>CM065295.1:17607500-18017500 GCA_032871835.1 Dipteronia dyeriana | reverse complement strand
ATGATCTTAAGCAACTAAAACAGCCACAATCTATAACAAAATATTTAGTTGCGAAAGGTAAATCTTTCTGTTACTATATGATTGATGGTCGCAAAAACCTTCTGTGATTTGTCTAGCGCTACTAACTTTGCAACAAAAAGAAAATAGTTGCAAAAGCTATTTACTAACTAAAAATATACCTTACGTGACTATGAAGTTAGTAACAAAATACCTTTTTTCTTGTAGTGAATAGAGCTTGGGGGCGGGGGCAGAGGTTTTAGGAATGGGGGTGGGGGTGGGGGTGGGGGTGGTGTGATGTAGGACAACTAGCCTTGGAGTTTGAAGAAAAGTTGGATAGAAAATTGGTAAAGAAAGAAATAGACACGACTAAAAGAGCTGGTTCGAAGAAACGGACATAACTTTTAGTTCGGTTGTCCGATTGCCAATTATAATATATTTTCGAAAAGAGATTTTGGCGATCTACATCGTGGCAACTGGGGCTCCCCGGTTGAGGTTGTTTGCACCCTCAAAATAGCTGATTAAGGCAGGTTGTCCGGCATTTAAAGTTTTATTTTAATTTTTTTTGTTTTTTTTTGTTTTTTGTTTTTTGTTTTTAGCTTTTATTTGTTTAGTTAATGTCCAACTTGATCTTTTTTTCTTTTAGTTGGGGTTTCCAGAGGCTATTTAAACCTCTTGTTCTTTGTTTTGAGGAGGATAATAACAATTTTAGATAGATTTCGATTTCTTTTTTTTTTCTGGTGGATTCCATTTTGCATTCTTAGGGCTTACGTTGGTAAACCCTTATACTTCTGTTCTGCGTCATGGTGGGACCCTCCCCCGCCCTAATGGGCCCCCATGCCCATACCTAGGCTCAACAAGTCTCTCTATGATCTCAAACAAGCATCAAGAAACGGGTTCTCTACCTTTTCAGACAATATTCAGAAAGCTGGTCATCGACAATCCAAGGCTGACTATTCTCTATTTACTTAAGCTCAAGGTACTTTCTTTATCTCAGCTCTCATATACGTTGATAATATACTACTGACAGGCAATAATCTTCAAGAAATGGAACATCTCAAAAGGTTCCTTTTAAAAAAATTCCACATGAAAGATCTCGGTGACTACAAGTATTTTCTAGGCATAGAATTTTCTTGATCAAAAAGAGGAATTTTTATGTCCTAAATAAAATATTCAATTGACATTTTACAAGATTCAGGACTACTTGGTGCATGTCCAGACAAGTTTCTAGTGGAGCAAAATTTAAAACTTACTTTGACAGATGGAGTACTACTGGATGATCAACCAAGTATAGAAGACTGGTGGGTAGATTGATCTGTCTTACTGTGACGAGGCCTGACATAGTATACTCTGTTCGGATATTGAGTCAATTTTTGCATGAACACAGAAAGCCACATTGGGATGCAGCTTTACGTGTCCTTACATACATCAAAGGCACTCCTAGTGAAGGTTTGCTATTTTCTTCCACAAACAGCCTTGCTCTCAAAGCTTTTTGTGATTCAGACTAGGGAAGGTGTCGTGCCATAAGAAGATCAGTTACAGGGTATTGTGTCTTTTTGGGAGATTCTCTCATCTCATAGAAATCCAAGAAACAAGCAAATGTCTCTAGATCATCTATAGAAGCCGAATACCGAGCCATGGCAAACACATGTTTTGAATTGACATGGTTGCACTACATATTGCAGGATTTAAAGGTTACCCAACTAGCTCCAACCAGGATACCTTATACATTGCAGCAAATCCTAATTTTCATGAGCGAACAAAGCACATTAAGATAGTTTGCCACACACTGTGAGAGAAACTGCAAGCCAGAATGATTAGTCCTTCGTATATGCCTACGCGCTTAAAGTTGGCGGATGTGTTTACAAAAGCTTTGGAAAATGACCAATTTGTGACACTACAGAGCAAGTTGGGACATCACGGTATTCACTCTCCAACTTGAGGAGGAGTATTAAGGATCTTGTATATTTGGTTGCCATATTGTATATATTTATTTCCTACTCTCTATATATATGTTTCCTTTACTGTTTAGGCAATATCCCTTTGATATGTGATCACGATAAATTAGGCATAATGTATAAGAAAGTTGTTCTGTAAATTCTTTTACTTTTTCTTTATTACTATATTTTAACATATTTGGTGTCTAAATGATGTGACATCCTTGATTTCTCACTATTAGAATTAGATGATTAAAATCATTGTGTTTTAGTGTTGCCACATCATTTGGACTCTAAATTATAGTAAAATAGTTTTACTCAAAAAATAATAATAAAGAAAATACGGAAAAAAATACCTTAATTTTAGGGGAATTTCATGAATATTTTATATATTTTGATATATAAAATTTCAAATACAGAACATGAAGAAATTAATGATGTTCAAGCATTATAAATGAAGTTTTCAATATAGACTTTTGATGTGATTTTTTTTTTTTTTTTTGATGATGAGTTATTAAGAAAGAAGAATTATTTATAGTGATTAATTAAGGAAAGTTAAAATAGGTTAAATACAACTGGAAATAGAAATAGAATCTGATGCAGGATTCTATTACTAAAAGGGTGAGTTTGTTTGTATGTATTATCCAGTATTAGTGAATTAAAATGTATTACACAATATAATACATGTGTTTGGCACGACATATTGTATTGTACTAAATAATGTAAATAGTGCTTCTAATACAACAAGTGAGTTTATGTTATATTAATCTTGTAAGTGATTTTTTTTTTCAAATAAAATTATATAAATATTAAAATTATACAAAATAATAAAAAATAAAAATAGATTATAATATAATTTTGAAAATCATTTTTTATAATAAAAATATTATTTAAAAAATATAATACACAATTATATACTTTATAATGTTATTTTTTATTCAAAAAGTATTTTAATTTTATTTGTATACAAAATACTTGGAAACAAAAATAATATTCAAACATTGTATAACTTAATACAGTCTAATATAAAATATCACCAAACACAAGATTGTATAGTAATAATACAGTCAAATACAATACTATCTAGTACAGTCTAATTCAATACTATACAATACAGCTGCCAAAGGAAGAAGAAGTTGGACCTATTTCATGTTGGGATCAGGCCAATTTTTATTTCATGTTCGACCAATGTCCAAATGTCCAATGTGAATTAGGGGTTCATACAATAATTTTTTCCAGGTCAGGTGTATCAATGTAATTATCATATTTTATATACTTGTCAAATTAACATTATGAGAGGCTATATATTATATCATCTAAAGAGAGTATTGAATAATTTGGACATCTGAGATAATATGATAGGTTATATCATATATATATATATATAATCTGTCTAAATTAATATTTTTGAGACCCATTCTTGAGTATTAATTTAGAAGGGTTAATAATTTGAAGGATTTAGAGCATCTCCAACGCAAAAGTGACTTGCATATCAATAATCGTTGACATGACAACAATATTAAAAGACATAAAAATAGACTTGATAGACAATCAATTAAAATTTTTTTCTTCAATACTTCTATCTAAAACACAGTTTTTTTTTAATGACATCAATTTTTTTTTGTTTATTTTTTATTGTATTTCCATACATATGTCAGTTTTAAGATTAGTGCTAGACAATCCAAAAATTTAGCCCAAATTTCAATCCAAATGATGTAGCAAATGAGTTGTCATCACCACACAAAACATGGGATGATGTGGTTAATGAAAAAATCACTAGACACATCATTTGGGTTGAAATTTGGGCTAAATTGTTGAGTTGACTAGCACTAGTGCAGTTTTAAATACTTGCTGAATCAACCGAAAACAAATATTGTGCAACAAACAAAGTGAAAGTAGACGGACATGTTGACAATGTCTAATTTTTTTTTTTACCACTTCGGTTTGAGGTTGAATATGCACAACTACATTGGAGAACGATTTATTATTAGAATGTCTATTAATCCTACGTGACACCTTTTTTTTTTTCATAAGTAACTCTTGCATTGAAGATGCTTTTACTTTGAAAAGTGTTATTTTGTCTTATAAAATGTATGAAGTTGGTTTTCTTGTTTAGGAAAGGTTCCTCGTTTAGTCAGTTTTCTTCTTCAGGGGATTTTTTTTTAGGATTCTTTGTTTAGGAAAGGATTTGTTAAGGAAATTTTCAATTCCATTTGGGAATGTGATTCCTGATCTACGATTTATATACCTATTTGAGGTCCCATATCTTAACTTTTGTTCTCGTTTTTTAGCATATTTTTGTATATAACATCTTTTGTGAGCCTTGTGTAGGTTATATCCCTTAAAATAAGAGTTTGAGCTAAATTGAAGGGTTTTGGAGGTTAGAAGGGCTGACACTGGAATTGCTCGTACAGAATACTCAACTTTTGGGAGTCATATCTTCCGCTTCAGATCGAACTACGTTTCCAATAACCTATTTTCGGAAAGCCCCAGATGTATAGTTTCCAATGTCTTTTACAGATCACGGTTCCGAGTATTCTGGGAGATGTTATGGTTGTTTTTGTAAAGGTCCGTGAAGCCGAAAATCTTAACTATAGAGAATAGTGACCTGAGCACCAGGTCACATTTTTTGCCTAGTTTTGCCATTTTCAACCCGAATTTGAGAGGCACCAGGTCGCATTTTTTGCCCAGTTTTATCATTTTCAACCCGAATTTGAGAGGCAATCTTGTCATTTCACACCTAATTCATGCCTTAACCTCCCAACTCTATAAATACCTCTATTTTCTTTTATATGAGGGGACTTCTTTCACCTCTCACACCCCCAAAACCGAAACCCACCACACCTTTCTCTTCATCTTCTTTACCAAATAAGTGAGAGAATCAAGCTCCCATGGAGGTTTTTCCTCCATTGGGAGCTAACTATACATCACCACCAATACTTTTCACCCATCTTCCACCATCTTAGAGTATATTGCAAGGAGAAAAAAGGGCTCTAAAGATCAATTTCGGGCCAAGCACAATCAATGGAAATGGATAGGCTTTAAAGGAGATTTCTTTAAGGTTTTTCTCTATAACTTATCTCTCCTTGTATTTCTTATTTTCTTTGATGTATTTCACCAATATGGGGATATTGTAAACCTACACTTATGTATTGTATGTATGATTGTTCTTAAATTCTTTGAGTTTTGTTCTACTATTTGATTTATGGATAATTTCTCTCTTATTATGATATTCGTGTGTGTGAATTGTCAAAATTAATATGTATGCATGAATGGATGAAGAGTAGAGTAATTTAATTTAGAAACAGTGTAATTTAACCTCCCATGATTGTTTGTAATAACATGTTTCGAATGATTTGAGTCTTTGAGTTTTAGCTCCAAAGAATGGGAGAAGTTTGGTTGATTTTGCATTCACATGCTAGATTAGGCTTTGGTTATTTATTATTGTGCTTAATAGGTCTTGTTTCAAGACAAAATTGCCCACTCTTGGCCGGGTTGGGTGATGAATTGATTTTGGTGAATTCCTTAATCAAGAGAATGGAACCTTAACATAAATTGAATGATCTTAATGATTAACAACCAACATTGGTGCATATATGTGTTTGGTAAGCTTATTTCCATTTTTAATCATCCATCCATCTTAGGGATATCAGAGAGATAAAGAGAGAACTTTCTCTTTTATGAGAGAGTTGAGCATTCAAGAAGATCGGAGAACCGTCGTGATCGTCTAGTGAGAAAGACATCTCAATTAACAGCCGAGAAAACTCGGCGTTCGATTCCTAGAAGCGGATGGGTTTTCCTTTCTATCTATTTTGTATTTCTTTCTTTGCATTTTTGTCTCTTATTCGATGTGTAAATTCATTCACTAGGGAGATTGATAAAACTGAATCCTTGATACCATCGCCCTTTCTCTTATGCTTGTGTTGCTAAATGGATATTTTGAGTGTTTACTACTTTTACTTGACTAGTCATCCTGTGAATGATTGTTAGTTGTATGCTAAGAATTGAAAGGAGACGTGTGCAACGTGCTCAGATAGATATTCACTGTATATGATCAGTAAGTTAGAGATACACGAGGCTGGCCTACAGAGCTCATGTGTGTGTGCCATGGATCTTAATGGATTCATGCATATTGTCCGGGTCATCGAGAGATAGACTTTGGGCATGTATGGGTGCAATCTCTTTGACATCGAGAGAGATTCACCACAAGAAAAATGAACGTTTATGACAGTTAAAATTCGTGTTTATGACGGTTTTAAACAATTGTATATCGCGACATCATAAATGGGGGATGATGGTTCTAAAAACCGTCATAAACTTATGACGATTCCACGCCATCATAAATGGGTGATGGTTTGAAACCATTGTAAATCCATGAGAGTTCAAAACCGTCATAAACACTTATTTTGATCTAAAAAAATATATTTTTAAATTTCATTAGAAACAAATAATGCTCAAACAAAATACACAAAATTTCATTTTCAAAACAAGATCAATAAATCCTTTTTTGCATTCTTTTATACATGAAGTAGTAAACAGGGCTATTACATATAAGCACAAGTACACAACTATACATCTTGATGATACAAGGGTAATAGGTGAAGATCAAGAAGTGATGTTGCAGGCTGTAGATTTGAACTTGAAGGTCAACGGGATCTGCTGCTATCCATTTTGACTTTGAGTATGATAGATTATTTTAATTATTAAACCTGAAGCATCAACAAGAAAATAAAATGTAGTAAGTTGTTTTATGCTAAATCAGAAAAAAAAAACTTATTTCAAAAATGGTAAAGTTATCAACAGTAAGTGAAAATAAGTATGAAAAAAAATTGAAAAATAGTCTTGCGGATATTTTTGTTATTGAAAAAAGAATTGGCCCTAATGTCCTTCTTAGCAAATGGTTCGATGGACCAGCTCTGTCAAACAATACAAACAATAAAAAAAAACTCATTTTTAACATATCTAAACAAAAAGATTCAATTTTTATAGCAAAATAATAATAATAATAATAATAATAATATATATATATATATATATATATATATAATACTCATGCCATCTACTGTCCTCTTTTCTTTCCCACTTTCCTCCTTTCCTTCGGACATTCTTAAATTCTTTCGGCACAAAACCCACACAAAAACAAAAGAAAAGTAGCCATTAGCATCAAATTAGTATATACGTGTATAGATCGAGAGATGGAGGCAATTACGACACTACAAGGTTTTCCGGCAAGTGGATGCGCCACTACTCCACACCAGTCGAAGGAAGAGAGAAGTGATGAGTTTCTGACCACTTGATCCCGTCGACGGATTTGAAAGAAGGACGACCGGATCTGTGTGAGAGAGAGAGATATAGAGAGCAAGTGACGGTAGAGAGAGATTTGGGAAAACAAACTTTAAGGCTTTGCTTTATGTTTTTTATTATATAGGGTATTATTTTAAGTTTATGATGGTTTTTTTTAAAACAACATCCAATCATGAGTGATTTTAAAAACCATCATTAAATTATGAGGGTCCTAAAAAAATCGTCATAAAATTATGAGAGTTTTTAAAAACCATCATAGATTTATGAGGTTTCTAAAACCATCATAACTTTCTATAATTAATTTACATTTTTCTTGTAGTGATTAGAGATTAATTTAGGGAATACGAGCCTATGACATTCACTTGCATTTGAGAGATTAGGTCATGAATCTAGCAATTAATTAGAAGGAATATTATGGTGAAATCGTTTTCTTAGTGTAACCATTTATATCCCATACCTCTCCATTCTATTATATCCATGTAAATATTATTGTTTATAATTTATGTTTTCTTGCAATATTACTGTTACCGTACAATAACACAAACACCTATTCGTATTTAGCTAAACTAGCAACGGTTAACGGATTACACCTCACTGTGGGAATGAATTTAACTTATCATTGTACTACTCCAATGGCCTCGTACTATTGCGAGCGTTCAATTTGGAGCGGTCAATTCCTTAGAGACCAAAATACTCAGCTTGCTCTATAAATAGTGAGGCTTATTCTTTGATTGTATATGACAAGAAATATCAATTTATTAAATTTTACACTTAGAGCCCTTGTTGGGACTATGATATTTTATTAATTTATAGAGGATATAAACTTATAGAAGATTAACATATCACCTCTTAGCAATGTTGGTTGTGCATCTCACTTCTAAATTAGTGGTGAGAGGTTCAAATTCCACCATACGTATTTTACAAGTATGTGTGAGGGGTTTTCTTTCCTGTTTGTGGGAGTTGATTTCTCCCGTTATGGGATCATGTATATATATATATAATTATGTAGGCATTTAGACACCACATATGTAATATTAGTATTAAAATTAATATTTTCAACTTTAGGTTGGTTAATCATTTCTCTTCATGTGTTTGATCTAGCTTCGTAATTTTTAGCTAAAAGATGAAGATGAAACTTGGAATGGGTTGCCAAATGCCAATGCAAGAATAAAATCTTACAATTGGATAGGCCAAGAGTGATGCCCCAAACACTAGCTAAAATCCATTCTCTCTCCCTCTCTCTCAATACACTATAGTATATGTGAACGTGCGCGCACTAAGAGGATCACTAGAGCTCTATTTTTTTAAATGGAAAGCGAAGGCTGCCACTTAAATATTTTTGGAAGAAATTCCACTTCAATGAACGGATATTCTAATGTATTCAAACATAAAATATCTAGATATTTTTTTAAAAAAAGAATTTACTAAAAAGTTTACTAACAAATTATTCTACAGGGCCACTGGTAACATAAAAGTACTACAGAAAATTCTAACACCGAAAGAACATATCAATCGTCTCCCAAAATTTATTAAAATTAAACACTACATATTTATGCGACCAAGATATCGATCTATTCTAATAACAAGAGATATATACTCTAACTCTTATTATTGGCAAAAAAAATCTTCATATACTTATAAAATAGTTATTGTGGGATTTGAATCCCCTGCCATTCACGTGAAAAGGAAACAACGGTGCAATACCATTTGTGTTAAGATAAGTGATATGTGCCAGTAGTACTACTTGACGTTCCTCTTTGTCGCATTAAATTACTAGAGAATTTATTCAAAAAATAAAATATCTAGATATATACATCAACCCCTTGACAAACCATTTCCTTCCTGTACCATCAAATCAAATTCATACATATTTACATATATATCCAAATATATTGTTTTTCCTTTTGTGGTAAGATTAACCAGTAATAATTAATTAAGACCACATGAAGAATGATATTAATAAAGTCTTGCTTTCACTATTTAATCAACATCAATTAACAACGTCATGCATCCAGTATTCAAACCTCTACGATCCAAAGACATAGGCTAATTCAGCTCATAGCTAGAGATACATAAAACAAAAACGAACCATAGTTCTCTACATAAGTACTAAACCTATATTTCTAGAGGAATTTATTAAGAAGATAAAAGTAACAAATCAATCCCTAATACCAGGAAAGATATTGTACTCCAATATTACCTTTTCAGGTACGTACGTGATTAGAGAATTAGAGAATTATTATATATATATATATATACATAGCTATGTCATTCTCTCGGAGTTGAGACGTTCAAGCTTGAAACGTTCTTGAACGGAAGAGATGTAGCTTGCGGCTTTGATATCCACACACTCATCACCAGCCACACCGAAAATGGTCTCAAACTGACTCAAGTACTTGTCACAATTGTTCACGTTGTTATTGTCGGGAACGATGAACGAAACCTTCTGCGCCTTAGGCTGTGAAATCAGGTAATCCTGGTGGTGGACCACGTAGCCCACCGAAGCAGTAGCCGAAGAAGACTGGCTTGGCTTGGCCTTGCTACTAGAACTGTATTGCATGGTGGCCGAGGAAGGCTTGGCTACTCGGTAGAGTGGCATCAACTTGCCCTTCACGAACCCTGAGACTCTGCGCTTGCGATTCGACTCCATCTTCAACCGCACGAATATTATAAAAAAATCAGCCAGTGATCTTGCAGTATCAAACAATGTTGATTTGGTTTGGTGAGTGTTTCAAGTGCAAGAGTGTCTATATATATATATATTAGTTTGTTGGGGGCTGTTTTGTTTAGAGATAGAGTTGAATCCTGTGGTCCCTCAGCAGGTTGATTTTATATTGAGAAGCATATAATCATTTTTGCCTTTAATTCTGAGAATTATTGTGTATAGTTTTAGATATAATATTTTAATTAATTTTGAGTTAATAACAGCTATAACTAGCTTTAAAATGCTTTTCCAAGATTGCTACAGCAGGAGTCAATAGATTTGTGGATTATTATATTTAAAAATATATCATGGCAACATTTTTTTTTAAGTATTACATTTACGATTATTACAATAAGATGATCGAGATTTATCAATATATATAAGACAATACATGCATGTACAGACCAAATAACTACTTTTACCGAAAAAAACTCCACATATATATTTATAAAATGTGTATGGTGAAAATCGAATCTCTGATCACCAAGTCTAGAAGGAAAGTGCACTGCCATTTTTACTGAGAAGTGATGTGACAACAAAATTAAAGTGAGATCTCTTTTATACATTTTATTATGTTGTGTTTTGCCTACCCTATTGCACCATTTAATTAGTAATTAAGGGAATCAAATCCCAGAAAGACAGTTATTATCAGTTTAGGCTGCACAGTGCATGGAGCATACTAATCAACAAAGCAAAATAATTAATTAGTTTGTTAATTTTCCTCGCACTTGATCTATCATTGGAGCGCACTAAGACATACTTTTGAATTATGGATACTAATTACAAATTTATAAGTATTTTTTATATAATAGGTGTGTGGGTTTATATTCTAGTAAGTGATAAGTTTCAATATATAGGTTCATAATTAAGATTTAAGGCCATATCTTTCTAAATCTGCTACTTTCTATAAGGAAGCTAGCAGGAATACTATTGTTACAATAGGCCGAGTGAGAGTGTGTTACTTTTTATCTTTAATTTGTCCCCATATATATATATATATATATATATATAATATGAGTAATGTTAGATATCCCATCTAAAATCATAGATAAGTGATATAAATCATTATTATGTATATCTACTCATCAATTGATATTTTAACCACCACATGTGTTGTAATGGAAGAGTTGTGATTTTAAGTGTGACATCTAGCATTACTCATTTAATATTTGTACCATCGATTTTTTAGAAATACAATTGAGGGTATACATTATTCTAAAAAAAAAAAGACATTATTCTCTTTTATATGAAATGGATTAATTATAAGCCCTGTGAGAGTGTGAGGACCACCAAACCTTTCTTATTTGCTTCACTTGATTGGATAGAGGAGAGATATCATACACAACAGATTTTATCATCTTCTTTAATAATATACTATATATACGTAGATACTTATAATAATGTACATTATTTTACTTGTCGCATGTCGATTAAATAAAATGACACCACAAAAATTGAGATATAAAAAACAATAAGATTGATGACACCCTTCACATCTGTATTACGAGGTTATGGATTCGAGTTATCCCTCTAGAAAAAAAAAACATCATACGATTAAACTGGAATGTTATTTCGTAATTAGTGGTTGATTTAATGTAATGACGCGTTTACTAATCAGGAATGAATGAAATCGGAATCAGATTCCACTAGAAAGAGAATTGAGAGAAATCGGAAACAAGTTAATAAATTACATTTCAATGGGAGCCGATGTGCAAAAGGAAGGCTTTTGGTGGGCTGGGGATTGATCATATTATCGACAAAAATAATAGTCTTTTGGCAAAGTAGATTTGGAGGTTTGAGATTGAAAAGGACTCTCTTTGGAAAATGGTAAACGAGTAGCCTGAGATGGGATTGGAATTGTTGTTCCTCTAAGTCGCATTTTGAAAAAGTTGTTGGCAGCCTTTGTGAAGGAAGCTCCGCTTCGGCAAAAATATTGAAAGATGGCTTTAAGGTTATTTTAGGGAATGGTGGTAGAGCTAGATTTTGGGAAGACATTTGTTGTGATAATGTGCAGCTAAAACTTGCTTTCCCTAGAATTTTTCTGCTTGCTTCTAACAAAGTAGGTTTGGTCAAGGATTTCGGAAGATGGTTCGGCGATTGCTGGTTATGGGTTATCCCTCTTAGAAGACGTCTGTTCGATTGGGAGATTGATCAATGAAGAAACTTTCAAACATTCCATTATTTGGAAATGGATTTGTCCCCCTAAGATTGAGATGTTTGTGTGGTAATTACTAAGAGGTAGGATTCTGGTGAAAGAAGTGCTCCTCCACTTCTGGTTTGGATTGTGCCTTGTGCAACTATTACTCAGAATCTATAGATCATCTCTTCCTCCTTTGTCCTAGGTCTTGGAAGTTATGGTCAGCTGTCACGAATTTGTGAAAGGTCTTTAGCTGCACAAATGCTTCTTTGATTTGGTGGTTATGCAGTTGGCACAGTTTGTGTACGGCGCCTAAATATGTTCGGGTTTGGGGCACTCTGTTCTTCGCCACGGTTTAGACCATATGGGAGGCTAGAAACTTGATGGTCTTCCAAGGTAAAGCCCTGAGTGTTGATCACTGCTTTGATTTGATTAAGTTTAGGGTCGCTTGGTGGTTCAAACACCACGGGAAAGGTTCTAGAGAACCATTGACGACCATCCTTTTTAACTTAAAAATGTGATGTGTTGATAAGAGAAATGTGAAGGTGTCCAAGTTTATAGATTGGATCCCACCGGTGTTAGACTCCCTGAAGTTCAATGTAGATGGTTCGGTAAGAAGGGTTCCAAGTCTGGCAGAGATTGGGGGTGTTTTACGGGATACGAGGAGCAAAATTCTCTACTATTTTGGGTAGTTCTTAGAGTTCTCGAATGCGATCTTGGTTGAAATTTACGTCATTCAAAAGCCTTGCGATCTCTTTTTATCGAGAATGGACATCAGGGGTAGAAAAATTATTATTGTTAGTGATTCTAAAATAGCAATTGATTGGATCAATAATGATGGTCATGCACTCTAGCTCATGTTAATGTTATTCAAGACATTCAGGACAAGCTTCGTTTCTTACCTAATACTATAGTTGTGTTCAACCGAAGAGGGTCTAACTCTTTTGCTGACATGTTGGCCAAAAGGTCATCGTCGTCTGATGGTGATCATGTGAACTGGAGCTTTTAGTTGTTTCTTGCTTTTTCTTCTTGGCTGCTTTGGTTGTTTCTACGTTTGTTTCTCCTTTTGTGTTGTTTTGTTTTCTTCTTTGCTGGCTGGTTTTTGTTTTCTGCTCCGTTTTTCAGTCTTGTAGTTGGATGTGCTCTTTTGGTTTGTCTTGTCCTTGCCCTTTGTTAGCTTTAATCAAATTGTTGTTAAAAAAATACATTTCAGTGTTTGCTAACAATTTAGGAATCAGAAACAGAATCAAATTTATTTTATTTTAGTGTTTACTTAAACTAAGGAATCAGAATGATACATAATTGATTACATAAATATCTTTGTGTGTAAAACATGATGAAATGTTTTTTATGGGTATGAAAAAACATATTTTATATTACTGATGCAGCAGCAGTAGATCAATTAGCATTAGATATTATGGGGAGGTGAGATATGAGAAAAACTAAGGAAAATGGCCATTTCAATCCTACTAGTCCGGGCGACAGAATCAGAATGACTTGAAATTTTGCAGCTGATGCGTTTCAGCAAGACCTTTCAAAGTCACTAGCTTTGCTCGTGAGGCATACCCTTTTTTAGCCGAATTCCATCGTTTAGGCCATGAAAAGACCGTTTTTATCGTTTTAGGAAAGTTTCGTTTTTAAAAAAATCAAGTTTCCCAAGTCCGAATCGACTTCCGTCAATTCCGGGATACTTAGGATTCTTAGTAGAATTAGTTTTTGCTTTAAACTCGTTTTTTCCTTTTTTGGTAATTTTCCTTTTTTGGCTCGTTTTCTTGTTTTTCAAGGAATACGATTAGGTTTAGGTTTTATTTGCTTTAAATAAAAATGTAAGCCGAAAGGCTAATCAGTTTTTGATTAATAAAAATTTAGAGTTTCTCTAATTATCTCCAATTTCGGTATTCTTTGTGAATCAACGAATTTAAAGCCTAATATTCCGGTATTCGTGAGCGAATCAACGGAATTTTAGTAGGTTGTTTCTAATTGTTTATTGTAGGTTTTTCTCGAGAGAGTTTCCCTCTACATCAGTTTGGTATCAGAGCGTGGTTCGTTCAGGACATCAACATGCCACCGAGAAGACGCCCACAACACCAGATCCTCGTAGAAGAAGCCATCGAACGTGACCGTATAGCGCAGTTGGAGCGACAGGTTTCGCAATTAATGGAGCAGCTTGCGACGATGAGGGCCAACCAAAATCCTTTTCAGAACCTGAATCCTGAAACGGGTGGTGACAGTGATAAAGGGGAAGAAAGCAATAGAGAGGAAGAGTATCCACAACGCCGACATAGGGCGCATGCGACTGATGTTAAGGTTGATGACAAAGTTGAAGACGTCAGGCTTTGAGAGTTAAGGATGCAGACAAAGATTCCAGAATTTCACGGGAGCATGCAGCCGGAGGAGTTTCTGAAGTGGATCGGAATTGTTGAAGAAATCCTAGAATTCAAGAGAGTTCCTGAGAAAGAGAAAGTGGCATTAGTGGCCACGAGACTCCGGGGTGGAGCAGCAGCATGGTGGCAGCAGCTTAAACTAAATAGGTATCGTTCGGGAAAGCCCAAGATTTCTGACTGGGAGAAGATGAAACGAAATTTACGTGCTGAGTTTCTACCCCAAAATTTTCAGAGGTTGATGTACCAGAGATTACAGAATTTGCTTCAAGGCATGAGGTCTGTTGATAAATATATCGTGGAGTTCTATCAATTGTTGGTGCGAAACGAGATTCAAGAGACACAAGACCAGTTGGTGTCGCGCTACTGTAGCGGATTGTGAATGCAAATCCTTGACATGATTAATCTCTTTGATCCAGTAACGATGACAGAGGCACATCAGAGAGCTTTACAATTGGAGAAGACGTTGTCTCGAAAATCTAGTAATGGGCAATTTTTGAATTTTGGTGGAGGTATGAACAACCGAAGCATGGCAAGTAGTACCAGCGAAAATACTGGGAATCGATCAGGTGTTAATGCTAGTGGCAGTTTGAATTCTGGACAACGAAACCCAACAAATAGCATTCCAACCCTCAGGACAACCACGGGCGGATTTCGGTGTTTTGGATGTGGAGAAACGGGTCATAGATTGTCTAAGTGTCAGAGGCCAGCCAAGAAGGTATTGTTTATTGATCCGGCAGAATTTAACAAGGACGATGCAGAAATAGGTTAAGACCCGCAATCAGTTATGGAGGAAGTGGCGAGTGAGGAATTGGTAGATGGCGACATTGGAACAATGCTAATGTTGTGACGTACCTATTTGGCACCGAGGACTGAAGAAGGAGATTGGATTCAAAATAATATATTTCAGTGTACTTGTACCGTTCTTGGTAAGGTGTATCAATTTGTAATAGATGGTGGAAGTTGTGAGAATATTGTGTCAGCCGAGGCGGTGCAAAAATTAGGGGTAAAGACTGAAAAACATCCAAAACCTTATAGGCTAGCATGGCTACAAAAGGTAGGCGAGGTAACCGTGTCACAACGGGCATTAATCTCATTTTCTATAGGATCCAACTACAAAGATCAGATATGGTGTGACGTAGTGAATATGGACGCATGTCACCTGTTATTAGGGAGACCATGGCAATATGACAGAAGGGTTCATCATGATGGGTTCAAAAATACTTATTCTTTTGTTTTTCAGGAAACTAAGATTGTGTTACTGTCCAGCAAACCTTTGGAGAAGACGAAGTCGTATGGAGATAACGCCAACTTACTGTCCTATGTGAAATTCGAGTTAGAGGTAAAGGGATTGGAAACGGTGTATGTGTTGGTGGGAAAAGAGGCAAGTGTTGAATGGGAAGTTCCAGAAGCTGCAACTCCTCTCATTGCGGAATTCGCTGATGTATTTCTGGAAGAATTACCAAAAGGACTACCACATCTACGTGATATTCAACATCATATAGATTTGGAGCCAGGGGCAGTGTTACCAAACAGGCCACATTACCGTATGAGTCCTACTGAGCATGAAGAATTACGGAGATAGGTTGAGGAGCTACACGTGAAGGGGCATATTCGTGAGAATCTTAGCCCGTGTGTTGTACCCGCTCTTTTAATACCAAAAAAAGATGGAACCTGGAGAATGTGTGTGGATAGCCATGCAATTAACAAGATCACTGTAAGGTATCGTTTTTCCATTCCGAGACTTGATGATTTGTTGGATCAGTTGAGTGGGGCATATGTGTTTACCAAACTGGACCTGAAGAGTGGGTATCATCATATTCGGATTCGACCTGGAGACGAATGGAAGACAGCTTTTAAAATGCGAGAGGGTTTATATGAGTGGCTAGTCATGCCTTTTAGGTTGTCGAACACGCCGAGCACCTTCATGAGAGTATGAACCAAGCCCTTCGACCATTTATTGGTAAGTTTGTCGTCGTATATTTCGATGATATCTTGATTTATAGTGCAAATCCTGAGTTGCATATTCAACACATTCGAAAAGTGTTGTGTTATACATAGAGAAAGATTTGTTGCTGCAGCCAAAAAGTACGTTTTTATGACGCCAAAAGTTTTATTTTTGGGTTATATTATTTCTGGAGAGGGACTACAGGTGGATGAGTCCAAAATAGAGGAAGCGAGACAGTGGCCCAGACCAAAAACAATTACTGAGGTACGCAGTTTTCATGGGTTGGTATCATTTTACTGCCGGTTCATTCCACACTTTAGTAGCATTATGTCACCTGTCACTGAATGTATGAAGGGAGTCAAATTTCAGTGGGCAACCGAACCAGAATAAGGTTTTCAGCAGATTAAGGAGAAATTGACAACAGCCCTCATACTTGTCTTACTAGATTTTTCTCAACCTTTTGAGTTGCATAACGACGCCTCCAAAGTGGGCATCAGAGCTGTTCTGAGTCAAGCTGGGAAACCGGTGGCATATTTCAATAAGAAATTGACAGGTTCGCAAGTTCGTTACAGCACGTACGATATAGAATTCTATGATGTTGTCCAGGCGGTGAAACACTGGCGGTATTACCTTTTCCACCATGAATTTATTCTGTACACTGATCATGATTCGTTGCGGCATCTCCATAGCCAAGATAAGATTTCTGCTCGACATGCTTCGTGGTCAGCCTACCTTCAACAATTTACATTTGTTCTAAAGCATAAGGCCGGAGTTACAAACCGAGTGGCTGATGCTCTGAGTCGAAGGGTCAATTTGTTGACAACGATGATTGTCCAGGTACCAGGCTTTGACTCTTTTCGTGAATTATTTGATTCAGACCCATATTTTTCTGAGGTGATGGTTGTTGTACGAGCGGGGGAAAATTCTGAATTTGTGTTGGTATATGGGTTTTTATTTCATAGAAATCAACTTTGTGTTCCCGATAGTAGTTTGCGTCTGTAAATTATTAAGGAAATACATGGTGAGGGTCATGTGGGCAGAGATCGTACCGTTCAGCTAGTCAAGGCGTCCTATTTTTTGCCCACAATCTGGAAGGAAGTAGAGAAATATGTTGAAATATGTCGGATCTATCAATTGTCCAAGGGGAAATAAACAAATGCAGGTCTTTACATGCCATTACCCATCCCTACCCAACCATGGACGGATTTGAGTATGGATTTCGTCATGGGATTGCCAAGAACACAATGGGGTTTTGACTTCATCTATGTAGTTGTTGATCTGTTTTCCAAAATGGTTCACTTTAATCCGTGCAAAAAAATTACTGATGTAGTAAAGATTGCCCAGTTGTTCTTTCGGGAGGTGTATCGTCTTCATGGATTACCTACGTCAACCGTTTAGTAGTGCATATCAGGTTGGATTTTAGTAGTGCATATCACCCTCAAATAGATGGGCAAACGAAAGTGGTGAACCGAGCTTTGGGAGATTTGCTGAGATGTCTAGTAGGGAATAATGTCCGATCATGGGATCTGCAACTTAACCAAGCCGAATTTTCCCACAACCATGCTGTCAATAGGAGTTCGGGATTCAGTCCTTCTCAGGTGGTTTACACTTTGGTTCCTCGCAACCCACTTGATTTATTACCGCTGCCGAACAGAACTAGGATTCATGGAAAAGCTAAAGATTTTGTTCAAGGGTTGCGTGAGGTCCATCAACAGGTGCAAGAAAATCTGTCCCAAGTGGCAGAAAAATACAAGTTGGCCGCTGACAAGAAACAACGTCACTTGGAGTTTGATGTGGGCGATTTTGTTTAGGCAGTCCTCACAAAGGACAGGTTTGATGTGGGAGATTATAATAAACTTGCTGCTAGGAAGATAGGGCCACTTGAAATTGTGGAGAAAATTAATCCGAATGCTTATCGCCTGAAGCTTCCCAACCATATTCGTACTCATTATGTGTTTAATATCAAGCATTTGATTCCTTATCGTGGCGACTCCTCTGATGAGAATAATGTAGGAAATTCGAGGATGAATTTTCTCCAACCTGGGGAGAATGATGCAGCAGTAGTAGATCAATTGGCATTAGATTATATGGAGATGTGGGATATGAGAAAAACTAAGGAAAATGGCCATTTCAATCCTACTAGTCCGAGTGACGGAATCGAAATGACTTGAAATTTTGACAGCTGATGCGTTTCGGCAAGACCTTTCAAAATCACTAGCTTTGCTCGTGAGGCATACCCTTTTTAACCGAATTCTATCGTTTAGGCCATGAAAAGACCGTTTTTACCGTTTTAAGAAAGTTTCATTTTTTTAATAAATCAAGTTTCCCAAGTCCGAATCGACTTCCGTCAATTCCGGGATACTTAGGATTCTTAGTAGAATTAGTTTTTGTTTTAATCTCGTTTTTTCCTTTTTTGGTAATTTTTCCTTTTTTGGCTCGTTTTCTTGTTTTCCAAGGAATACGATTAGGTTTAGGTTTTATTTGCTTTAAATAAGGATGTAAGCCGAAAGGCTTATCAGTTTTAAATTAATAAAAATTTAGAGTTTCTCTAATTATCTCCAATTTCGGTATTCTTTGTGAATCAATGAATTTGAAGCCTAATATTCTGGTATTCGTGAGCGAATCAACGGAATTTTAGTAGGTTGTTTCTAATTGTTTATTGCAAGTTTTTCTCAAGAGAGTTTCCGCTACATCAATTACTCATAACGCTATAACTATAATAATTAATATTTTCATATTGTAATACTTAAACTAATTAGATAAAGCATTATAGAAATAACTTGATTAAAAAAAATGATGCCGCAATAATATATATAAACATATAAGAGATATGAATACGTGGTAGTTATTATTTATTTTTTTGAAAAGCGCAGTGGCTATTTTTTGTTCATAAATGGTATTGTAATATATATATATATACAAAAAATTTCACATAAGTGCGCACTGATGGAATTATATAAGAACATTGAATGTGTGTCACTCATATGACATACATTGACTTGACATACATTGACTTGACATATATACACTTGTCAAAACCCTTTTATAAATGAGTGACTCATATTCAATGTCCTTATATAATTTCATCAGTAAGCACTGATAGGAAAATGATTATATATATATGAATTTTTTAGAAATCACGCGGTTAGAATAATATAAATTATTAATTATGTAAACCAATATGAAGAATAATAAAAAATAAAGTTAACTAATATTATTTACGAAAATTAAAAACAAAAGTAAATAATCACGAAGAATATTGTTTTTTTTTAATACGGATATTTTAATAAATATATCATGAATTCCCTTTTCAATTAGGAAAGAGAATTTGATTCCTATGGTAGGTGGAAGGAATTAAGTTCTTTTTCCATCAGGAACATAATTTATGATTTGTGAGTGAGGTCCATAAAATTTAATTCCTTAAAAATTTAATAAACAATGGAATTCAAAAATAAAAAAAACTTATTTCCCTTTCCTAAGTAGTACTCTTGAATAGTAAACACATCTTAAGATTATAAAATATTGCACCTTCAAGAAGATCGACTAGGAAAATAAACATTTAAATTATCTAACAAGTACGTACATACGTATGTAATAGCTAGTAGGGAAAGATCATTCAACTTGATTTTTGGATAATTTGTTTTCTTGTCTATCGTATATATCCAAGTGTTACATATATATATGTCTATCTATATATTAAAGTCTAAAGGGTACACTCTTTTCTTTTCTTTTTAAATATATATATATATATATATATATTACAATAATTAGGGTATTAAGGGTAATGACAGACTCAAACATATAACGTTATGATATAAGTGTGAGGGGCAAATCACTCGATCGACCTCCTATTGTTTGTCTAGATTGTATACTTGGATTGACCAACTTGAATACTTATCTCTCGTATCTTTTTGTTTTATATATACAATTATCATATTTTATTTATAGGTAAATTTTAATGAAGTCATCATCTAAAAAATAACAGATTAAAATTCATTAAAATTGATGTGTTTTCATTAAAACACTTACATTAATCTCTCATGAGAAACTCAATACATAAATATATATATATGTGTGTGTGTGTGTGTAACGAATAAGAACAGTGTCTTTTTCAAGAGATTGATCGACTGCAGAAATTTTTCCAAGAATAATATTACAACTTTCATGTTCTTAGCAACAACAAATGCAAATTTAGTAAAAGATATATACATCTATGAGATATATACGTAGATTTAAATCGTACATGTTGGAAAATTCTATCATATGGGGCTACACATATGAATATTAAATGTGTTGTGCTATCTTTTGGTTAAGCCTAAATTAAAGTGATCTAATTATGATTTAAAGTATCAAGGCTTAAGGGTATAATTGTCATGGAATTATTGTGTAGATACCAGAGTGCTATTTCTAATTTGTTGAGGGGCCGAATTAGAAATAGCCTTCATATAATAATTTAATTATTATATATATATTTAGGGTTATGGTCCCCAAATTACACAATACCTTTGTTTTCTCTATATCCCCATCAACAGAGTAAAATAGAACACGGTAAGGTTCATAAAGGTCGTGATAATTTGGAAGATCACAAGCCATTCACAAATCTCTAGCAATGGATTCAGGTACGCTTCCGCTTATCAATTATCTCTACTTTTCTCTTGAATTGATATGTGTTGTATTATGTATATTATGGTTTGGTTAATCATGATATAGAAACATGTTTATGTTATTCGGGTTAATTATGTGACTATACATGTTGTTTTTGTTAGATTTGTGTTAATCGAAATCCTTACAAGTGGTATCAGAGCTACCCATAGTTGATTCTTGAGGATTTAAGATTTGAATTTTTGGAACTATTAAAAAAATAAAAAAAAAATCTGGACTTACTTTGTTTGTTGCGACTGATGCAGTTTTATTGTTTAATATATGTGTTGAATTCATAAATAAAATATTATGTTTGTGTTTGATTTGTGAGTTTTGTGACATAGATTAGTTGGGTTTTGATCTTTTGTGTTTTGACTTTTGAGTTTTGTTTTTAAAGTTTTTTTTTTTTAAAAAAAAAAAGAATTGTGTTCTGCATGTTTTCGAAGAAAAAAAAATCAAACTGGGCAAATTTGGTCGTTGGGTTTCAACCCAGATCCGTTGCCGATATCGGCCAAGTGCCTCGTCTGTCGCCACTGGTCCAAATCGAGCGACCCACCGTGTGTGGCGCCGTTGTCAGTTCGATCCAGAGGATCAATGTTTGTCGATCACCGTTCGTCGATCACGTCGTTCGATGTTCAGTCGTCTCTCCGGATCCGTTACGGGTTGAGCTACTGCTTGGCCGTCGTTCGTCGCTTTTTGGTGATATTCTGGTGACTAAGGCGGCGGCGATAAGAAGAAACTAGGGTTTACAGGTTGATTTTTGTTAGTCCCTTCTTTTGAAAATTCGAAATTCTTAAGGGGTAGTTTTGTAAATTATTTAGGCCATAGTGTGATTTCGATAAAGTTTCGGGGTCAATTTATAATTTTAAAAACTTACGGGGTCTGTTTGCAATTACGAAAACATTTGGGTAGATTATAATTATTAAAAAGTTATGGGGTCGATTTGTAATTTTCAAAAGTTTTAGGGCCAATTTTTAATTATAAAAACTTGAGAGTTCTTTCTGTAATTTTATAAAAATAAGGGGCACTTTTGTAATTTTGATAAAATAAAATACATTTTTATTTTTTTTCATTTTATTATAAGGATCAACTCAGATTAAAATATTTAGGTATACCTTTTATGGTTAATTAAGGTGGTTCATCATTCTAAATGGGCTTATTGAAACAAGATGTCGCCAAAGTGACATCTCTTGTGTAGATTATTCATGAGGGATGTTGGATATTTGTGTGTGTAAATTCATATGAGTATAAGTCGGTCTAATGGAAGGTTAATACTTGGCCGAATTACACACACACCTGTGGTGATACATATGTGACAATTATAAAGTTTTTTTTTTTTACATGTGAATAATAAGTCAACCCAAAGATAGATTTATTATTTGACATTAATTATTGTCAATGTTTGATCACTACAACAAGAGTACCACTTACAATCAATATTATTGTCCAAAGACTTGATATTAATGATGTGCTAGGTATCTTGAGATGGGATTTACCATTATTTGAATTTGTTGATTATTATATTTGGTTATTAATGTGAGCATGTTTATTTGTTTGTTTTGTTCTCTTTACAGCTAGCGTTTCTTCTATATCTGCTAATACCAACTCTATACTTGTACTTAATGGGACCAATTTTAAGGATTGGAAGGAGAACATTGAAATTGTTCTCGACTGCATGGATCTAGACCTTGTACTTCGGGTTGAGCAACCCGCTTCTCTTACGGATGCAAGTTCTCCTGATGACAGGAAGAACTTTGAGAAGTGGGATCGCTCAAATCGCATGAGTCTTATGATCATCAAACGCGGCATTCCGGAGGCATTTAGGGGTAAGGTATTTGAAAAGATAACCAAAGCCAAGGAGTTCCTAGCCGAAATTGAAAAGCGTTTTGTTAAAAACGATAAGGTAGAAACAAGCACACATTTGTAAAGCTTGATTTCTATAAAGTACAAAGGCAAAGGGAACATTAGGGAGTACATTAAGGAAATGTCTCATATTGCTTCTAAGCTTAATGCACTGAATCTCAAGCTGTCTAACGACTTGCTTGTGCATTTGGTATTAATATCACTTCTTGCACACTACAACCAGTTTAAGATCAGTTACAACTGTCAAAAGGAGAAATGGACTCTTAATGAACTCATTTCTAACTGTGTGCAAGAGGAAGCGAGACTGAAGCGAGACTGAAGCGAGACAGGATCTAAAGTGCTCATTTGGCTAGCACCTCTAAAGATAAAGACAAAAAGAGAGAATAATGAAGTTGCTAAACACCTTATGAGCTTTGGATAGGCAAAAGGTCTAGTCTAAAGCATTTTCACATTTGGGGATGTCCAACTGAGGCAAGGCCTTACAGGCCACATGAAAAAAAATTGGACTCCAAAACTGTAAGAAACTACTTCATTGGCTACTCTGAGCGATCAAGGGGCTAAAAGTTTTATGATCCCACACTTCGGTCAATTTTTGAAACGGGAACTGTAACATTTTTTGAGGATGTTGAGTTTGGGGGGAGAATTAAGGTTAGAGACATTGTCTTTGAGGAAGAATTGGTTTCGATTCCTACTATCTCTTTTGACAATGTGCAGGTTTCTATACCTGTCATTGATCAAGAAGCGAATCTGGATCCTCAACCAGACAATGTTAAACAACCCCCCATTCAAGATGAGGTAATTGTTCCTAGGGAACAAACTCAACAACCTCAAGAACTAGTGTCATTAAGGTGATCCACTAGAGAAAAGAGAAATGCTATTCCGGATGATTTTTTACGTATTTCTCCAGGAACATGAGGAAGACATTGGAATGATGGAAAATGATCCAATCAACTTCCATCAAGCCATGCAGGGTTCCAACTCTATAAAGTGGATTGATGCCATGATGAGGAATATAAGTCTATACAAGACAATAAGGTTTGGGAACTTGTCCCGTTACCAGAAGGTGTGAAGCCCATTGGTTGTAAATGGATATTTAAAACCAAAAGGGATTCGAAAGGTAATGTGGAGAGGTATAAGGCTCGTCTTGTAGCTAAAGGCTTTACCCAAAATGAAGGGATTGACTATAAAGAGACTTTCTCTTCATTTTCAACGAAAGACTCTTTTAGGACAATCGTGGCACTTGTTGCTCATTTTGATCTTGAGCTTCATCAGATGGATGTCAAGACGGCGTTTCTCAATGGTGACATTGACCAAACAATTTATATGGTGCAACCAGAAAACTTTGAGCCGGGAGACCCAAAGAATATGGTTTGCAAATTGATAAAATCCATTTATGGACTCAAGCAAGCTTCCTGTCAATGGTACCATAAGTTTCATCAAGTGATTATCTCGTTTGGTTTTGAGATAAACATTGTTGATAATTGTGTGTATCACAAATTCAGTGGGAGTAAGCACATATTCCTGGTTTTATATGTCGATGACATACTGCTTGCCACAACTGATATAGGCATGTTGCATGAAACCAAGAGATTTCTATCAAAGAATTTTGAGATGAAAGATCTTGGTGTCGCCTCCTTTGTATTAGGGATCCAGATGTAACGAGATCGCTCTCAGGGTATTCTTGGATTATCACAAAGGAGCTATATCGATACAGTACTCAAAAAGTATGGCATGCAGGACAGCAAACCAGGTGATACCCCTGTCACTAAGGGAGACAAGTCCAGTCTCAATCAGTGCCCTAAAAATAACCTTGAAGCTAAGGAAATACAGAAGATTCCTTATGCATTAGCTGTAGGGAGTCTAATGTATGCTCAGGTGTGTACGCATCCGGATATTGGGTACATTGTTGGTATGTTAGGCAGATATTTAAGTAACCCTGGAATGGATCATTGGATAGTAGTCAAGCGGGTTATGAGATATTTAAAGAGAACAAAAGATTGCATGCTCACATATAGAAGATCGGATCAATTTGAGATCATAGGGTATTCTGACTCCGATTTTGCTGGATGCCAAGACAATAGGAGATCCACATCAGGCTACATATACCTGTTGGCTGGCGGAGCTATTTCTTGGAGGAGTGACAAATAGACACTCATCGTTTCTTCCACCATGGCAACAGAGTTTGTAGCATGCTATGAGTCATTCAACCATGGAATATGGCTATGGAATTTTATCACTGGGCTGCGCATTCTTGAGGGTGTTGAAAGACCACTCAAACTATATTGTGACAATAAGTCAGCAGTGCTATATTCTAACAACAACAAGAGCTCATCTAAGTCAAAGCATATTGACATTAAGTTCCTAGTTGTGAAGGAAAGAGTACAGAGTGGACATATATCCATAGAGCACGTTGAGACAAACTCCATGATAGCGGATTCGCTTACAAAGGGATTACCTCCCAAGGTCTTTCATGAGCACACTGCTCATATGGGTGTTATTTTGTGTGAGGATGTCACATTATAGTGGGAGTTTGTATAATTTTGTATTTTATTGCTCTATATTTTTATTTTGGATATACTTATACATTTATGTATTTGTATATTTTTCTGATCAGAAATAAAGTATTCGGTTAATTACGCTCTGTTACATTGTGTTAAGTATTGATCTCACTAAGGAATAAAGTACGACCAATTGGAATAGACATGTATATATTACATTGCATGTAATTTCCATGCTACACATCCATGATTGATCTATGTCATTTGGTTATGTTGGTATACGTGACCATTGATGGGTTTAGTCACGCTAAATATGACGAAAATCGGTTTGATCCTATGTCGGCATAATCAATGGACGAGATTGTTCGGATATACCCTAAAATTGTGATAGCAAAATTTTGGAGCTCATAAAATTATACACATTTGTAAAGTTACATATGTGGCCCAGTGGGAGATTGTTGAAAAATTCCATCATATGGGACCACACATGTGAATATTAAATGTGTTGTGCTATCTTTTGGTTAAGCCTAAATTAAAGTGATCTAATTATGATTTAAAGTATTAAGGCTTAAGGGTATAATTGTCATAGAATTATTGTGTAGATACCAGAGTGCTATTTCTAATTTGTTGAGGGGTCGAATTAGAAATAGCCAACATATAATAATTTGATTATTATATATATATTTAGGGTTATGGTCCTCAAATTACACGATAATTTTGTTTTCTCTGTATCCCCGTCAATAGAGTAAAATAGAACACGGTAGGGTTCATAAAGGTCGTGATAATTTGGAAGATCACAACCCGTTCACAAATCTCCAGCAATGGATTCAGGTACGCTTACGCTTATCAATTATCTCTAATTTTCTCTTGAATTAATATGGGTTATATTATGTATATTAGGGTTTGGTTAATCATGATATAGAAACATGTTTAAGTTATTCGGATTAATTATGTGACTATACATGTTGTTTTTGTTAGATTTATGTTAATCAAAATCCTTACGGTACATGCATTATCATTTATCAAGATAAGATTTTATATAGACAATCATACATTACCGAGTCTGGTCAGATAAACCCTAAAGATGGTTCCTTTTCAACTATCTCACGTCCTATATTATAGTTAAACTCCTCTACGATCGACAATAGTAATGTGATGCACATCCCCTGATAGCTAGGGGTTCAAGTATGTGTGGATATTTTTTTTTTCCAATATCATAAAAGAAGATATCCATGACACATAAGATCACCCTAACCCGTTAGGGGTTAAATTTCAAAGCAAGATCAAACTTAATTAATTACAGCATGCACTATAGTTTACAGGTTCACTTAATTCATAATATTGTTTTCATAATAATATTTCTCATTTAAACATGTCACACGTATAGCTTTCTGTCTGTGTATTACGTATATAGGTAGATGAATATATATTGATGGAGGAAGGTACGGTTAAGGATACTACCACAGTATTGGTGCAAGTTGGATATCGGTTTGCTTTACTCGGACATGCACTAGACGGTGAAAAAGTTTCAACATATCGAAAATTATATAAAGTCATGGATAAGATATTCTACCTCATTGACAAGTCGCTCACTGCACAACTATCGCAACTTGCTTTTTATTGGGATTCCTTCCTTGTAAATTAATTTATACGAAACACAAATTTACATCATCAAATATCTCGCATTTTCTTTATATTATCACATAGAATAATAACATATGATCTCCATTTTTTTTTTTGATTGAAATTAATCATGGTATATATTTATATATACAGTCTGTCATGGAATTGAAGTTGAGTTATTATTGTACATGTCCTTCCTTTAAATCTCTATATAGCTCTTTTGAAGTGTAAAATGATATTGTAGAATATTGTTTTATGGTCCAAAAGTGTATTTTTTTTTTCTTTTTATCCAAAATTTCAGGATTTGGGAGATTAAATTTTTAGAATTAGGTTCCCAATAATGATGAATTTAAGTAAATATATAGTATTTCACAGCTGCTGTTTAGTCTCTATCAATGTGGAATTCCATTGACCATCATGGCCCTACCAATGTTCCCCATGACCATGATACAATCTATCACCTTCTTTCTCTTGTTCCGCTTTTGATCAATCGTGCAAAAAGAGATTACAACCGTTTAAACATTTGATGATGACGATGATAAAGTGGACGTATGAATATGGTGCCTTCATTGTTGGTTGGCCATATTTCTTTAAAAAAAAAAAAAAAAAAATCTTTTAGACACACAAATTGATAATGACAACGTACCAGAAGCTATAAGGTAGTGCAATTAATCCTTTTTAATTAATTCTATTATTCCTCCTTACCGTTTTATCGTTTTTCTTGACTCTATTGCAGTTGTTTTGATTTTCTTTTGTTTTGGATCCTTTAGAATTTTTTTTTTCTTTATCAATAATAATATTGGTCAGTTTGGAGAATTATGTAAACATATTTTAGGCTTTATTAGATACCGATTTAGTTGGGATGCTTCATGCTCTTTATGATGTAATACTCTTCCAGTTTGACACTATTTACTAAAAAAAACATTTTTTAAATAAAAAATTTAACATAAAAGAGATTTTCAAAGATTTTCATATTATTCCAAATCCGATTGTAATAGTAAGAAAAGTAACAATCAATAAGCATTTTTATTCAATATCTTGATCATGTTGTTATATATACATAAAGTCCTTTTCACTTCAGTACGCTGCATGTGGACCACTGATTATGGAGAAGTTTTGATAAATGTATATATTTTGAGTCAAAGTATGTAAATCTAGTGGTCCACATCAGTACCTACTGATATAAGTTATATCAGTATGTTTCATATGGACCACCGATTATGGAGAAGCTTTGACAAGTGCATACACTCTGAGTCAAAGTATGTAAATCTAGTGGTGCACATCCAACGCACTGATGAAATTATATCAGTGCGTACAGACTTGAAAATTTACGTGTATTTATATATATATATAGGACATCACTAAATTTTTACATTAGTTTATCGAGATGAAGTTGACACGGCGGTATACCCTTCATACTAACCTTCTACCAATCCTCAAATTTATTGTAATAGTTAAAAAAAAATACCTACTAAATTTTAATTCAAGTGTATAAAACTTGTATAATTGAGTTACAAATGATTGAGTTGTTAATATGGATAAGAAAACATAAATGATATAGATGGTCGATCTACTGTTGATACAGATCGGGTCGAAGTCAAGTAAGGCCCAAACAACTTGGTCTAACTTTGGTCAAACCGAGTATGTCATCCGCTCCAAATACCAGTAAAAAAGATGAAAATAGATCAAAATAACCAGATACGAGTTAAAGAGAACATGGTGGTGATCGAATTGTAGCCTTAGATGCACTTGGGCTGAGCGTTAACAGAATTACTACTATGAATGGACTGTATATAACTATTATGGTGACCGGACTTAGGATTTTGACAGAGTTTCGATTAGTAAGAACGTGGAAGAAAACATAGGAGAATTTTGAAATCCCTCTCTGCGAATGAGTGGTTCTATTTATATGCCACATCTTAGTCGGTTAACGTTGATGAGATATATAATTTCAGAGATCAAAGTCTGAAATCATGGAGATTGATTTTCATACTCTAAGGTAGTGCAATTAATCCTTTTTAATTAATCCTATTATTTCTCCTTGCCGTTTTAACATTTTTCTTGACTCTATTGTCGTTGTTTTGATTTTCTTTTGTTTTGGATCCTTCGAAACTTTTTTTTTTCACAAATAATGTTGGTCGGTTTGGAGAATTATGTACACATATTTTAGGTTTTGTTGGGTACCAACCTTCATGCTCTTTATGATTTAATACTCTTTCGGTTTGACTCTATTTATTAAAAAATATCATTTTTAAATAATATTTTTAACATAAAAAGGAATTTCAAAGAATTTCAAATTATTCCAAATCTGTTTGTAATAGTATGAAAAGTAACAATTAATAAGCATTTTGATTCATTATCTTGATCATGCTATTATATATATATATATATATATATATATATATATATATATATATATAAAGTTTTTTTCAACTCGGTACGTTACATGTGGACCACTGATTATAGGGAAGCTTTGACAAGTACATACACTTTGAGTTAAAGTATGTAATTCTAGTGGTCCACATCAAACGCATTGATGAAGTTATATCAGTACGTATTGACTTGAAAATTTATGTGTATTTATATATACATCACTAAATTTGTACATTAGTTTACCTAGATGAGGTTGACATAGCGGTATACCCTTCATACTAACCCTCTCCCAATCCTTAAATTTATTGTAATAGTTAAAAAAAAAATTGCCTATTAAATTTTAACTCAAGTGTTTAAAACTTGTATAATTGAGTTACAAATGATTGAATTGTTAATATGGATAAGAATTTATAAGTGATGTAGATGGCCGATCTACGTTTGATACAGATCGGGTAGAAGACAAGTAAGGCACTAACAGCTTGGTCTAACTTTGGTCGAACCGAGTATGTCATCCGCTCCAAATACCTACATAAAGGATACAAATAGACCAAAATAACCAGATACGAGTTAAAGAGAACAGAGTGGTGATCGATTTGAAGCCTTAGATGCACTTGGGCTGAGCATTAACAGAATTACTGCTATGAATGGATTAGATATAACTATTCCGTTAACCGGAGTTAGGATTTTTGCAGAGTTTTGACTATTAAGAACGTGGAGGAAAACAGAGGAGAATTCTAAAATTCCCCTCTATAGTGGAGGGGTTCTATTTATATGCCACATCTTAGTCAGTTAACGTTGATGGGATATAAAATCTTAAAGATAAAGGCCTGAAGTCGTGCAGATCGATTTTCATACTATAAGGTAGTGCAATTAATCCTTTTTAATTAATCCTATTATTTTCCTTGTCGTTTTATTGTTTTTCTTGACTCTATTGCAATTGTTTTGATTTTCTTTTGTTTTGGATCCTTTGTAATTTTTTTTTTACTTTTCAATAATAATATTGGTCGATTTGGAGAATTATGTACATATATATTAGGTTTTGTTGGATATCAGTACGTACTGACTTGAAAATTTATGTGTGTGTGTGTGTATATATATATATATATAACATCACTAAATTTGTACATTAGTTTACCTAGATGAGGTTGACATAGCGGTATACCCTTCATACTAACCCTTTCCCAATCCTTAAATTTATTGTAATAGTTAAAAAAAAAATTGCCTATTAAATTTTAACTCAAGTGTTTAAAACTTGTATAATTGAGTTACAAATGATTGAATTGTTAATATGGATAAGAATACATAAGTGATGTAGATGGTCGATCTACGGTTAATACAGATCGGGTAGAAGACAAGTAAGGCATAAGCAGCTTGGTCTAACTTTGGTCGAACCGAGTATGTCATCCGCTCCAAATACCTATATAAAGGATACAAATAGACCAAAATAACCAGATACGAGTTAAAGAGAACAGAATGGTGATCGATTTGTAGCCTTAGATGCACTTGGGCTGAGCATTAACAGAATTACTGCTATGAATTGACTGGAAATAACTATTCTTTTGACCGGAGTTAGGATTTTGGCAAAGTTTCGACTATTAAGAATGTGGAGGAAAACAGAGGAGAATTCTGAAATTCCCCTCTGTGATAGAGGGGTTCTATTTATATGCCACATCTTAGTCAGTTAACGTTGATGGGATATAAAATCTCAAAGATAAAGGTCTGAAGTTGTGGAGATCGATTTTTATACTATAAGGTAGTGCAATTAATCCTTTTTAATTAATCCTATTATTTTCCTTGCCGTTTTATCGTTTTTCTTGACTCTATTGCAGTTGTTTTGATTTTCTTTTGTTTTGGATCCTTTGTATATTTTTTTTTTACTTTTCAATAATAATATTGGTCGATTTGGAGAATTATGTACACATATTTAAGGTTTTGTTTGGTACCAACTTATGCTTCATGCTCTTTATGATGTAATACTCTTTCAGTTTGATTCTATTTATTAAAAAATATCCTTTTTAAATAAAAAAGTTAACATAAAAAGGAATTTCAAAGAATTCCAAATTATTCCAAATCCGTTTTTAATAGTATGAAAAGTAACAATTAATAAGCATTTTTATTCAATATCTTGATCATGCTATATATATAAAAAGTTCTTTTCATCTCAGTACGTTGCATATGGACCACTGATTATGGGAAAGTTTTGACAAGTACATACATTTTGAGTCAAAGTATGTAATTCTAGTAGTCCACATCAAACGCACTGATAAAGTTATATCATTGTGTACTGACTTAAAATTTATGTGTATATATATAGGACATCACTAAATTTGTACATTAGTTTACCTAGATGAGGTTGACATAGCGGTATACCCTTCGTATTAACCCTCTCCTAATCCTTAAATTTATTGTAATAGTTAAAAAACAATTACCTACTAAATTTTAATTCAAGTGTTTAAAACTTGTATAATTGAGTTACAAATGATTGAATTGTTGATATGGAAAAGAAAATATAAGTGATGTAGATGGTTGATCTACGGTTGATACAGATCGGGTTGAAGTCAAGTATAGCCAAAGCAGATTGGTCTAACTTTGGTCGAACCGAGTATGTCATCCACTCCAAATGCCTACATAAAGGATACAAATAGACCAAAATAACCAGATACGAGTTAAAGAGAACATAGTGGTGATCGATTTGTAGTCTTAGATGCACTTGGGTTGAGCGTTAACTATTAGTTTTTAGAGTATGTTGGTATAAAATCCTTATCAAAATGATGTTTACTTGTAATGATTTAGTTGTTTAGATTCATGATGATTCAAGCTTCAAAGTAAAAGGAACAACTAGTCAAAGCAAGTTCAAAGTCTTCAAAGAGAAAGGATGTTATATGGTTCAACAAAGGTATATTAAGATCTTATGTTTCTCTTACAAAGCTTAGGCACACACACAAAATTCATACATTTGTGTCCCTGCATAGTTGTACACCATTTAGGCACACACATACAATTCATTCATATGTGTCCATGCATCGTTCTGCCCCATTTGTAACACATTCACATACTTGAAGTTGAATGTCCATGCATTGGTATGAAAATAACATGTTTTGAAAAATACATGATTGGAGACACTCTTTATGTAGTTTGCATTCTAGTGTGAAATGTGTTTGTATGTGTATATGTTTGTAAAACATGGATATTGAACTTGATTTTAGTCTTAAATCATTCTTGATTGAGTTCCAAACACTTTGGTTACTCACACTTTCAATTTTAAGTTCTAAGTCAAAAGATATGATATTTTCCAATCATGTTGCATACATTGTCTTTTTCTTCATATATCGAGTCGAATTCTTATTTTTTGGGTTAAGTATCTTATATTTCCATATACGTGAGAGAGTTACAGTTTGTAATCCATAAACAGATTCAAATTTTGAGTTTGGAGGTCGGAGAACGGTCGAAGAATGTGAAGGGAGCGCACAAGGAAAAAAAGTGCGTCCAAGCACTCTTTCCTAAGATGGCGTATGGCCATCTCAAGCCAGAATGCTTGCTGCCCCTGAGATGCCCACGCGTCATCTCGGGTGGCAAGTTTGCTTGGTGCCTTCATGCCCTCTTTGGTCATTTCACATGTATTCTTTTCTCTCTCTTTTATATGTCCAATCCCTATCACTTTTAATTCTAAGAAGAGATTCAAAATTTGAGTGCAGAATTTTCTCCCAAATTTTCTTACATTTCAAACACCATAACTTCTTCATTTAAACTCTTATCTGAGTGATTCAAAGTTGAGAGTGTTTGTCTATTCATCCTCCATTTTTCTATGAAAATTTGAGTTAATTTTACTGTTGTTTTTAGAGTCAATCCTCACAAAAATGGGAATGTACCAAATCAACTAAGGTATTGATTTTCTCTCAAAGTTTTCTTTTAAAACTTGGTCTATTGCCTTGGGTTTTCTTCGTCAATATATATATATAGTATCTTGTGATTGTTTTGATTTGAGTTTTGAACTCATTTAAATCTAGATTGAGTTTAAATTGAAATCTCACATGTTGAGTTAGGTTTTGATTTTGCCTATGTTTTCACATTTTGGGATTGTATTATGCTAGCTTTGAATCTAGGACAATTTGATAATCTTTGATTGACTGATTTTGTGAAAAATAGTTCCTCACATGTATACGACTTTCTCTTGGCCGGTCTCACTATTCTTTGAGCTATTCATGTGCTTGATTGCTTTTATGAATATAATATGCTCTAGAACATGTTTGGTATATATGATTAAAACTTGATCATGTATTAATTGAACATATCTTGTGATTCAAGTTTTAGATCTATGTATGTATCTAGGTTGTGATCAATGTTGAACATCTTTTATATGATCTATGATTGACTAGACTACATTTGTTATGTGCATTCATGCATATGTCTAGTATTTTTCCATAGAATTTGTTGATCATCTTATTCTATGTTGTGTGCTTGTTTGTGTTTTGCATTCATGATCACTTAGATGCCTTGTGAGAAGGAAGTCTTGACAATAGGCGTGAGGCCTATGATTTGTTGAGCATTGGAAGTCTTGACAAGATGTGGGAGACCTCGGAATGTTGAGCAAGGAAGTCTTAGTTAGAGTCAGGAGGACTCGGATAACTAAGCAAGAAAGTCTTACCTAGGGTCTGGAGGATCCGAAAGGGTAAGCAAGAAAGTCTTGCCTAGAGTCGGGAGGATCCGAAAAGGAGAGCAAGGAAGTATTAACAAGAGGTGTGAGGCCTCGAAATGTTGAGCAAGATGGTGACATTTTCTTTGGTAGGATAGAAGGGTAGTTTCTAGGTGAAGGGGTCACTTGTGAGATTGTACTTGTCTTATCTACTAGTGGATTTTGTTTGCCGGTGGTTGCTAACCCATGTATGTTTCCTCTTCGGAGGTTTACCACGTAAATATCTTGTGTCAATGTTCTCTATCCCTATCTCTCTTATATTTGTATATGTTATTGGATATTGTGGATAGAACATTTTATGTAAATTGACTTCCTTAATATAATATCATTTATGTATGTGTTATGGATGTTTGTTTGTATCACACTCTACATGTTTTATATATATATATATATATATATATATATATATATATATATATTGATTAATTGTCTCTAATTGATATATATATATATATATATATATATATATATATATATTGTGATATAAGCAAACTTTTGTTTGTTTCAAGGGAGTCGAAAAAGGTATCTAACCTATTCACCCCATCCCCTCTAGGTTAACCTTGAGCATAAAACCGTGTTTGTATTTTCATTAACAGAATTACTGCTATGAATGGACTGGATATAACTCTTCCGGTGACCGGAGTTAGGATTTTGGCAGAGTTTCGACTATTAAGAACGTGGAAAAAAACATAGGAGAATTCTGAAACTCTCCTCTGTGAATGAGGGGTTCTACTTATATGTCACATCTTAGTCAGTTAACGTTGATGGGATATATAATCTCAAAGATCAAGGTCTAAAATCGTGGAGATCGATATTCATACTATAAGGTAGTGCAATTAATCCTTTTTTTTTTAATTAATCCTATTTTTTTTCCTTGTTGTTTTATCATTTTTCTTGACTCTATTGCAGCCTTTTTTATTTTCTTTTGTTTTGGATCAATTGTAATTTTTTTCTCTTTCAATAATAATATTGGTCGGTTTGGAGAATTATGTACACATATTTTAGGTTTTGTTGGGTACCAACTTAGTTGGGATGCTTCATGCTCTTTATGATGTAATACTCTTTCGATTTGACTCTATTTATTAAAAAAATATCATTTTTAAATAAATTTTTAACATAAAAAAGAATTTCAAAGAATTTCAAATTATTCCAAATCTGTTTGTACAAGTATAAATCTAGATGTCCACATCAAACACACTGATGGAGTTATATTAGTGCATCCTGACTTGAAAATTTATGTGTATATATATATATATATAGGACATCACTAAATGTGTACATTAGTTTACCTAGATGAGGTTGACATAGCGGTATTCCCTTCATACTAACCCTCTCCCAATCATCAAATTTATTGTAACAGTTAAAAAAATACCTACTAAATTTTAATTCAAGTGTTTATTACTTGTATAATTGAGTTACAAATGATTGAATTGTTAATATAGATAAGAAAAAATAAGTGATGTAGATGGTCAATCTACGGTTGATACAGATCGGGTCGAAGTCAAGTAAGGCCCAAGCAGCTTGGTCTAACTTTGGTCGAACCGAGTATGTCATCCTCTCCAAATTCTCGTAAAAAGAAGAAAATATACCAAAATAACCAATTACGAGTTAAAGAGAATAGGGTGGTGATCGATTTGTAGCCTTAGATGCACTTGGGTTAAGCGTTAATGAATTACTACTATGAATGGACTAGTTAAAATTATTCCAATAATAGGAGTTAGGATTTTGGTGGAGTTTCGACTAGTAAGAACGTGGAGGAAAATAACAGAGTATTCTGAAATCCCTTTCTGCGAAGGAGGGGGTCTATTTTTATGCCACATCTTAGGCAGTTAACGTTGATAGGATATATAATCACTGAAATCAAGGTCTAAAATCATGGAGATCGATTTTTACTTAAGTTCAAACTTTATTCAAACTGTTATCTTATAACAATTTCAGCTGGACCAAGTCAAATCTTGTTATATTTCAACTGACGTGTTTTCGGGTCGACAAGTTATGAGTAGGCTTAGCCCATGGACGTTATTAGACTATTGCTAGGCTTTCAAGTTTGGGCATAGAGGCCATTTCTGGCTACCACAGTTTGTCCCTCACTCTCTACAGAAATATTTAAATTAGAGAGTGATCTTTATTTTGTCGAGCATGGATTTGATAAGATATCTAAATGAACCAATGATTACGGGGTCAACCATTGAAGATTATGCCTTTGTCGAGTCGAACGTGGGTTCGACAAAAGTCGACTGCCTCATAAGTCTAGAGTAGGAAGGTCAATCGATGGGACTAAAGAGGTTTAGTTCTCTTGGGCTGATGTGGAGCTTCTTTTTTATGCACTCTTTCGTTTTGAGTGCGCTTGTCATGACAAGTTGAATTTTGAATCAAACCAAGCAGTTACCATAGTTAGCCAATAGTTGTGGCAGTTACAACATGTGTTAGTTAACTTCGTGGTTAACGTTTTGGCTTATAACTCAAACTTCTCCACGAAGCTTTCTCCAACTCTTCATATTTTTTTGAAGCAAAAATAGCCTAAAACTTTTCTCAGTATCTGCAATTCATCTTCAATGCCTTTTTCTAGTGAAATCTATGAACTCAACTTTAAGGTAAGCAAAATTTTCTCATCTTGGTTGTTTTCATTCGTACTAGATTGAAATTTTTTCATATAGGGAATTAGTGAGGCCAGATTTAGAGATTTTTCCTGGATTCAAAGTTTGTGTTCTTCGCCGTTCTTCGTGCTAGATTTGAAAAAATGATTTAGCAGTTGATTAGATCCATCTAGGTGATGTCTTGTGTGATCTGTGTTGTTCATAGCTCGTGGTATTATCCACAACTCGTCATGTCTTCATAGAACACTAGATCTGTAGTCGATCGACTCAGGTTTACTAGGTTTTTAGCAGATCAATATCACTCTTAAGTTATGGCTGCCTGTGTAAACCCTAGGTTTGAATTCTGAATTCTAGTTTTTTTTTTTAGATTTTGGTTTATGCTTCTTCTGTATTTTTGCATTTGTCAGCTTTGGAGGCATCATGTCGAATGAGAGTACGACTTCGAGTTTAGCCTTCACCTGGAACCCTAGTTGTTTGGGAGCTGAAGTCGAAGGGGATGTCAAAGTTAAGTTGACTCCCAGAGTGTTGAGTGACAAGTCACCGTATGCTAGAGACAGAGGTCGTACACGTAATTGTGTAAAGGGTCGAGTTCCCAAAGCATATAAAGTTCACGGAGCTGCCTTGCTCTGGTATGCCATTAGGTATCCCTGTTGGTGATAACCCATACAGCGTTCTTACTGATGACGATAGGGATAACCTAAGGACATTGCAAGGAATCCCTGATCATGTCGAACTACGTGCTGCTAAGGAGCACGAATGAGCTGACTGGGATATTCCAGGATGGACATGTTTTTATGAATATGTCCTTCGTTAAGGGTTTAGATTTTTAGTCTCCTCTTTGGCTCGTAGGTTGTTGGTATACTACGACATTGCCTATAGCCAGCTAATGCCAAATAGTTGAAGGATTTTGTTAGGCCTAATTATCCCCCTCGATAAGGAGAAATAAAAATTTAGGTTAGGTTCTCTCCTATACAATTATTATCTAAAGCAATATACACATGAGAATAGACGTTTCACATTATGCTTAAGATATGTACGACACCCCTAATTATTGACCTCTCGACAAACGGTTAGAGATGGAAAGATACTTTTTTCCTTGCCAAGGGTCCTCTATTAGATGGCCCTTTGGATAGTAAAAGTATGCCTATCAAGGTAGATGGAATTGACATGGTAAGTGTTAAATTCTAGTGTCATTTCAATAGTTTAAGTTTTCCTTAGTTTTTGATAAGCATGTCTATGTGTAGATTTAACAGGCGAGGAGAATAAAATAGATTGTCCAGACACTGTCGTGCGTACCCAAAATATTATGGCGATACCTCTCGGGGAGAGAAGTTAGAGAGTGTTACTACGGAAAGATAATCTTAGACCTTGTACCTTATAGCTTCATTTGATGTGAAATGTTTCACAAACGTCATATCCTTTTGTGAAAAAAATCGTCTCGTATGCTTGGGTTAGGAGGTGGTTTGAGATACTTTATGGTACAAGATTTTTAACCTTTGTAACTAACGTTGAACGTCGTTTCGTAGCTAAGTAAATATCGAACATGAAGTTCAACACACCCAATCTAGAAGAGGCATTGAAGCGATAGAAAGAGGCCATGGTAAAGAAGATGGCGGTTGCACTTGCCAAGAAGAGAATTACGTAGAGAGAGGCATCGATAGATAAGTCGATTGTCCTTGTCTATAAACCACCATTTGAGTCATCTCTAAAGTTGGACCCCCCTCTAGGGTGTAAAAGAAGTGAAAAACCATTGAAGTAAGAGATAAAAGAAAGTCAGTCAAAGCAAACTCAAAAAAGGTGGTTGTCGAGATTGAGCCAAAGAGACCCAACTTGACCCTAATGGCATTCTGTCAAGGGGTGTCACCGTTCAAGGAACGAGTGGCTTCTTGAAGAAGTCAGAGGACTTCCTTTTTCCAGCTAATAAAGAATATCTCAAGGGAAAGAAGGCGGAGGAAGTGGTCGATGTAGGTCTTCTCATTACTTTTCAAGTGAGTTGTATTATTATAACATATTTCTTTTTATGGTTGTATCGAATACTAATGGCGAATACCTTTTGTAAGCTTTGCAAGCACAATTGTTCTTGAAGAACAAGTTTATGGCCAGTCGAGAAAGGTGTTTAAAGCTTCAGAAGAAAACAACATGCCTAGGTAAGAGCGCGACAAGGTCGATGAGGCCAAACAAGAAAAAGAGAAGAGGGTCTTAGCTAAGGAAGAGGAGTTGGTGAAGTTGAAGGATGCCATTAAGAAGAAGGATCGACAATTGTAGAAGGCTAATGAAAGCCTCAACGATAGAGATCAACAAATTACTGGTTCAAATGAGTAGCCTGATAGAGGCATTGATGCTTCTAGTGAGCTGAATGCTCATGTTGATGAATCGATTCAGGATTAGACTTTACAGTAAAGATTGTCAAATATTTATGTGTATTTTTTTTTGCTTTGATCAGGAGTACTATGTTAACATCCCGTGTCGATGAATGTTATCGATTTAGGTATTGATTTTGACTTATATTTTTAAAAAATATATTGAATGAATAGAGGTCTACTTGACCGCGTTCTTTTTTGTCTTTGATTGCATAGCCTTGTTTTGATATTATGGTAAGGGTCGACAACCAGCTACTTGTTAATTATTGTGGGTGATGACTTTCGAATAGAGTAGAGGTCGACAAAGCATTCTACTCAGAATCATATAGATTTTGAGGTTGATAGACAATCAAATAGATAAGGTAGTGTTATCAATAAAAATACAATAGATAAATTTATCGAATACGACTTTATTGATAGTGTTGAGGTCGTTTAACCAAGCTACAACAAACCATAGATCTACATGAATATGTTAGTCGATTCAACCATTTAATTAAAATGAAATTCATGTACTTGTGTACTTTGATTACACTGTGTGGTCGATTCGACCGTTTTAAATACAATAGAGATAGCATATATGTGTAATAAAATTATTGATTGGTCGTTTGTCCCCAGTGTCACTCCCTCAACTCCCAGTGTGCGAAGTTGAATGAAGATATTAGGATTTGCATTTGATTATGTGTGAAATTTTGTTGCAAATAAGGCGTCATCATAGCTCTCGTCGATCGATTTGTTTGTATCAATTATGTAGAAAATGAACACGATAATGTATAAGCAAGAAATAACAGGGAAAGGGTTAGAAGTGATATTGCTTTAGGTGTGGTGAGTTTCAACTATTATGTGTCTCTCTACCATCGAGGTCTTGTATTTTGTACACTCATTTTCCTTTAATGCCTTTTATTTGGTAAGCTCTCTCCCATGTCGGGCACAGCTTTCCTGTATCTTGTTCCTTGATGCTTTAGAAGATTCTCCGAAGTTTGCAGTAACCAATTTTGAAAGTTTTGATCTTTATGTTTTTGTTATAATGTCGAGTGACTTGTTATTGCTATGCTTGTATTCTTAAGACAGCTCGCTCTCGACGTTCGTCGAGGTGATCTAGTTCGAATGCGAACTCGAGGTTATTTGTTCCTCACTTGGATTTTCACTTGAAGCAGTTGCGAGTCATGTTTCGATTGGAATCACCGCTTCCGATCCGTAAACTAGTGAAAAAGGTGTTTCCCTTATAGATTGACGAGGGGTAGTCCTGCACGACCAAAGGATCTCAGGTAGTTTATCGGCTCAATCATTTTTTCAGTTTCGAGATGTTTCTTTAGTATGTTGATGATAGTTTTATTGGTCAACTTTGCTTGTCCATTTCTTGAGGGTATCGGGGAGGTAAGAAACTCAACTTTATATTGTACTTGTTGCAGAAGTTCTGAAAGTCGAATGAGGCGAACTGGGCTCCGTTGTCAGTTATGATTTCTTTAGGTATTCCAAACCTGCTGATTATTTTTTTCCAAACGAAATTTCATACATCTGTGTCGTGCACATATCGGAAAGCTCCCACTTCTACCCATTTACTAAAGTAGTCTATCAAGACTAGCATGTACAGCACTTTAGAGGCAGCTGGTAGCTTGCCTACAATATCCATCCCCCATTTCACGAAGGGCTAAGGGGCTGAAATAGAATTAAGCGTACCTGGTGTTAGGTGAGACACTTATGTAAATCGTTGGAATTTGTCACAAGTTTGAACATGTTTCTGGAAGTCAGATCGTATTGTCGACCAGTAGTATTCAATTGTGATGGCTCGATTCGACAAGCTTCTTGCTCTGGAGTGGTTCCCGCACCCTTCATAATGTAGGCTTTTAAGGATGTCGTACACCTCTCGAGGGGTGAGACACCTCAAGTATGGACCTGTAAAATAATTTTATTTTTTTGAGCTTACCATAGAGGATGCATAATTTGGTTGCTTTGGCTTTGAGTTTTCTTACTTCGGATTTGTCGCCGGGTAGGATGTTAGCTTACAAATAATTCATTATTGGGTCAATCTAGGTTAGGATATGGTCGTCGACTTGTGTGACTTTTTCTTCATCATTTGTTATAGGTGACAGAAGATGCACGATGGGGATCGACTTAGGATCATTGGTTTGAGACGTCGATCTCAGGTTTGCTAGCAAGTCTGCTTGAGCATTGTCTGATCTTGGTACCTACAAAATAGATAATTTGTCGAAAGTCGACTGTAGTTGATTGGCTTTGACCAAATATGTTGTCATCCTCTTATCTTTAGTTTCGTAGAACCCATTAATTTGTCGAATGACTAATTGAGAGTCGCTTTGCACTTATATATTTTTTATCCCTATGCTTTTTGCTAGGCCAAGTCTGGCTATTAGCACTTCGTATTCTGCTTTGTTATTTGTCGTACGAAAATTACAATGGATCGAATTTCCAGATTTTCTCCATGTAAAGATCTAAGCACAGGTTCGAGTTCAATCCCTTTTATATTGTTGGAGTCATCGACTGACAGGATCCATGTTCCTTTTGTCATGTCCTCCAATAGAGCCATTAACTCCTGTTCTGCCTGTAAATTTTCATTAGGGGTAAAATCTGCAATAAAGTCAATGAATACCTAGGATTTCATCATTGTTTGCGGGTCGTGTTCATTGAGCTCGACCGCCCATTTCGCCAGTTGACCTGAAAGCTCTGGTTTATGCAATATATTCTTAAGTGGGAAAAACGTTAGTACCTTGATTGGGTGGCATTGGAATATGGCATTAGCTTGCACACAACTACGACAAATGCTAGGGCAAGTTTTTCAAGCTTGCTATACCTGGTTTCTGCGTCGAGCAACGCTTTGCTCACATAGTATACAAGGTGTTACGAGCCTTTTTCTTATCTGACAAGTGTGTCACTTACTGTAGTGTAAGATACTGTAAGCCCTAGAGTTGCACAACGGAAGAAAATTTCAAAACTTTTTAAAAAAAATAATAATTTAATGACTCTATGAACCGTGTACGATATATAAGAATAAATAAAAGTCAAGATTCGAAATCATACCTCAAGGCTAACTCCTTCGTTCTTCACTTATTGATATAGCTTTCCAATTTGTACCACCGGATCTTCCTCGTTGTCTCCCAGGTTTCGACAACTGCGTGTGGGCACGTCACAGGCTTCAGGATGTTATATGGAGGTTGAAGAAACAACAATAAACAACTCTTGCTTTTTGTATGCTTGGAGTTCGGCCACTTGAATAATAAAGAACAAAATAAAAAATAAATCTCCTTTTTTTTTCTTTGATTTGGTTTTCACTTGGCCACACCCTTGACTTGTTTCTTTCTTTTCTCTTGTATTGTGTTTCAACGTGTATCTCACAATACTGCTCTTTCTTGTTTTTTTTATTAATAATATATCTTCATATATCTTAAAAACAAGATCCTTATCCCATTCCAAATAAGATAATTAGTATTTTAGTGACCAAGTTAATATAGGATTCTAAATCCCACATAACCCTAATTCACCAAGACTTGAACATTTGACCAAGTTAGGAAATAAAATAATCTTATTATTTTATCATTTGTCTTAGTCATGGTTCGAACCTGTAGCCTCTAATTAATAATTAATTAAAAATTCTCAATTATTAATTTATTAATTAAATGATCAAAATATTTAATTAATTTAATTATTAATATATTAATTAAATAATCTCATTATTCAATTAATCCTTGAATAAATACGTGTCACTTTCGTAAGGGGACCAAATCTACTTTTTGCACGAAAGAGTGGATTCCACTATTGTGTTCAGACCTTCCCAACTACAAGCCATACCGTAATTCCAACATACGAAGTTATTGACCGGGAATGCAACTCCGATCTTACCCATGGTATATCAAAAACCACGATCTAACCTGAAAGAGTCGATAAGACACCCAAGGTTAATATAATCCATATATAATTATCGTTTATCAATATATATGAATCTCATAATTTAATGGATCTTGGTGAGAGATTCATATAGATCGTAGCCCAATCCTATATGATCACATTATATAAGGTGTCTCCATTATCATATCACCATACGAATGGTCTAGGATAAGACCATTGTACATTACGAAATGGACCGCACCTGTAGATTAACCACAAATAAAGTTCCTAGCTCTATTTGCTATCTACAAACTCTTTAGATTGCTCATCTCAAACTGAATACCTCTGTATATGACACCCATATACTTAGTTAAAGATTACATCTGGCAATCCTAGATGTTAAGTACACGTGTGATATTGGTATAATTTGGAGAGTACGACACGTCAGCAATAAGCAAGAGTCTGGGGTGCCATATCACCAAAAATCGACCAGGTCAAGCCAACCCTAGTTGACTAAAGATTACCCCATAAACATCTTATCGGAGTTATCCAATCGATCGGGTATAGATAGTCCCATTTAGATGGTCAGATTGATAACCTAACAACAAAACCGATCGGGATTACCCAGGTGGCAAAACCTTCACACGAGGGGTAAGAAAATCTGGTCGGGAATATAGGATGAACGGTCGATCGACACGTAGACAACAATCTGATTTAATGCAGTTACAACTCAAATACGTAAAAAAAAAAGTCTGATTCAAACAAGGCTTCTTGAAGTGCACTTTGGAAAGGAAACAAACTTCCTTACAGATATCAGAGTCTAGGTTAGATAAGAGATCTTAATACAATCAAAATACAATCAAGGAGAAATGGGAAAAAAGAACACGACTCCAATAAGTTAGAGTTTCATTAAATACTAGAACTTTCCCTACTTGTACACCAAGAATTAGGGTTCCAAGCATGTATAAATAAACCCTAATAATACCCATGAAAAGGTTAACGAAAGATCGACTAACAAGAGTGCAAGGGAGTCTGAGTGTGTAATCATTTTTAATATAATGAATTTTTCTCGTTGTCGCCGGTAACTTTGGACACTTCCCCACATTGAGGTTTTACCACATAAAACATTGTGTTTGATTTTAATCTCTCTCTCTCTCTTGCAATTTTTTATTCATCTTTAATGTTGTTTACTTGTGTGATGCGTGGTAAATTATACTTGATCAAAACATTATAGTCAACACATGATATAAATGTTTGAGACAGATTTATAGAATGAAAAGACTACTTCTTTTATTTATAATTTATCATCATTTACATATTACAAACATTAGGGCAAAAACTCCAACACTAAGTACATGTATATCGCCTCTTTATCATTTGGCTTTGACGATAAAGGGGGTGAAGATAGATATTCTTTCAAATCTTGTAATGCTTTCTGGCATTCTTCATTCCATTTGAAAGCCTATTTTTTCCTCAAGGTGTCAAAGAAATGTTTTTCATCGTTCGGACGACTTGGAAATGAATCCGTTCAATGCTTCTACTTGACCTGTGAGCTTTTAAACATCTTTGATACATTTTGGAGACTCGATTCCTCTGATACATTTTGGAGACTCGATTCCTTCGATCGAGCAGATCTGGTCAAAATTTTCTTTGAATCCTCTTTAGGTCATCAGGTAATGTAAAAATTTTCTCGAGGATACACCGAAAGAGCATTTAGTAGGGTTTAGTTTTATACCATATTTGTCGAGAACATCGAACGAATGCCTTAGATTTTTTGAGTTGTCGAGCGACGCGGGATTTAACCAACATATCATCGATGTAGACTTCCATTGTCAGCCCGAGCATGTCAGCAAATATTTTGTTGACCAACCACTGATAGGTTGCCTCTATATTTTTCAAACCAAAGGGCGTGACTTTATAACATAAACTAAGTCTTTCGATGACGAACTCCATTTTTTCCTGGTCGTTTGGATGCATCAGGTTCTAGTTGTGTCTAGAGAAGGTGTCTATGAAGCTGAGTAACTCGTGTCATGTTATGGTGTCAATCAGCATGTGTTGTGAGGAAGAGGGAATGGGTCTTTTGGGCAAGCCTTGTTGAGGCCTGTAAATTCGATGCAACCGCGCCATTTCCCATTCTTTTTCTTTATAACCATAAAATTTGCTAGCCAGTTGAGGTATTTGACTTCTCTGACTAGCCCGATGTAGATCGGTTTCTGTACTTCTTTATTGATTATATTGTTCCTTTCGATTCGAACTTTCTTCATTTTCACTTTACTGGTGGATGATCGAGGACAACCTGTAATTTGTGAACAATTACCTCTGGATCGATTCCAACCATGTCTGAATGTGACTAGACAAAGCTATTACGATTTTGCCTTAGGAATTCGATTAGCTGATTCCGAATCTCTTCGGGTAGTATAGATTCGATCGAGACCTTATGATTCGGTTCTTTTGGGTCAATCGATACTTCATCAAGTTCTTTTATCTTTGGTTTGCTTGGGGTTGACTCGACCTTAGATTCATATGGTTTCTATAAACGCTCTTTTTTCTTCTTCACGGTGTTCTAGTAGTGTTAGGTTTTAGATTTGTGTTGGCTTAATTCCATAACAAAACTTCATTTCTTTGTAATGCTTAGTTGCTTAAGTTGTTCGTGATGATAAGAGCTTCAAGGAAGACAAGCAGCTACTCATGATGCAAAGTTTGTCTTCAAGAGGATTGGTACTATTCTTGGATGCTAAGGTATCAAGATTCTTCTTCCTCTTGTAAGGAGTAAGCGCACGCACACACACACACACATATCATTCATAAGTGTCCATGCATAGTTGTACACCATTAAATGCGCACACATACAATTCATATATTTGTGTCCCTACATAGTTGTACACCATTAAATGTGCACACACATACATATCCTACATTTGTGTCCCTGCATCATAGTGCATCATTTGGTATAACACATTCACACACTTGAAGTTGAATGCTCATGCATTGGTATGAAAGTAACATGTTTTGAAAAATGCATGATTGGAGACTATCTCTATGTAGATTGCATTCTTGTGTGAAATGTGTTTGTTTGTTTATATATTTGTATAATATGGATCTTGAACTTGATTTTAGTCTTAGATTGTTCATGATTGAGTTCCAGTCATTTTGGTTGCTCATACTCTTGATTTCGAGTTCTAAGTTAAAAGATACTACACTTTCAACTCATGTTGCATACGTTGTATTCATCTTCGTATATCGAGTCAAATTTCTATTTTCTGAGTTGAGTATCTTTCTTTCCATGTTCATGAGGGAGTTCTGGTTTGTAATCTTTAAACAGATTCAAATTCAAAGTTTGGAGGTAAAATGACGGTCAAAGAATGCGAGAGGAGCGCAAGGGAAAAGGTGCGATGGCTTAAGCCATCATTGAGCACCTTCCAGAGATGGCGCATCGCCATCTCGGCCCCACAGCTGCTCTGCCCCGAGATGCCCACGAGCCATCTAGGGGAGGCACTAAAGCATGGGGGCTTTTTGGTCTTTTGGGTCTTCTCTCTTTATGCATAATTTTTCTCTCAACAATTTGATTTTTGTTTTTGTGATAACTTCTTCATTTCTACTCCGAATCACCTGATTCAAAAACCGATATCAAGTGTCTTGAATATTTCTACAAACCCCAAGCATTTCCAGAACCAAAATATGTCTAGATTTTTCATAGTGATCAGATCTTCAGTACGTGATTTTCATCCTTGTTGGTAAAATCATCTTCTTCTTAGTTTTCTTCTTAGATATTCTTATTGATTGATGCTATTTGATTAAGAAGCATGATTAGGATGATTTTGATATCATTTTTTGGTTTGTTAATTTGATTTTTAAGTTTAGCTAGATTTGTGATAAGTTGATTGATTTGTGCTAAACTTGATAAACGTGGAATTGCTTCTAGAAATCTTTTGTTATTGTGCTTAATTGACTGTTTCTAGATTTAATTTCATTTTTCTAATAACTAGATCTATATCAATTGTTATATTCATTTCAATGATTTGGTTCTTAGTTGATAACATACTTAGGTTGTCTAGATACATTTGTGATTGTTCTTTGAATGCATAATCTAGCTATCTAGTTGCATGTCCATAGAATTGTTGATCATCATTTTCTATTTTGAGTGTCTATTTATGTTTTGCATTCATGATCACTTAGATGCCTTGTGAAAAGGTTGAAAGTCTCATATCTTAGAGTGACTCTTTGATTTGAGCAATTGGAAATCTTAGCTAGAGTCGGGAGAGCTCGGATAGCTAAGCAAGTAAAAGTCTCAACAAAAGGTAGGTGTCCTCGGATTGTTGAGCAAGGAAGTCTTAGTTAGAGTCAGGAGGATTCGGATAACTAAGGAAGAAAGTATTGTCTAGGGGCAGAAGGATCCGGATAGGTGAGCAAGGAATATTCCTAGAGACAAGAGGTCTTGGTTAGGAAGTCGGCATAGTAGATCACTAGGTTCAAGGGTAGAGTAAGAGTGATAGCTTAGAGATCATGTGTTGATTGCTTGAGTGTGTAACTCTTATTTGAAATAGTGTATTTGCTTTTGCCTGTGGTTATGGTATCAAACCGTGGATGTTTCCTCTTCGGAGGTTATCACGTAAATGTCTTGTGTCATTATTTGCAATTTTCATTTAGCATTATTAAAAATTGTATTGTTATAAAAGAAGACAAAAATTTGAGCTTATACCTATTCAAACACCCCCCCCCCCCCTTCCCATTCCCATTCCCCTTTCCCCTTTCCCCTTCCCCTTCTCTATGTATATTTACACTATAAAGATAAAGGGAAATTCAAGTAGCATTCTCGTACAGCTCTCTATTTGCCCTTTGATTTCTCGTACTTCTCATTTGGTGGGAAATTTAATCATTTGATGGTAGGTCGACTGGATCGCTTTCATCTCATGTACCCGAGGTCTGCCTAGGATCGCGTTATATGGAGATTGACAGTCGAGCATCAAGAAGTTGTTATATAGATTCACTCATTTGGCATAAATTGTTAGTACAATCTCGTCTAACACACTTTTCTGTTCACCACTGAATCCAATTAATATTGTCATTCGATGACTTATTTTTGATTCCTTGACCTGCATTTCCCTGAGCACACAGTTAAATAAGATATTACAAGAGCTACCATTGTCAACTAAAATTCTTTTGGTCAATCAATTTGCAATATGTAAAGAAATAACTAAAGTGTGGTGAGGAGAAAATAAATCTGTTTTGCCGGATTCCTTGACTACGACGGTCTTGTTGCTCTTCGAATTGTGTTCTCTAGTGGGCTAGATTTCTGAATTTGACACTTGTTAAGTGTGCCTCTTTGCAGCCATGTAGCTCATGTTGCTAACCTTTGATCTGTAGGAACCCAGATTTACGTTGTGCAGTGGAAACGGGGTTTTAAAAATTTTATACAACTTATTAGCCGTATACAACATATAAGAATATATAAATATGGATTTAGATCATACCATTGATGGTAACTCCTTCGTTTCTTTAAGCTTTATTTCGATTACAAACCACCAAATCTTCCTTGCTATGTTCTATGATCCAGTAACTGTGTGTGGGCACGTCAAGATCTTCCAAGAGCGTAAGGAGGATGCAAAGGCATGAAGAATAGAATTCCTTCTTTTCTTCTTGGTAAATTCGGTCACCACAAGCAAGAATATTTTTTTTTTCTTTGGGCAAAAATCTTCCTAAACTTTCTAGGGTTTTGTTTTTTGTGTTTTTGGTTCCAAGAATCACAATTAGTCTCTTGTATATCCTAGTTGTGTAAATATATATATATATATATAACTAGAAACAAATCCTTTTCCAAATATATTTTCATATATTAAAGGATATTAGTATTTATGTGTCCAAGGTAAAATAAGAAATTAACTCCCACATAGCCCTAGTTGACTTAAACTTAAATACTAGACTAAGTAAATGATAAAATAATCTAATTATTTTAATCTTTGTCTCGATCATGATTTGAACCTGCAACCTCCAATTAATAATTAATTTTTAATTTTTAATTATTAATTCATTAATTAAATAATCTAATTATCTAATTAATTTAATTATTAATATTTAATTAAATAATCTCATTATTCAATTAATCCTTGAATAAATACGTGTCACTTTCGTAACACAATTAATTGGACAATCCAACTAATTAATTGTGACCCTTGTTACCTTTAATAAATCGGGATAGCAAGAGGACCTAATGGATTAATAGTTTTGAGCTTTAATAATACTTAGAAATAATTAATTAAACTCTTTAATTAATATTTCATGATTATTAACATTGAAGTTATTCCACTAAAAACCTGAGGTTGCACTCTCGTAACTGTAGATGTATTACAAAAATTATAGTTGTCCATCGATATAACAATTACATACGGTATGACCCTCCACAAGTAGTTCATAATTAGAGCTAGTTCATAAAGTCTGTTATACCCCTCTAATTTTATATTTTCCATTAATTATCATTGATTCTCTAATGAACAATAAATCATAACTTCTTTTACTGAAGAAAAATAGCGTTCATATTGCTCAAGCCCCGAATGAACCCTTAATGGAACTACCATCTATTTCTTGCAGAATGAGTGGATTCTTCTATTGTGTATAGACATTCCCAGCCACAAGCCAAACCGTGATTCCAACATACGAAGTTAGTGACCAGGAATGCAACTTCGATCTCACCCATGGTATATCAAAAACCAAGATCTGACCTGAAGGAGTCAGTAAGACACTCAGAATTAAGATCACCCATATATAGCCATCAGTTGTTGATATATATGGATCTCATCTTGTAACGGATCTTGCTGAGAGATTCATATAGATCATGGCCCGGTACTATATGATCACATCATATAAGGTGCCTCAATTCTCATATCACCGTAAGAATAGTCTAGGTCAATACCACCATATATTATAAAATAGACCGCATCTGTAGATTAACCACAGATAAAGTACCTAACTCTATTTCCTATCCACGAACTCTTTAGATTGCTCATCTCAAACTAAATACCTCTGTATATGACACTCATATACTCAGTTAGATATTACATCCGATAATCTTGGATGTTAAGTACACATAATATAAATGTATGAGACAGGTATATAGAATGAATAAACCACTTCTTTTATTAATGTTTCAATCACATTTACTAATTAAAAGCTTTAAGACATAAACCCCAACAATCTCCAAAATAAGTGAGACATATCTTGTAACCCTATACCCTTTAGGTGACCTTCAAACATTTTAGTCGTTAAGGTCTTCGTAAATGGATCAGCATGATTGTCCACTGATGCTATCTTGGTCACGGTCATATCCCTTCTTTGCACTATCTCTCTGATGAGATGATATTTCCTCTCTATATGTTTTCATCTCCTGTGGCTTCTTGGTTTCTTGAAACTAGCCCAGCGTCATTGTTTTCACAATAAAGGGTGATGGATTTATTTAGATCTAGAACAACATCCAAATCAGTCAAGAACTTATGAAGCCAGACAACCTCTTTTGCTGCTTCACAAGCTGCTACATATTCTGCTTCCATGGTGGAGTTAACTATACAAGATTTATTAACACTCGTTCATACTATGGCTCCACCACCAAGGGTGAAAACTGATCCAGACATGGATTTCCTAGAATCCCTGTCTGTCTGAAAATTAGAATATGTATATCCTAACGGGATCAAATCCTACCCAATCGATACTAGCATATATTTTCTCGCTCTCTAAAGATACTTGAGAATAGCCTTTACAGCAACCCAATGATCCAATCATGGGTTGGATTGAAACCTACTAGTTATTCCCACTACGAAGTAGATGTCAGGTCTCGTGCAGAACATAGCATATATAAGACTGCCTACTGTAGACACATGGGGAACATGTCTTATATCCTTACTTTCTTGAGGTGTCTTAGGACATTGTTCCTTAGACAAGTGAACTCCACGCCTAGAAGGTTAATTACCTTTCTTGAGTTTTGCATCGAAACTCGCACAAGTACCTTATCGATATACTATGTCTTAGACAATGCTAAGAGTTTGTTCTTACGATCCCTAATTAATTGGATTCGTAGAAAATAACTCGTCTCTCCCAAATCTTTCATTTGGAATTGGCTATCCAGTCATCCATTTACTTCCGATAATACCCCTACATCATTCCCAATGAGTAGGATATCTTCTACATATAGGACTAAGAAAACTACTTTCTTGTCAATGATGCACTTGTAGACATAAGGCTCATCGACATTTTGCTCAAAGCCATAGGTTTTGATAGCATTATCAAACGAATGTTCCAAGATTTAGATGCTTGTTTCAGTCCATAAATGGACCTTTACATGTTGTAAACCTTTTGCTCTTAATTGGGAGACACGAATCCCATTGGTTGCATCATATAGATATTTTTATCAAGATTGGCATTCAAAAATATTGTCTTGACGTCCATTTACCAAATTTCGTAATCGAAATAGGCAGACATGAATAAGAGAATCCTAATAGACTTAAATATGGCTACTAGTGAGAAGGTCTCTTCATAATAGACCCCTTCTTTTAGGTATAACCTTTTTCCACTAGTCTTGCCTTGAAGGTCTTTACCTTCAAGTTCCCATCTGGTAAGTCTACAAGTTCCCAGACTGAGTTAGAGTACATGGACTCCATCTCGAGATTCATGGCTTTAAGCTATTCCTCTTTGTCATAAACTAACATTGCATGTTTAAATAACAATGGATCATCCATACTATTATCAGAGATGACAGCCTATGCCTCCCTAATGCCTAAATAGTGATCAGGATGTTGTACAACCCTTCCACTACTCTTAAGTGGTAGTATGGTCTGACTAGGAATCTTCTGACTCTCAGACGTAGGTGAAACAACAACTCTTATTGATTGAGTTCTGGTCGTACCAGTCTCTAACTCATTTAACATAATCTTGCTTCGAGGTTTATGATCACTCATATTATTATCCTCAAGAAACAGTGCATTTTTTTTATACAAATACTTTGTTCTCCTTAGAACTATAGAAGTAACCACCTCTAGTCTCCTTAGAATAACCTATAAACAAGCAGACCATAGACTTAGGGTCCAACTTTCCAGTTCTGTTCTTCAGTACATGTACTAGACACTCCCATATGCAAACATATCGTAAACTACCTTTACGACCATTCCACAACTCTATGGGAGTCTTAGGAACATATTTGGATAGGACTACATTCAAAATGTTGCCCGCCGTTTATAGTACGCGTATATCCCCAAAAGGAATTGGGTAATGATGAGAAACTAATCATAAATCTCACCATATCCATCAGGGTTTTATTTCTCCTCTCCCCAACACCATTCTGTTGTGGTGTTCCAGGAGCTGTGAGTTGGGATATAATCCCATTTTCAACAAGTAGTCTTCAAACTCTTGGTTAAGGTACTCACCTTCATAATCCGATCGTAGAGCCTTGATAGTCTTGCCTAATTGGTTCTCAACTTCAGCTTGGAATTCTTTAAATTTTTCAAAAGTTTCCGACTTCCGTTGCTTAGGTAGACATATCCATATCTAAAGTAGAAATCTATAAAGGTTACATAATACTCATAACCACCCATAACTTTAACATCCATCGATCCACAGAGGTCCAAATGTATAAGCTCTAGTGATTCTGTAGCTCTAAGCCCTTTTCTTGTATAAGGTCTCTTGGTCATTTTACCTTCTAAACATGATTTACAAACATATAAGGTGCCAACCTTTAACTGGCTTGAACACCCACTTTTAACTAGTTTGTCTATCATGTCAAGGTTAATAATGTCAAGTCTTAGATGCCATAGATACGTTTCATTATTTAGAAAAATTTATGTTGTTTTGTTTTAGGTTTTTCAACGTTAAACAATTCAACATTAAGCAGTGATGTATGAATTAACAGTCTTAAAACATACAAGCTATTTTCATTCAAACTTGAACAAATATTTAAACCATTTTGAGAAATAATAACTGACTTGTTATTAAAAAAATAGAATATAAATGTTCCAACATTTTGGACACAGAAATCAAATTCGTTGTGAATCCAGGAATAAAATAATCTGAATTTAATATAAGAAATATAACTACTCTCACTGTTCTTATTGACACGACATCCCCTGATCCAACACATATAGAGAAGGCCACCTCCTCAAGCTCTATCCAAGTATCAGTCCACTACAAGGAAGAGCAAACATGGTTAGTGGCCCATGAATCAACTATCAAATGTGAAGAATCATCTTCCACTAAACATGATTCAATAACAAGTAAATCGCATTTACCTTTTGCCTTTTTCTTCTTGGCAACCTCCTCTAGATATTAAGGACAATTCCTTTTCCATTGACCGATTTTGTTGTAGTGGAAACATTTTCCTTTGGCTTTATCCTTGTCGGTGGAGGTACTATTCTTCTTGCTTTGGGCTTTCTTGGATTTGGGCTTACTCTTAGCCTTGCCAGCAGATCTCATCCTCTTCTTAGATCTAAAGGAAGATTGTTCAGCAACATTTGCTTCACCGGTCTTACCTTTGTTATTCTTAATCATAGACTCAAAGATAGTGAGCTCATTAAGCAACTGAGTCGTATTGAATCTCAACTTGTTTATCCTAAAGGTGCTTTTAAACTGATTGAAGCTCTTTGGAAGAGTCGTCAGTATGATGCTCACCTAGCTAGGTTCATTAATGGCCCCGGCGTTGACCGCTGCAGTGTTGAAATGGGACATCATGTTTAGGACATGTTCCCTAACAAATGCACCCTCTTTCATCCGAGCAAGCATTGTGGAACTCACAGCTTCGTGCCACTTTTGCTCAAAGGGCTGCCCAAACATAGCCTGCAATGACTCCATGATTTCAAAGGTTGTAGTCATTGCTTCATGCTTTGTAACAAGCGCTTCTATCATACTATCTAACATATAAGTTCGGGTCTTCTCATCAGATGAGACCCATTTCTGGTATGCCTCACTAACATTTCATGCGGCATTGGCAACAGGCTGTGGAGGATACAAACTTTAGGTCTTTTATTACTAAGATTGCGTTGATATTATTTTTCCACTTAGTATAGTTTTCTCCGACTAATTTATCATTACCAAGGATTTGTAATAATGTAGAAGGCATTGCTGATAAAATATAAATAAAAAATTCATTCAATCATACATTTAATACACATTACAATATTTTGTATAAAATTAAATATGATGTATAAACATATTTAATGAACATATTTAATGAACAAGAAAAACCCTAAAAGAAACTGTTTCTACACCACAACAATCTAACATATATACCATAAGCAAGTGCCGCCTTAGGGTCGGTTAAATTCTTGCATGTTGGATTGAGATGTTCTCAATCAAATGATATACCATAATAACTCTTATTCCTCTATCATTCAACCAACGTTTATTTCAGTCTGGTTTATAATTAACAAAGTTAGTTAAAACCTTGTGAATGTAGTCCACCATTTCAGATCTCTTAATATTAACTTGCAAATTGTAGCCTTAGTGTTGGTCAATCCCAAAATATACTCAAAAACTCTATATGTTAGGAAGTCAACCTTGGCATTCACTCTCATGGAGACCTTCCTTAGGGAGGATGAAAACAAAGTTGTCTCAAGGCACCCACTTGAATTTCATGGTGTTGAACTAATGATGAAGACTGTGGAATATAATGTCATATATCCCTCTCTCAATCACTATTTTACAGTTAATTTTAGAGTTAGGGTTTTAAATTATTAATGCACCTAGATATTACTAAGATTAATGGCTAATTTCAATATAACTGTCTAGGGCATAACAAATTATTAGAATCTTATTTAAATGAACAATCTGATTATTAACTAATTAAAAATCTAGTTCATTATTCAAATTCTAATTAATGTAAACAATTTTACAAAGACTATAATTATTTAATGCGATTTACAAAATTTTAACTATTAAAACTTATCACATTATTAGGTCCAATTATATTAAGGTTTTAATCTAATTAAACCTAATATTAAGAGACGGACCTAACTAATCTAACTAATTAAACAATTTAATTAATAGACTAGTTATTAATGAGAATTACCAAGTTTTTACTCTGAAAAACTAATCTCATTATTTAATAGCTGTTTATGTGAATTACACTAATTTTTAAACAATTAAAAAAAATACATAATTATCAATAGCTATTATGCATGTATAATATATCCAAAATATATATTTATATGTGCAGACACACTTATTCTAAATGACATTTATATGCATAGCAATGCTTTAATCATCTCATAATAAAAACATACATGAGTTGACCTAGTACAATGAGTTATTTAACCCAAAAAAATGTCTATTTATAAAAATTACTCAAGACATTCCTTAGTCTTCAAGTAATTCCAATATTCTTCAAGTTCTTTTGGGTTCTTCTTATTCTGGGCTTTTAACCAAGTCCAACTTGATTAAATAAGATATTTTTTAATATCATGACCCATCTCATGAATCAAACTTAAAGCCCAAGTGTTACACTAACACTTATTGGAGGCCAAAGACATATATATATAAATCCAACCCAAAATCCTTTTTTAATTTGGAAACCCTAGCGCTTTCATGGGTGGTTGTTATTCGCACACATTGACTGCCTGGAACCCAGACGCGACAATCATGCAGCGGCAAGCACGCGCAGCCAGCCAGTCTCGCACGAGCAACCAGAGACAATGCAAGGTTGCCTCACGCACAGCCAGTCTGCACACAGCGGACTCGTGCTGTCAGCAGCCCAAATGCGCAACTTGGCTGCTGTGCGCACTACACACGACGCAAGGCCTAACTGCTGCGTATGCAGCCTGCCTTGGCGCATTGTTTGGTTGTTGCACAACTATTCGTGCCGCACACCTATGCCCGTCTCACGCACCTGCGCTTTTCCGATTTACCTCTTTCGTCTTCTGTCTTTTTTGTCTGATTTCTTCGTACAAATTTTACGATAAAAAATATTGTAGAAAAAATACAACAAATAATATACAACAGAAAAATATATATATTAAAATACATCCCGGCATTAATTTTACATGAGAAAAAATATTACGACATTTAAAACGAACCTTAAACCCATTGTACCATAACCATGTTTATAAAAAAAATATAAACATCACACAATCATTAGAAAGTGTCTACACATACCATAAATGCAAATCAAAGAATAAAACTATGGAAAAAGAAACTTTATTCTTATAAATATATATATATATATATATATATATATATATATATATATATATATATATATATATATATATGTTGTATAATAGGGCTCTGATACCAACTGTAGGAACCCAAATTTACGTTGTGCAGCAGAAACGAGGTTTTAAAAAATTTATGCAATTTGTAAACCATATATAACATATAAGAATATATAAATATAGATTTAGATCATACCATTGATACTCACTCGTTCGTTTCTATAAGTTTTATTCCGATTACGAACCACCAAGTCTTCATCGCTATGTCATGCGATCCATTAACTGTGTGAGGTCACGTCACGATCTTCTAGGAACATACATGAGGATGCTTATGCTTGAAGAATTCCTTCTTTTCTTCTTGGAAAATGCAACCACCATAAGCAAGAATATATATTTTTTCTTTTGGCCGAAATCTTCCTAGACATTCTAGGGTTTTGCTTTTTGTATTTTTGGTTCAAAGAATCACAATTAGTCTCTTGTATATCCTAGTTATGAAATTTTATCTATATATATATAACTAGGTACAAATCATTTTCCAACTATATTTCTATATATCAAAGGATATTAGTATTTAAGTGTCCTAGGTAAAATAAGAAATTAACTTCCACATAACCCTAGTTGACTTAAACTTAAATACTAAACTGAGTAGAGAATAAAATAATCTAATTATTTTAATCTTTGTCTCAGTCATGATTTGAGCCTCCAACCTCCAATTAATAATTAATTAATATTTTTTAATTATTAAATAAATAAATAAATAATCTAATTATCTAATTAATTTAATTATTAATATTTTAAATATGTGTCACTTTCGTAACACAATTAATTGGACAATCTAACTAATTAACCGTGACCTTTGTTACTTTTAATCAATCTGTCTAGCAAGGGACCTAATGGATCCACAGTTTTGAGCTCCAATAATACTTAGAAATAATTAATTAAACTCTTTGATTAATATTTCATGATTATTAACCATAGAGTTATTCCACCGCACTCTTGCAACTGTAGATGTATTACACAAACTAAAATTATAGTTGTCCATCGATATAGGTATTACATACGGTATGATCCTCTACAAGTAGTTCATAATTAGAGCTATGTTATAAAGTTCGTTATACCAATCTAATTATATATTTTCCATTAATAATCATTGATTCTCTAATAAACAATAAATTCTAACTTCCTTTACGGAAGAAGGAGAGCGCTCATATTATTCAAACCCTGAATCAACCCTTAAAGGAACTACCATCTACTTCTCACAAGAATGAGTGGATTCCACTATTGTGTACAGATCTTCCCAGCCACAAGTCAAACCTCGATTCCAACATACAAAGTGTTAGCCAAAAATTCACTCGGTGTGAGGAATTTCGGATAGCACCCTCGAGACCACTACCATTGAGGTGGTGGCCAGGGTTGGTACCTTCGGTACCTGGTTTGTATATTTGATAGTGAGTATGATGATGAATGACATCTAGAAATCTCAAGACACATGAGGGAAAATGATATTATTTTATTATTGAGAAAAAAACCTTTCTTTCGTTACCTTTTCAAGCAACGCCTCAATCTTTTCTTTCGTCTAACTTGAAACCTTTCTCCACCAAGTCGAAAACTGGCTATGATTCTCCATAGTATATGGCAAGCAGGTCACTAGTCTCGCTCATGGGAAATGAACGCGAAAGAGCTTTGACAGTGATGACTCTCCTCCTAACCCGTAAAATCGTCGGTCAGATAGGAACGTGGCTATTAGGATCAGGTTCTCTAATAGGTCAGATGACCCTTTGAACTTGGTCGACGAAGATTCTGATAGAGAACCCGGGAGAACTATGGTTGGAAGAGATAAAGGTGCGGTTGCTGATCCCCTTTCCCTACGACTTCAGGGTCATCCCAGATTCTACCACTGACCTGAAGTCGATTGATCATCCAAAGGCCAAGTATTGCATCCCCGACATCGTTTCCATCTCCGTCCCCCCACCCCCCAAGAATTACGATATCTTCAACCCTCCTAAAGGTGTGCTTCCAACTCACGTCGTGACTCTCGAGAATGGGTTAGGCTTCCCCTTCACCCCACTTTTCAACGAGCTCTCAATGCCTTACAACTTGCTCCTCTCCAATTGACACCTGGCTTCTGGAGACATCTGATCGACTTCCTCGTGTTGTGGAGGGAACAGTACTGAAAGTTCACTAAATAACGTGTGTGTCAAAACCTAGGGGGTGAATAAGTTTTAATCAAATCAATTACCGATTTTTTGATTAATCAATATTAACACAAATTACCCCGAATAAATAAGCATTCAATAAAACTAATTATGCTTAAACCAATAACAACACATAATATTTACGTGGAAACTCTCCAAATGGGAAAAACCACGGGTAGATACGTGCGCCACAATCGATCCTCAAATCCACTATTGAATGAAAGTTTACAATCTAGGTTAACCTCACGTCACACCCTCCAGTTACTAACTCTTTCACTTTACCCAACGGGCATTAATAGTGATTCTTGATCAAAATGCTTGTGCACTAACCACTTAGTTACAAGACTTAACCTCAATGAAGAGTCAAAACAGCCTAAGTGAATATGATAAAATATTCAAACATGCAAGTAATGCTAGGAAATACTAAATGTTTATCTAGGAATTCAATGATGTCAATAAAAGCAATTCCTAGATTTTAATGTCTATATGAATGCTCATAAGACCTAACTAAATATAGATATGAAAGTCTAATATCTAGTCATCAACAAAAAGCCAATCAACACAAGTTGTCATAAAACATGGCAAAGAACAGTCAATGCAATCAATTAGACCTAAACAATATCTAAATGCAAAGCATAAAGATTTAGCTAGAAAGGCAAAATGGTCACAAGTCCTAGCTATCACAAAACATAAATCTCAACCAACAATCAACAATCCAAGCATGTTATATATGCAATTAAACTCAAAGACATGCATTTAATCAACAATAATTGCTAAACCTAGGCAGACATGTTATAAGAATGGAACAAGAGATTCTAGGGCATGTAGAGATTACCTAGTCAAAGACAAACAAGAAAATACATGCTTGGAAGATGCAAGAAGATTCTTGATGCTCATGGATTGGAGTTTGGTTGAGTCAAGATGAGTTCTTGGGAGCTTTCTCTCTCTCTCTCTCTTTTGGAGTCAATTTCTCTCTCAAAGAAAAGCTTGAACAATAAAAAATAGCTTCTTGGACTCCCTAAGCCAAAGAGAAGAGAAGAGAACATATATATATATATTGTACCCTACACGAAACTGTATCATTTTGGACGAAGGGCAATTAATTCCTGTCATGACCTTTGTACGTGTTGAGGCCTAGACAAGTTTCCAGACCTCGGTAGAGCGAGCGGTGCATCGCCTAGGAACCTCCGCTTGAGAGACAGTTGTGGATGCAACAAGCACAGGCCACAGTAGCAGCAGCGTGCAACACCTGGAGAACACTGTTGTGCATACCACGGCGGAGGCAATGCACAAGGAGCGTTCCCAACCATGGTTAAGAGGAATAAACCTCTTCTAGGGGCAAACTAAATGAATGAAACACCCAAGCAAGATTTGTAGCAAAGATTCACACAATTAAGGCAATTAAGTATTCATGCAAGATGATCAAAGACATGCATGAGAGTGTGTGTGTGCACTAAAAACTCTTCAAACAAGGTTAAGCAAGTGATTTACCTTTTGAAGCTTGAGTTAGGTCTTGAGCAATGATGGCCTCAACTACCTTTACACATTAATTCTCAAATATGGTTGTCAATGAAATGAGCCAATCAAAAACTGAGAAACTTACAAGTACGAGTTGAACAAGGTTACCAGAGAGCCCGGAGCGGATGAACTGGCCTACCTCTTCCAGATTGGCAGCCTATCTGCTGGCCCTAGAGGTCAGTTCTACGTGAACACCAAGAAAAAACTCAATTATCGTTCATGATGTTTCCAAGAAAGACCTCATCTGGAAGGAGGAATGGATTCTGACCGGGGATGATTGGGGAAGCTCGATCTTCATCGATGGGCACGAGTTCGAGGTCGCGACCGCTTTCAATGACTAGCCTTCGTGGGATAGGGATTCTCTACCCATTGAATACGAGGCTATCTTGAAAGCTATCATCTCCCGAAACTACTTGAACCTGAGGTTTCCTACAACTGATTCTTTTAATCCCCGTATAGTGAATCTATACCTGCGTATCTCTGATGTCACTCATCGTAATTAAAATCGGACTGAACCACCTTGCTTTCTTTCATTAGCTAGCTTGGTTTTGACATCCTCTCCTTTTTTTTCCAATTTTTTTTAACAGTTGTTGTTGCTCTAGCTTCCTATGAAAAACAGCAAGCCACACCCCTCCCCCTCTTACTAAATTGACCCAAGGAATCTCTTTGGTTGCCCTGGTGAAAGAGGGGCCAACTGTTCCAACTGACATTTCGCATGCTCCTGCTCTGTCCCCTTCCCAATTTAGGTCTAAGATGGCTCTCCTCAAATCACGGGCTTCCAAGGTGTGAAGCAAAGGGACCTCTACTACTGATGATGCTGATGCAACTATTTTTGTTCCTTCTTCGGTTGCCCCATCTGCAGCTGCTGCTATTTATACCGCCCCCACGGTTAACTCATCCGGTATTTCTGCCCCTTCATCTACATTTCCAACTCCTCGAGCTTTAGAGAACCTCGAGTTAGTGTTGAAGAGGTTCCTTCTGTTCACCCTCAATCTCAACCGAGCTCTGTTATGCATGATAAGGTCTTAGGGCAGTTTGTTGCATTCTCTTCAGGTGGTAGCCTCTCTCTGATGGCTTCATTGCCCGTGGATATCCTGATTACCAAGGGGTCCACTCTTTTGGCCAAAGTAACCATATTCTTTCATCTTTTCTTGTATCGGCTAACTTGGTCATTTTCTAACTTGAACTTTTCAATCTGTAGGCTTTCAAATTCAACGTGGCCATGGGTCATCAAGTGGCCTCTCTTTGCGATCGTGTGGTAAAAACTAAGGCTGAGGCTAAGAGGGCCATGGGATTACTTACACAAGCTCAAGCTCTAGTGCAGGATATGACATCCAATCATAGGGGAAATGGAGGTAGAACTGGCCGAGCTTCATTGTGACTATGAGTGGCTGAAGCGGTCATTCGATCAAGAAACCCTTCAATCTGAATGCTAGGCTAAACAGAGGGACTCTTGGAAAGTTGAGGCCAAGATGCTAGACATCGAGAACCAGAGCCTGCATGCTCAGGTAGCTAAGCTACAAGCAGAGATGGATGCCTCCTTCAGTGATGGGTATTTTTATGCCTCCTACCAGGTCGTTAAGGCCCTCCCTCTTCCCTTAAATATGTCAGATATTGCTAATTGGGACAGAGAGGAGATTATGATCAAGGTCGCAGAGATGTCTTGTCCTGTTGGTGATGGAGCGGAACCTTCAAATGTGGTTGAAACCGGGAAACAACCTGTCATGGCAGATATTCCCCTTCCTCCCCCAAACCTCTCAGTCTCAGGTCCGGGGAATCTTCAAGCAGGGTTTAGCTTGCGCAGATTGAAGGGGGTCAACAAGAAGCTTGGGATGGAGCCAGATACCGCTTTGAAGAGCTTTCCAGAATAGAGTCGGAGGTTGAGCAGAGCGAAACAGAGGCAACGGCTACCCTTCTGGATACAACCATTCCCCCTGAGGTTATGACCATGGTTAATGAGGTCTTGGAGGAGGACCAAGCTCGGGGAGTAAGCAGTTGAGGAGCCTCTAGAGGAAGGAGTGGAAGAATTGGCCAACCAAGATGTGCAACCACTAGATGAAGGGGAAACGGGGTATAAATCAACAAGAAGTAAGAGAAGCGGGAGGGGACTAGAGGGACACTGAATCTTGATATGGACTATCTTGATTGCCCGAAAAGGGTGGTGGGCACCGCGTTTTACTCATGACCAGTTTCTTCTTATTTTTTTCTTCTTTACAAATATTGCCCGGAATTAAGGGTTGGGCTCCCTAAATGACTTATGTAGCCTTGCAAGGGGATATGCTCCCTTATCATTAATGAAAATATGTTATGACTTCATTTATACTTGCTTTGATTGATCCCTGTTAAGTATAAGTTTACTAGCTAGGTAAACGTCCAGCTTTAGTTTTCGATACTTGGTAGGAATCCATATCTTAGAGAGAAGTCTTCTTGCACCGAGTCTCGCATCTTTGATTATTCCTCGTTCAAACTTTAACCTAGCACTATAAGAAGTCTCACGTTTATGAAAAACCAACGGTTAGTAGTAATCAGGTATTTGATACTTAGGCAAAAGCTGTATGGTAACAACATAGATACCCATTCTCCCGACATTCGGGGAGGTATCATGTCATGGCGACCTCAATCCAACAAGAAAATATGTATTAAAGCTTAGATCCTCCTTGGGAGTGGTAAGTGGTAACCCACCCGAGGCATCAGGAAGGTTATCTTGCCATAATAACCTCGAGATCTGGATGGTAACTATGATCTTACATTCAGACCATTCTTGGGGGTGGTAGCCTGACCAAGACATTAGGAAGGCTATCTAGCTATTTTGGTCTCGAGATATGGATGACAACTATGCTCTTAATCTCAAACCCTTCTTGAGGGTGGTAGCCCAATCAAGGCATCAGGAAAGCTATCTAGCTATCTTGGTTTCAAGATCTAGATGGCAACTATGCTCTTACACTCAGACCCTTCTTGGTAGGGGGTGGTGCCCGGCCAAGGCATCAAGGATAGTGATGGGGCTTCCTAACTGATCTTTGGTCCCGAGGTGGTTTTGGCGAATTTACTCGTAGAGAACATAATTGGATATGGAGAAATTAACAGCTCATGGAGAATGCAATCGGAGATGGAGAAATTAATAGCAAACTTCATTGATGATCAAAATGGAGTACATTTTTGTTGAGAACATTATTGAAATATAAATAGAGGTAGTCTGCTCAAGAGTCCCCTACCTAGGGATAGAAATTCCTCAAATGCTTTGAATTCCAGGTATGGTCGTTGGGTCGACCATCCTTGTCTTCGAGCTTTTATACCCTACTGTGGACCACTACCTTCACCAAATATGGCCCTTCTCAGTTGGCCGGGCACCACCCCCTCCTTGAAGTTCTTGGCTTTGACCTTTCTGTTGAAATACCTAGCGATCTTGCTCTGGTAAATCGCCACATTTTCAGCTACCCGGCCTTGTTTCTCTTCTAGGAGGTCTAATCTGGCTCTAAGCTTGACCTCGTTGTTTTACGGTTTAAAGTGTTATACCCTGAATGAGGATAGTTTATGTTCGATGGGAAGGATTGCTTCGACCCCGAAGGCCAGAGAGTAGGGTGTTTCTCCAGTAGCCATTCTTTTCGTGGTCCGATATGTCCAAAGAACCTCGGGGAGCTCCTCGTCCCACTTGCCTTTCTTCTGCTGTAATTTCTTTCTTAACAACTTCTTGATAATCTTGTTAATGGATTCAACCATCCCATTAGTTTGAGGGTGGGCTACTGAGGAGAACCTAAGGTCGATTCCCAAGCCTTCACAGAAGTTTTTGAATCGGGCATTGTCAAACTACTAGCCTAGGTCGGCAATTATGACAAGTGGGGTCCCGAACATGCAAACCACATTATTCTTGATGAACATCGTCTTATGTTCTTCTAAACCTTAGAGAGAGGTTCCGCTTCGATCCACTTATGAAATAATCGATTGCCAATAGCGTACTTAGCTTGCCCGGAAGCGGTAGAAAGTGAACCAATCAGGTCGACCCCCTACATAGCGAATGGGTAGGATGAACTGAGAGAAGATAGTCGCTCTGGTGGCAGGTGATTCAAGTTTGAGGTCCTCTGGCATGGTTCACAATATTGTACGAACCTCTTTACGTCTTGGTGAATGGTTGGCCAATAATACCCCATGTGGAGCACTTGATATGCTAAAGCATCCCCACCAATGTGATTACCGCAATCCCTAGAATAGATATCTCTTAATGCCTAACTAGCATCATTCAGATGAAGACATAGAAGTAGAGAAAGGTATTTTCCCCTCCGATAGAGGTATCCATCCATCAGGCAATACTGAACTGACAATCTTTTGACTTTTTAGGCATGGTCAGGGTTCTCGGGAAGCTTTCCTTCCTGAAAGTAGATAGCTATTGAGTCCATCCAACAGGACAGCCGATCCATATAGCAGATTTCTTTGCCTGTAGTTATGCTTGATTGGGAGATCACCTGGAGGGGTACTCTCTTAGGTAGAGTTTGTCTGCCATTCACGACTATCTTTACCAAGACGTCTGCCCGGTGGTTTTGCTGTCTAGGCACCTTCTCAATTCTGAGCCCTTTGATCCTTTCCTTTAGTTGTTGAACCAGTTTCATGTAGGCGGCCATGTTGTCGCCCTTGGCTTGGTAGAGTCCTATAACCTGGTTGATGATGAGCAATGAGTCACTCTTGACATACAAATAATCGGCTTCAAGCTCGATGGAGACCTTTATACCAGCTACGAGAGCTTCATACTCTACCTCATTATCGGTTGCTTTAAATTCAAACCTAAAACAGTGGTAGCATTCCGTCTTTCGATTAGAACTATGTTAGCTCCTTCCCCTGCCTGTCCAGACACTCTATCAGTATAAAGAGTCCAGGCTTCACAGTTTTTCGACTAATTTACTGTTTTTCAGAAACTTATTAGGAGCCGGACGTAGTGCTGCCAGGGTTCTTTTACCCGAGAGGGCTAAAAACTCAACTATGAAGTCTGCCAGAGCCTGAGCCTTGATTTTTGTTTGAGATTTGTACTTCAGGTTGAACTGAGTGAGCTTCAAAGCCCACAAGACTAGCCTCCTAGATACATCTGGCCTCTGTAAAAATTGGCGGAGGGGTTGATCAGTCATTATCGCCACTGTTTGGGCTTGAAAGTAGGGGTGAAGCTTTCTAGTCAAGGTAACTAAGGCGAGGGCGAGGGCAAGCTTCTCAAGGAGGAGGTAGTTCTTCTCGAGCTTGGATAGCGCATGTCTAACATAATAAGATAGGTCGTTGGACCCTATCATCACACTCATTGACCAAAGCCCCGCTTACTGCCATTTCTGACACTGTCAGGTATATCTGTAATTCTTCTCCCGATATTGGCTTAACTAGCAGCAGTTGGCTAGCGATGTACTCTTTTAAGTTCTAGAAAGTTTGTTCGCTGTCCTGGTTCCATTTCATGTTCTTCCCCTGCTTGATGGCTTTGAAGAAGGGAAAACACTTATTTGTGGAACTTGAGATGAACCTGTTGAGCGTTGTTATACGCCCTGTCAACACTTGGACTTGTTTGAGAGTGGAAGGATAGTCTAGGTCCAGGATAGCTTGGATCTTTTTCAAGGTTTTCCTCAATTTCCTTCTCATTCACCATGAAGCCTAAGAACTTCCCCGCTATTACCCCGAAAGCACATTTGGCAGGATTCAACCCATTTGGTTCTCTCTCACTATCTGGAATGTCCTGTAGAGATGATCGTGGTGTTCTTCTGCTTCCCGGGATTCGGTGATCATATCATCTATGTACATTTCTATTGTCTTTCCTATCTTTGGCTTGAATAGCCGGTTAACCAATCGCGGGTAGGTAGCGCATGTGTTCTTGAGGTCGAAAGGCATCACCTTGTAGCAATATAGACCCTACCCCCGTGATGAAGCTGATCTTATCTTGATCGGCGGGGTGCATCATAATTTGGTTGTACCCCTAAAACGCGTCCATAAATATGAGGAACTTGTTTCCAACTATGGAATCTACCAGATGGTCAATTTTTGGAAGAGAAAAGTTGTCTTTTGGACACTTCCGATAGAGGTCGATGTAGTCGACACATATATGTCACTTCTCACTCGTCTTCGAGACCATGACCACGTTGGCAATCCATTCGGAGTAGCGCGCTTCTCTGATAAAGCCTACTCTGATCAACTTAACCACTTCCTCTTAAACTGCAGCGTTCCTTTCTACGTTAAAGTGACGCCTCTTCTGCTTAATGGGCTTAAAGGTTGAATCCATTGCTAATCGGTGAGCAGCCAATGATATCAGGATCTCGGGCATCTCGCCATGGCTCTAAGCAAAGATGTCAGTGAATTCTCGAATGAGCCTGATCAAACCTTCTTTCACTCTTGGTTCGAGGATAGCTCCGACCTTAACAACATTGGGGGAGTCATCACTTCTGATGGGTATCTCCTCCACTTTGTCCACTAGGTGCCCGTTTTCCCATCCTCTGTTTGGTTCTTCCTCATCCAGTGCCAGAGGGTCATCCTCTAGAGGATCGACGGGCTCCGTGTCTTCCAGGGTCACCCCGGGTGTTTCCATATCCTGGATCATTACAACTTGTACAAACTGTTTTGCCAAAGCCGTCGAATTGGCAGACACTGCATATCATTTCATGGCCGCTTACTGTTTACCGCACACCTCCCCTACCTTGTCCCCTACTGGAAACTTTAGGACATCGTGGTAGATGGACAAGACCTCTTTTAATGACGATAGGAATGGTCTTCTTAATATCGTGTTGTAGGCCGACGGGGTATCAACCAAAATGAAGTCTGCCATGATATTTTGTTAGAGAGGTGTGGTTTCGGTGATTACTGAGAGGATCTTTGACCCTCACCGGTATGATCGAGTCCCTAGTGAATCCATACAGCGGGGTTGTGCAACTATTGTAGCACATATGCTTTAAATTGAGCTTTTCTAAGGTGTCTTTAAAGAGGATGTCTACATTGTTGCCTGTTTCAATGAGCACGCGGTAGACCACACAATTGGCAATCTACACCGTGATCACCATGGGGTAATCGTGAGGTTGTACAGTGTTGTAGACATCTGCCTCAGTGAACACAATCTGGGCTGTCTAAGATGGGCCAGTCAGGCTCTAGTCTACCTTGAGGATACTCCAGCCCTCATCAACACAGGGAATCTTCATTGTATGGTTTTTCCTGGAATTATTGAAGGTGCCAGCCAGAATGGGCCATCCACTGATGGTATGTATCACTTGGATTTACTGCATCAAATCCTTCTGTTCCCTCTTTCTTTCCTCAGCATGGTCACGAATCTCTGTTTATACCTCTCTTCCAGTCTGGTTGTTGTCCTTGACCTGCTGCAAGAATTCTATCAAACATCATCCCCTCACCAGAGCCTCAATCTGGTTATGTAAACTATAACACTCTAAAGTGTTGTGCTCTACGTCTTCATGAAAGTCACAATACTTGTATCTATTCCTCTTATCTGCCGGAGCTTTCATGGGCGCTAGCTTCTGAAGTAACCCCTTGTCCCGAATAGCTAGGAAGATCGTCTCGCGGGATGTATTCAAAGGGGTATAATGATCGTACCCCTTCTCATCTCGTGTTACAGGGGGTACAGTCCTTGAAGAAGGTGAAGCTCGCGGAGGAGTTTGTCTTACCAAGTACCGCTCTTGTTTAGATTGGGAAAGGAGAGAGTGATACGTCAATCTGTTTAGGGGTTAATTTTGTTTTTTCTGAGCTGACGCGGGTCTGAGAGCTTCCTTTTTCTAGCGTTTTGCCATTCTCATGTTATCATGCTCCATTTTGACCATGAGTTATTCGTCAATTTCAACCTGCTCTAGAGCCTGATCATAGGCCTCTTGGTAGGTTTCTGGAGGTCGCTTAGCGAATGATTGAAAAAGCTTGCCCGCCTACAGGTTCCGTTGAAAGTTGGTAAGGGTCTCCTTCTCGGTGAAGACTCCTTTCTGGATGACTTCTTTGTGAAAATGTTCCACATATGACCGGAGTGCTTCACCTTGCTCCTAGACCACATATTAAATGTGTATAGGATCCTTTGGATGCGGCTTAACCCCTTGGAACTGTGAGCAGAAATCAGTTGATGGCTTTGTGAATGAATCTACGCTACCAACAGGCAATCTCCTAAACCCAGTCTTTACGTAATCAGTCAGGGTGGTAGGGAACATTCTGCACATGGCAGCTCTGGTGGTATTCTTGACTTCTATTTGTTAGACGAAGCTCTCCAGGTGGCTCAAAGGGTCTTCCGTTCCAGAGAATTTAACTGTCGGCATTTTGAATTTTGATGGGAGCTCAGCCTCCCTGATTCTTCTAGTGAAAGGAGCGCTCATTTCCCTTAAAGGATCCATCTTGGCCTCCTTGTGTTTTCCCTTTTATAATTGCTAGATCTCTTTCTGTAGCTTTGTCAACTGATCTCTCAGGCGTTTGTTCCCGGGTTTCTTTGAGTTAACCTCGGACTCCTCACTATCATATCTCTCAGATGACCTGACGACTTCGACCCGGTCTTCTCCATGGGCGGGATCCGTCCGGGGGCTTTGCTGACTACCTTCTCTCTAGCCCAAGTTTCCTCTATATATGTTGTCGGGTGAGGAACTTTTTGTTGTTCACGTGACAAGGCAACTGTTGCATATTTCACCCGTTTGGGTTGATAACTCGAAGACCTTCCTGGCATTGGGGGCATCGGTCCTAACCTATCTCAGATCGTGGGTTGGGGCTCTGCCATATCACGGGTTAGCCAGCCGATCGAAGGCGGGTTGCCTGGGTTCGGGCCTAATCGCATCTCCCTGAGTGTTGGGATTCACCGGCTGGGTTTTTATACCCTCACCGAGCAGGCGAAAGAGGATGTTCTCCACGAAGGCCGTTACTTGTTGGTCGAGCATGGGCTGGCTTATAACAAGGGGCAAGAAGCTCGTGGCTGGACCTGAGCTTGGTTATGATGCCCGGATTTTTTATTTTCTTTGGGGCCTTTCGTGTTGAATCAGCAGATGGATGTCCCGAGACATCGGGTTATCCCTAGGAAGAGCGAAGCCTTATTGTTCCTGTAAAATAACAAACACGTGAACTTTTCGTAAATTGGGTGTGGGTGTTCCCACAGACGGTGCCAGAAAGTGTTAACCAAAAATTCACTCGGGGTGAGAATTTTCTGTTAACACTTTCGAGACCACTATCACGGAGGTAGCAACCGGGGTTGGTACCTTTGGTACTTGGTTTGTATATTTGATAGTGAGTATAATGGTGAATGACAGCTCGAAATTTTAACACATGCGAGGGGAAATGATACTATTTTAGTATTGAATCATATGGTGTATACAGAAATCATTCAGATGCTCTTAGTCTCTCTTAGGTATAATGGGTGTGGTGGCTTCATACCTGTTGAGAAGTAGGTAACAACTATAGCCATGTTCTGCGAATAGAATTTAGGCCAAAGTTAGATCTCTTCCTCCCTCCTTGCTCGATACATGCTTGGGTTAATTTATGCATAATCCAACTAGGTTAAACTCGTGATCCTCCCGCCATTATTTTCTCAATCAAATCCCTCCTTATCGGGTGGGATTTTCTGTTTCTGTCGAGAATATCTAGGATAGAGATAAGTTCATTTCCTCTTTGGACTCAATCACTTGCCCTACACGTACGCAGTGTTTCAATATAATTTAGAAAGTGAAGGCGATCATGTATATTACCCTGGTAAGATGCGTCATGGAGGTCACCGAATATGGCGTTAACTGTTTTGAAGGGCGAGGTAGATCCATGCTTTTATCTTGATATTAGGAGCTTGATATGACCCTTTCAGATCCCTTTTGAAGCTTAAAATGACCATGTTATTGCCTGTTAGTGATGACGGAGCTTCTACGAGCTTCCTTCTACCTGCCTAGATAGATTTGATTCTTCCCTCGGTGAGATGGAGGGATACTGTAGTACGAGCTTGATTCCTTATAGGTCTCTCTCTGTGTCTGGAGAAGTTGGCGGGCTTTTGGGGGGGTTGCGAGGTAATTTCAACTTCGAGGAGCCTAGGTCGTTCTGTATCGATTTTTCTTTGGGATCTTATTTCGATGTAAGGAGCTTGATTTGATCATGTCGAGCTTCACTTGGGGTGTTTTCCGGGCGAGACGAACTTTCCTAACTTCTACGGGGTCGCCCAATAGCTCAACCCTGGGAACCTCGGTACCTTGATAGGTAATCTCGGATTTGAACCTTGGCTAGGAGAGTGAAAAAATTTCCTTTGGTCCCTAGCCAAATTTGGCTATTAACACGAAGTTATTGACCAGGAATAAAACTCTAATCTCACCTATGGTATATCAAAAACCACGATCTAACCTGAAAGATTCGGTAAGACACTCAAGATTCGGTAAGACACTCAAGATTAAGACCAACCACATATAACCATCGTTTGTTGAAATATATGAATCTCATTTTATAACGAATCTTGGTGAGAGATTCATATATATTGTGGCTCAGTCCTATATGATCACATCATATATGGTGCCTCCATTCTCATATTACCATATGAATAGTCTATGTCAAGTCCATCATACATTACGAAATGGACCATAGTTGTAGATTAACCACAGATAAAGTACCCAATTTTATATGCTATCCACAGACTCTTTAGATTGCTCATCTCAAACTAAATACATCTGTATGTGATACTCATATACTCAGTTAGATATTACATCCGACAATCTTAGATGTTAAGTACACATAATATAAATGTATGAGATAGGTATATAGAGTGAATAAATTACTTATTTTATTAATGTTTCATTCACATTTACAAATTACAAGCTTTGGGGCATAAACCCCCAACATGATCCACCTATGATATAATTAATAACTCTCTCATGTTAAGGTGGTGTTGGTGAACTGTCATTTAAATTAGCTAATTATTTATCGTCGTGTCGAGCCAGGGTCTCTTTTCCTTTATCGGATAAAAATTCTTGTAGATGTTCTCGCTTCAAGATTTTTGCTACTTCCAATTTAAGGGTGATGCAGTCTTTCGTGCGATGGTTTTGATCCCTATAAAACTCGTATCAAATTCTGGTATCCCAATGTTCTGGCAAAACGTTCATCTTTCTTGGCCACGAGTTCGTAGGGGTTTGATGTGAGGTTGTACTCAAGGACGGGCATTCACCATCAGCCAGTTATTGATAGACTCTGTTCGTACGACCGTCTGTCGTTTGATCCGTTGTAACATGATTAATCATTGCGTTGATCTTTTGTTGGATATGGTTTGACTCTCCTGTTAGTCATCCTTCGATCAACACGGTCATTTCATATGTAGGTAGCATAGTTGTTTGCTCTTTCAACATAATTCATTTCATCTTCTTCCTATTTGATCTGGGCCCATGCTTTCAACAGTACGTCTTCCATTGTTTTGCATGGATATTTAGTGAGTTCCTTATACAAGTCGGAGTCGTAGCTGAGTTCTTTCCTAAAAGCGTAGATGGCGGTCGCTTGGTTATAGAGTGGAATCTGTACCTTTTCTTTAATAAAGCGTCCGACATAGGATCTCAAATTCTTGCCACGTCTAGAGATATGGTGTATAGTTTGTCCGACTGTTTTTCAAGCTTTCAACTACAAGCGAATTGCTCTACGAATGTGCTTGTGAGCTGCGTAAAAAAAGAAATGGAATTATTAAGTAAATTGGTATACCATTATAAGGTGGGGCTGTAGAGGCTAGACCCAAATGTTTTACACATGCATGCTTCTCTAAGGTCACGTGGAATCGATGCAGTGAACATGCGTTGTTTGTACTGCACTATGTGGTCGTCTAGATCTGTCGTGCCTTCGAACTGATTCATGTTTGGGAAGTTGAACTTCCTGGGCATCTCGACCAGGGCGATTGCATTGACAAATGGAAAATTGACAAAGTTGTTCGTCATTCTTTTCTTTATCGGGGCTAGGACTCTTGGAATCCTTTTTATGAGAGCTATAATCTCTACAAACATGTGAGAAAGTTCCAGGTTAGCAAGGACATGCAAGCCTGAATTAGATTTTACCAACTCAGGTGCTTATTGGAGCGAGATTGGGGTCCTGAAGGCGTTCTCTGGTTATGGATCACTATTGTGATTAGGTACATGTTGCGTCAGTTATGAAGACGACAAGATTGGTGGGTCTGCTTTAACTTGAAAGGTTTGATTCGCGCCTTGAGGGTTCACTCCACCAAGAATCAATTCCGGTGCTTGGAAGTATGCCGTTGGCGCAACCAGAGTTGTCATGTCGACATCCTGTGCAGGGTCATTTTCTTGGACGGGGGTGTCGAGCTCCTACAGTTTTTGAGCGTTGGTAATCATCTAAGTAGTCAGTGCGGCGAGGTGCTATTCGACAGTTAGGACGGCGTTTCCTTCTTCTGACATTTTTAGAGTCCTTCATTCGATTCAGATGGCTTGTTTAAGCTGTAATTGGCCCCACGATGGGTGTCAAATCGTAGATGGTTGATCTACGGTATATGTGGATCGGGTCGAAGTCAGGTTATGCCCAAGCAGCTTTGTCTAACCTTGGTCTAACCGAGTATGTCGTTTGCTACAAATACATGTAGAAAAGATGAAAATAGACCAAAATAATCATATACGAGTTAAAGAGAACTGGGTGGTGATCAGTTTGTAGCCTTAAGTACGCTTGGGCTGAGCGTTAAAAGAATTACTACTATGAATGGACTAGATATAACTATTATGGTAACCAGAGTTAGGATTTTGGCAGATTTTCGGGTAGCAAGAGCGTGGAAGAAAATAAAGGAGAATTCTAAATCCCCTCTCTGTGAAGGAGGGGTTCTATTTATATGCCACATGTTAGTCGGTTAACGTTGATGGGATATAGAATCCTAAAGATCAAGGTCTGAAATCGTGGGGATCGATTTTTACTCAAGTTCAAACTCTATTAAGATTTGTTGGACCAAGTCAAATCTTATTATATTTCAACTGACATGCTCTCAGGTCGACCGGTCATGAGTGGGCTTGACCCATGGATGTTATTAGACTATTGTTGGGCTTTCGTATTTGGGTCATTTCTGGCTACCACAAATGATAATTCCAAATAATAATAATAATAATAAAAGTGAGGCCGAACGGGGACGCCCAAATTATCCTCCTTGTTATGTTTTTTTTCTTGTCCAAAATCCAAATAGAACCTCTGATATGGGCCCGACCCGAAAAAAAAAACGGTAGGTTTGAGTTTCAAAACCCTCGAGTCTTGAAACTCGATACACCGCAATATTCAGTTTCAATATTTTGTGGGGGTTTTTGATCGAGGAGGAAGTGAAGAAGTAATGGCGTTGACGAACTTCATACTGACAGTGGCGGGAGTGAGTGCGGTGGTTCTTCTACTGAGGAGCGACGTCAAGCAATCGGCTTCTATTTTCAGACGCAACGTCAAACATATTCGTAATTGGCTCGAAGAAGAATCCGCCGCTGCCTCCAAGTATTTTCTCTCCTACTTCCTTTTAATTCACTCTCTATTTATTTTGGAGGATACCCTAGGTTCTTTTTTCACTCATTGAATAACCTTGAAGCATTTTTAGCATAATCAAGTTTGATTAATTGCCTGCAATTTTGATTTTTTTGGTTTAATTTTTAGGCTCTTGTAGTCGGAATTTGCGATGATGTATGTAAAATTCACGTAAAAAATGCTAAATTTTAAACCTTTATCTTATTATTGCAGATGTTAGTATTGCAATGTCTTTTTATTGTTCTTGATAAAGACCCAAGTCATGCTTTGGGCGGTAATATAGACATGGCCTATGATGGAGTAAAACCCTAAGTGGTTGAATTTTAGATTATGTTGGATTTCTTATAATTATTTCAAAGGTTTATGTGGATGAGTGAAAATGAATTTTATTCAAGTTTGCATTGACGATTGAAGAGTTTCATGGCTGCACACCACTAGTTAATAATTGCTGTTGATGTTCTTGCTGCAGAATGATTCTTAATTAGAAACTTATATATTGCGGTAACTTTGTACTTCCTACAGTAGTTATGATCGAATATTGAAATTGAATTGGAATTTCAGCTCTTTTATGGTGTGAAAGCAAATTTACTTGGCGTCTCCTCTTAACATCGGGCAAGCCAACGCCAGTAAATTAGTCTGTTTTCATCGTTTGAAGAAGGTTATGGTTGCTAGATCCGACACAACTAGCTTGCAGTTTTGATCGTTTGGAAGATGTTCGTATAGAAGCACTCTCTATGTTGATTTTATGGCTTTCAGCAATCCTTTTATAAACTTGCTTGTGAATTGATTTGTTTGGATCGAATATTAAACTGGTTGAATTTTTTAATGAATTGGCTTTGAGTCTGTGATTAGAAGCTATGGAGAATGCTGGTCAAATTGATTAATTGTCACGTTTGTTTCATTTGGATGTGAACCCCTTTAATATCCTTTAAAGGTGGGAGGGCTGTAATATCATGCCCGATTTTATTAAGTCTGCACTCTTTATTCTTTATAATCTAGGCTGAACCTGGCATTGATCCCATTATTAATTATGACCCCCCTGGTTGGGGTTCCGACATTTAGTTACTCTCACTCAAACTGGCAAACTGCTCCGTTTAACATTATTTTAATTTAAAGTTATATGATCTTTGATCAAATAATTGAGTAGAGAAGATCAATCCATAAAAGCTTTATGTAGTTGCTTGACCATAATAATACTTATTGTGATTATTTGGAGTAATGGGAAAATGTGCCTCTGAACTCAAAGGCTGCGATTTTGACTGTTTCTTATAGAAGAAAATCCAGCTTTAATCTTCTAGAATGCCTCACTGAATTGTGCATGTGACTTCGATGGCGAATACCATAAGGGCTGCCGTTAACTTACCTTGCTTTCTTTATTTTTCAAATGATTTTTAACTATGTTTAAGTTGCATCTTTTTCATATTAATACGGCTTTTGTATGGTCCTTTCAGGGCTGGGGAGAAAGTAAAGGCCAAGGAATTGGAGTCAAAGGTTCCTGAGAAAGACATTCCAAAGGACAAGCACTAACGTTTTTGAGGGAGAACCGGGGGTTGTTTTGTGAGATCTTGTAGTTGTTCCTTTAACTTGTGTGAATTTTTTTGTTTTTATTTATAAGTCTTGATTATTCTCGCAACAAAATTGCTTAAATTTGTTTTTGATGGCTCTTCAGCTATCCTAATATATCGATAAGTTATTACCAATAAAAATGTATACTTATTTTGTATAAGATTTATTTTCATTTTGGCAATAATATATCTACGTAGACTACGTGACGTGAGTGAGGTTGTTCAAACCTCCGTTTGGTTCTAAGTTTTGGATCTTTTGGTATTTTCTTCACTGAAATGTCATTCAAATGCATTTGATTTCCATGCTATTCCACCCCTGTTTTGCCGACATCCAGAAATGACTCTATGCTTTGTTGCATAAAAGATTATGTTCCATTTTTAACGTCTTATGGTATTCCACTGTAATAATTACAATTGTGAATTGGCCATGAAGAGTATTGGAAGCATTGTATGTATTTATTTTATTATTCACGATTTGTTTTGTCAGTTCCTCGGGATTGTACAGTCCATTAAAAACTCTGGAAATCATCGTTAGCTCAGCTGCATGTCATAGAATTCATCAGAATGGGCAACAATTTCTGTTTTTCTTTTTTCATTTTTTAAGTTCGTTCAAGTAATGATTCTTTATGATCTTGCCTCAAAAGTCTACTAGCAACATCATCAACACAGAAGAAAGTAAGAAACTGGCCGGTGTTTGAATGCTAAAAGTTTGACTTTATTCCTCAATTATGGGACTAATCTGCTGATTAAACAGAAGTAATTCATTAATCCTGTTAGTTTTCCATACTTAGGAAAACTTATTGAGTCTTAGATTAGATGTCAAAAGTAGATGGAGAATTGTTGCAACTAAGAATCAGGTGCCCGGATGGTTGAAAATGCAGGGGCTCCTTGATTGGAATAAAACTTGTTTGGGATGAGCCTATTGTACATGTTTCAATCATATCATGTCAGGTGGTCTGAGTTTAGAATGTGATTGGCTGTCCACACCACTTACAGTGAGATGATTGAAGTCGGTGCTCAATCCCCGTCCTATTGAAATTATTTCTCCCTGATTGTATGTTTTAGAGCTATTTGCCTGCAACAAAGGCTGCTTGTTTGCTTTCTTTGCTGATATATGATAATGCTCGCTGTTACAAAGAAAATGATGGAAATTCTGGTAAAATGATCGAGTTAAGCTCCCTGATGTTTCAAATCAAATGAGAAAATAGAGATGGGAGTTGAAAATTAATGCTTAAATTTGTTTTGTTCTCTTTGTCCCTTTGTTTAGAACTTTAGATATAACTCCTTGAGTTGACTTTTATAGGTGCTCCAATCTTCATATCAAAATCACACAAGAAGATTCTCAGGGCATTAGGATTTGTTGCAATATTAATTTATTTTAAGGTTTTCTTGTACATTTATTGATTCAGAGGAGTCCATTCATAATGAAAGAAAATGAAATTATAATGGAGTATGCAGTCAAATTTCAAAATGAGGCTGCTGCCAAATCATTTTTGGCTTGTCATATTCAAGATTTTCGCTTCAATTATGATTTATCACCGACAGTGACATTCCCCGAAGAATGAAAATGATCCCGAATTCCCAATAATTCACTACCTGTGCCTCAACTCACATTTGGACCACTAATTATCTCATTTTTAGGCCCGTTTGGTATTTACTTTTTTTAAGTCATAATCAGTAGAGGATGCGAAAATCCCTCTTTAACCGTCCATAATTATTTTTAGGCCAATTATCAAAACAAATTTGGCCCCTGTTTTTTTCTTAATTCTAGTGTGCAACTTTTCTCCTTTTGACCAAATTCATCCCCACATTTTTCATAAATACCAAATTGGTCACTCTTGTTAAGAAGTAAAATTGTATTTTAATTCAAATCTATTACAAAATTGACACTTGTACGGTGTTTGATATGTAAAAGGAAAAAAATAATCAATTGGAGCAGGTGGGTTTTTTTTTTTAATTTAATGTTTTCAATTATTTAATAATTTTTATTAAATTTAATAATAATAGTTTTATTATTATTATAAAGATAACTTTATATTTACTGTAACTTTAAATTATTTTCAAATAATAAAATTTTTATTTTATCCTTTATTTTAATTAAGTTTTTTATATTTATTTTAATCAATTTTATTCAAGTTGTACAATTCAGGGGTATACAAATTCTATTAAGTCAAACGACAAGTTTGATGGTAACAGAGATCAATTTGATTACTTCAAAAAATCATAAACTTATTTGGTACTTGTAAAAAACATAGAGATCAGTTTTGTCAAAAATGAAAAGGTTGTAAACTATACTTGAAATTAAGAAAGAAAATTAAAACCAATAAATGTTATTGCCCTTATTTTTAGGCAAATCAACATACTATTAGACCAAGATGATGTGGTATATGAATTGTCAACATCTTGTATTATCATGTTATGGGATAATGCCACATCATTTGACAAAAAAAAATGGATAGTCTAACATTACTCATATTTTATATAACATTATTATTTTAATGAAAATTAATTATATATATATATCTATTAAGCATAATTAATAATATGAGGAAAATGTCTTAATCTTATGAGTAAGTAATTTCCAAATTTTGGAGAAAGTGTCTCAATCCTAAGTCCTAACCCCGTACACATACATGGAAAATTATTGTTTCACACTCGAACCACTTTGCTTATAGATAGAATTCTCGTCTGCCAGCCAAGGGCCCAAGACCCTGTTAAAAAAATTATATGACAGTTAATTTTATAATTACCGTCAATTTATCTAAATCTGGTGTCCAAATAATAGAACAACTCTATATTAGATTTGTATGATTTAAATGAATGGAATAAATGTTGTTACATCATTTAGGGTATTAGATTTGAACACTGAATTTAAACATTAAATTTAGATAAAATAATATTACTCTTATAATTATCACATATTCTATTGTATTATATCATATAAGATAGATAATCTCATAACCCATGTCATAGTAATTATCTGGAATAACTACCTTTTTGTGGGATGTTTTAAAAATATAATACTTATACAAAAGCTCTTAGTTGGGTTGGTTATGTACATCCCCTCTATCTCATCCCAGTGATCATAAAAGTTCGAGTCATACGTTGCTAATAAAAGCAAGCTAAAATCTTGATATATTTTTCACCTACTTTTACATTTGATAGTAGTGTATTCCTATCGTTTCATAAGAGTTTACATGAGCAACTTAAATAATCAAATTTTATGTAACCAAGTCATTTTCACATATGTTAATGGTTGGTCAAGGTATGTATATTTCATTATTAATTGGATTTCTTGTTAATTGATTTGGTACTAAATAGTTACAAAACCTTGTTTTAACTTGTTGAAAATCTTGGCCAAAAAAATAAAATAAAGACTTCCAGAGGACATGTTCATCATCTCCCCATATAGCCTCCGATTAATTTGCTCAGTCATTTATATAAAAACTATATATGTACTCTATATATGTATAACCTATATATCATCTAACACTTAAAAGCATGGAAAGTCCTTGTTTACCTTTTTCCTCTTTCTCAAAAAGATTATTTTTCTTTTATAGTTTGAACCCTTGAAGGCTCTATGCCGACACAACCACAAAGAAAAGGGATTCTCTACAAGTCCTTAAAAAATTTTGCTGCCAGAAAAAATGTATTACCACTTCATTGTTGTTCAAATCCAGTTACGATCTTTTGTCAACACAGAAAGGAGAAAAAAAAGAGGAAAGAAAATTCGGATTTCATCTTTAATTTAAAATGTATGATAAAATTGTTGGCTAGGGCTAATTTTTGTTCTAACAGCTATATAAATATATAGATTACAAGAAAATGTAATATTTGCCGCAAGTCATTTGTGTTTTTTTACATTCGAATTTAAGTGGGTTAGAGTGGAAATCCATAAAAAGGCACGTTTTATAACAATTGTATACTTGTATTCCGTCTTTTTATCACAGATTGCTGTATATTTTTATGCTTAAAAAAAAACCATTTTTTTGCATTGTTTGTAGAAGTAATTGTACAACTTTTCTAGAGTTGCAAAATTGCAATCAGTTTTTTAGATCATACTGAAGAGTTGGAGTTTTTTTTTTTTTTGGAAATCAAAGATGTTGGAGCTTCTTTAGAGTTTAGCAAAATAGCCTAATTATCTTCATATGCTCTATAAAGAGAGCAAAATAATCCCCACAACTCCTGCCTGCGTTAAACAATTCAATATTTGATGCCAATAACACATGATGATGAAGTACTCACACAATTTTCATCTAATCCACCACCCAAAAATTGTAAAATTTTACAATGTTTAATATAACCAAGAATTCTTTCATAATTGAAGTAGGAACCATCTGCTGCATATGATATATATTTTACAAAAGCACAATCTTATTTCCACATTAAGGATGAACTAATTGAAATTCTAAAAGTGTCTTTAATAAATTTCTACATATAACTAGGATACAAATACTTATGTAATTTCATATACTAATTATTATTGAGACTTCAAATGGAAGGATAAATTTGCATCTGACTCAAGATGTGTTCGAAATTGTCGGATGGCTTTTCGATTAGATGACTGTGCATCCCTTCATAAGTTGTCAGTACAATGCCTTCGTCTTTCGTTAGTCGTTGAACTTGCTTCTTTACGTTGCATCCTTGATATGTACATCGATAGTAGCTTCTGCATACATACATATGAAAACAGAAAACCATTTGTATCAATTAATTTATCTCTTAAACCAGTTTGCATATATCTCCTATATATAGCCAAAAATGAATATATAAAGATTAAAGAGAAAGCTATAGAGTTGTATTAAAATTAATTAATTGAGGTTCCATTAATTAATCGATATATCGAAAACTTATAGTGTTCATATATCTTAGTTGTAATTGATTCCTAGCTAGTTCATTAACTAAGATGATGCATCAGATAATCACTAATTAAACACTTTGTTCCATTATTGCTGCCGTACATTATATTTCCATGTCATAAATCATGAATTCATTTAAAGATATATATTGTTAGTGATTTAATTCATCTTAACAATTAATCTCTTTTGTCAACAAAAAAAAAACAATCAATCACTCAATTGGGATTTTTTCAACATTAATGTATCTGTGTATTTATGTCCAATACGTACAGATATATACATGTATTATTGTACTCATAGAAACCCTAGATGTTTCTGCACTCTCTTTCTCTGAAAACTAAAAGATTTTTGGTATGCTCGAGGAGATATATATATATATATCGTTAGTGATTTAATTCATCTTAATAATTAATCACTTTTGCCAACAAAAATAAAAAATCAATCACTCAATTGGGATTTTTTCAACATTAATTTATCTGTGTATATATGTCCCGTACGTACATATACATGTATTATTGTACTCATAGAAACCCTAGATGTTTCTGCACTCTCTCTCCCTCTGAAAACTAAAAGATTTTGGGTTTGCTCGCAGAGAGAGAGAGAGAGAGAGAGAGAGAGAGAGAGACCTAATACATAGAACAAGAGATTCCATCCATGTTTAAAATTGTAAAGACTGAATCATACACTCATGCAAAAAGATGCATGCACTGGTTTAATTTTGTTATCAATAACTCCTAGTCTGAAATGATTAACAAATGCAATCCAAATTGATCAACCAGCTGCTGGTTAATTTCTTGATCTTGATGGTCTAATAAGTGGAAAGTCAAATGATCAAGAGATCTCACTTTTCGGCCACGCCGTAAACAAAAAGGATAAGGATAACATTTGGTGGTGGTATAGCTAGTCATGATATATAGATCGATAAGACAATTGCACTTAAATTTAATCAAATAAAATCTGGGAAATTTTTATAGTAATTTACCTGGGAAATTTGTTGTTCTTAACTGCTTTTTGACCATACTTCCTCCATCGATAACCATCGTCGAGTATATCAACCTGACTCCTTGTTTGAAAAGCAAATTTAGGCTTTTTAACCTTCTTCTCTCCCTTTATCTTTTTGTTTGATTTTGGCTGATCATCATCATTTTCAGACCCAACAAAGCCGCCTCCTCCACTACTACTCTGAGTATTAATCATGTCTCTTCTAACTTCTGTTTTGGGCACATAGTTTTCTGTAGTACTCTTCTTCATCACCAAATTAAACCCAGTTGAGCTATGATCTCCAATATTGTTAAAACCATTTGAAGCTTGATGAGAATCTGCCATGTTTGCTGTCGCAGGATGATAATTAGATGACTGCTGTCCAGATATTGATGAACAAGGAAAGAACATTTGGTAGTTTTCCATGTTTGTAGAAGAAGAAGAAGTGTTGTTTGTGTCTAAAAAATCAACATAAACATATGAAGAATATATAGAAGTACTAGAGAGAAATACTGGATAGTATATATAAGGTGTCGTAGACGGCACGAAAAATTTTCCAAGGGGAAGAAAATAGCTTCATCAGCGGATTGATTAGGAAAAGTAAACTTGGAAAATTGAAGGCGGCTCCATCATTAGCAACAAGACCTTACTGTCCTAATATATAAACCTTAACTATTGCCACCGTATATAATACACCCATGGTTTAATAATTTTTTTTTTTTTTTTAAAGAATTTGGATCCTCCACTGATCTGATCTTTTTCCTGACCTTATCTAATCTCACGACACATAAGCATTGCAATGAATGTATGGTTAAGATGTGATTGGTTTCCGCAACCATTTTACAGACAACTAATCATATGTTTTAAAAATATTATGAAAAATATTAGATCAGTAGATAATCAAAATCCATTTTTAAAATATCAAAACATTTAATTACTTAAAATATATGACTTTAAAACTGAAAATTAAATTTACTTCCCACACCCATATGTTGAACACCTAATCAAAATAAACCCTAATAATATATACTTAATTAAACCCAATATCAATCCGGAAATTTAATATTCTTTTTTTACATATAGTCAATGAATGAATGAATAAGGATTGATTTCATGGATTTTAAATGTATTCAGATATGTTTACTTTCATTTTTATTATTATTTTATGATTAAATAAAAAATTGTTGCAACTATGGTCTTGCAAAACCTTTTTTTTTTTAAGTAGTTGTAGAACTCGTTCAAGTCTATACGATTCTTAAACACAACTCACTCACTTTACTTTAACTAATTTAATTGATTTTAAATTGAAAAACTTGGTGGATGAATTTTTAAAAAAGACCAAATTTTTAAATGAAAAAAATTGATTTGTTTGGAGATTGAAAAATAGTTTTTTTAGGACAAAACAAACTGCATATTTTTATTTGTTCAATTTTTAAAATAAATTCTTATATATATATATATATATATAAATACTTAAAAGGATAAGATTTTTATTTTAAAGGGTGTAAGGAGTAAAATTAATGATTTTAATTTTTTTAATATGAGTGTAAGAAGAAAATTGAATGTAGAAAGATATTTCGTGGCAATAAAGCCACCCATAACAATAATATTGGATATTGGATCTAATATATATATATATATATATATAGGACTATATATTATGTAGTATGTTTCGCGTGGAAGATTCCCACGTATTTTTTAATACATGATCGACTTTGTAATGTTAAAATCCAACTGCGATCTAACTAAATAAACTTTCTCAACGCATTCTCTCAACACACTCTTTCTTCATGTGATGACATGTGTACATCGTTAACTTTTTCAATTAAACTTGTAGCCTTTAAAATTGGCCTCCTTTTTCATTTTATTTATGATGTAAACCAACAACTGGTTTCCTAAATTACTCTTCTTCTTTAACTTTAAAAAATATATATCATTTAATATTAGTTTTTAAAAATAATATCGACTAATTTTTCCTAAATTACTCTTATTCTTTAACTTTTAAAAATATATATCATTTAATATTAGTTTTTTTAAAAAAAAATATCGAATAATTTTTTAACTTTAGAAAATTGATCAACCTACTGATATAAGGTCTGAAACATGATTTTAAAATAAATAAGTTCAATTTAAAATTTTAATACAATATAATTAAATTATTTAATAAAAAAAAACTATTAAAAAACCTAAAACAATGATGAGAAGACAACTTATATTTAAAAATGGTAAGAATTAATGGAGCTTACTGCACATACAAGTTTTGAAAAAGAAATTAAGAAAAATAGTTTTAATATAAAAATTTAACTCAAGATAATAAAATTATTTAATATGAAAATCAATTAAAAATATTACCTAGACACTGTTGTAACATTGGTGAGAAGATAGCGTATGTTAAAAAATGGTGTGAAAAATAAATTCAATTAAAAGAAGTTTAACATAATTTTTAATCCAATACAATGAAACTATTTAAGGTATCGAGTTGTATAGTCTATAACACTATAATAAAAACGTGAAGAATTCTTGAATCAGATAATTAGTCTATGATCACTATATCATCTTCCTTGTTCTTGGTTAATGATGTATGTAAAAACATTAATGCCCACAATAATATAGAATGAAATAAAATTGTGTTGGAGGAAGTTGTGGCACGGAAACCGCTTATAAATTTGCAAGGTTGGAGATGGATATATGGATACCTGATATTACTGTCTGCTTTGACTAGAACTAGTCGCCTTAATTAGGGCTATCTAGATTAATTTCACACGTGCAGTACTTACTTTATATTGACTGTTTATATATAGTCTTAAATATACCCCACAAAATATTTTCAAAATGTGGTAGGGTGATTGCCCCATTTAATCCATCAACTTAATTAATTGTTACTTTTGTAATCATATGATTCAATAAATTTGCTATCGATTTTTATATCCATTAAAAAAAAAAGCGTTTTCTGTAAAAAACTTGAACAATACTTTTTAGATTTCATACTTATATAAATAAGATTTTTACTTTTATTTTCTTTTCTAGATATATTATCTTGTTATCTAAATTTATTTATATTTTTGAAATCCTACACCAATTTAGCCGGATCTAAAACACGGATTGAAATATATATAACTTCCAATCCGTCGTAGATGAGGAAACACAACGGACATGGAAAATGATTTTAGTTTACAGTTGTGTTTGTAACTGTGCGTATGGTGAAAATAAATTAAATAATTAGGAGTGGGAAGGGCTGCGTGACTGTGGGTGCTTCCATGAAAGAGGACAATCATATGAGTATATGAGTCATTGGTGCATGTATTTGGACAAATTTTTTTTTTTTCTTGGTTCCAAAAGTAACGAGTGATATTCATACATGACTTTGCTATCCAGATAATTAAAGTGCCTGTTTTTTTTCCTTTATTGGCCAAGATAGCGATTGCTAATATTCAAGTGTGGTAATTGGTAAAACATTTATTTTAAATTTCAACTCAAATAATATTGTAAGTGGGTTGTCATCACCACACTTAATATAGAATGATGTGGTTAATGAAAAAACCATTTACTATATCATTTGAATTAAAATTTAAGTTAATTTTTGGATAGACTAATATTACTCACATTTATTTCTTTAAATTCTCATATTGATAGGTCACTGTATTAGGTATTTCATCGCAATATAGAAGTCCTCATTTTGCCACTCCATGGTACCTAGAATACCGTAATAGGGAAAAGAGGAAAATAACACTAAATAGATTTAGTTTTGTGGGATTATCATCGAGTTATTAATTCTATGTTTTTTAACACCAAAGTATGTGATGAGACTAAAATACTCTCACTTACTTTTTTACTTTTCATTTTTTTCTTTTTAATTTTCTCTTTCCTCCGTTTTTTTATCAAAGAATTAATGGAGGTCGGACAGACCTCGAATGAAGGTTGAAAAAACCTCCATTGTAGGTCGAAATGACCTCGACCTCCATTGGTGATCGACAAAGAAGAAGATAAAAAAACCAAATCTAAAAATAAGTCTCGACAATAATTCTCGGGTAGGCCACTCGAGACTTATTTTCATATAATCGGGACTTATTTTCAATTACCCGAGACTTATTGCTACCCGAGACTTATTGCTACCTGAGACTTATAGCCAACTACCCGAGACTTATTTTCAAATAATCGAGACTTATTTCCAATTACCCGAGATTATTGCTACCTGAGACTTATAACCAGCTACCCGAGACTTATTTCCAGCTACCCTAGACTTATTGTCAGCTACCCGAAACTTGTTTCTAGAATTTCTTTTAATGGAGGTCGTTTCGACAACCTCTAATGGAGGTTATGGGTCATCGAAATGACCTCTAATGGAGTCGACCATTTCGACGGCATCCATTGGAGGTTTGTTCGACCTCCATTGATCCATCAATGGAGGTCTTTGAAGAAAAAACAAAGGAGTGAGGAAGAAAGAAAGGAAGGGGAAAAAATTAATGAGTAAAGAGAGAAGGAAAGAAACAAATGGGCAATTTTAACTGAACAAAGTAATTGGTGCAATTTCTGTAAGACTTATTAACATGGTGATTTTTTCACAAATAACATTGGAAAGTGTGCTATATAAAAAAAGAACCCAGATAAGAAACAAGAAATAAAAAATAAAATTAAAGATATTCAATGAAGATCAATTAGATATCAACTATATGTGTGTATCATATGATCCTTTAAAATTCGAAAAAAAAAAGTACTTTGATCTATGAAATTAAATGATCTGATAAAGAAATTAACATCGATTTATAGAAAATCCCATGCAGCTGTATAGTATATAATTGCTAACAAATCATCTCTTGGTGTATTATATCAAGGAAGTGTGTGTTTGAATACTTGAATTTGTTTGGGACGAAAAGCAAAGAAAAGTGGTAATTTTTGTGTTATATATATTAGTGGTTTTTCTGTTTGTACGTACTGATATAACTTATATCAGTGCATTGTATGTGTACCATTAATTATATAGAAGTTTTGACAGGTGTATATTGAGTCAAAGTATGTAAATCTAATGGAAGTTTTGACAAGTGTGTACCGAGTCAAAGTATGTAAATCTAATGGTTCACATCCAACACACTGATAAATTTATATCAGTATGCGCTGACTTGAATTTTTTTAAAATATATATACACATCAACGGATTCAAATTTTTGAGGCTTTTATCATCTAATAAAACATGCCTAGAGGCTAACTATTTATAGTATGAATGCAACTATAAAAATAACAACATATAATGTATATTAAAGCATCAAATGGTCAGTTAACACAGGTAAGTTGGAGATAATTAGTTGATTTAGTAGTAAACCTCTTACATCTATGTCTAAGATATTATAAATTCGAATCATATATCCTCTTTTCCGATTATAAAAATATGATAATAGTTACAACTTATAAATTACAATAAACAAATGGATATATAAGTGTTTTTAGATTTAAACCAGAAAAAGAAAATGAACATGGTAGTACTCAACTACTCATGCATGAACATAGGACAACACGTGGACAAAGACTAATTAGTTGATGAAGAATCAAGATTAATCAAGCGATGAGAGCACCCAAGACCATGTGGGTTTGAATTTGGACAATATATATATATAATAAGTTTCTGGCCTGTGAGAGAGGGATGTTAGGTTTGCGTTGCGCAGCCCTTCTTAATCAATTTGAAAAGGCTAGGATTTTTGCTTTGATTCTCTAAACTTTGCTTAGATTTTTCAAACTTACATTGAAACTTCAAAACCTCACATGCCTCAATTTTATATATTATATCATGCTTCCCATTTCCACCTCATAAATCGCTTTCAATCTAGTTTCCACAAAATGTCAGCATTTACATCACACTTGAGAAAATTCGTCATGACTACCCTCTGAATTCGTATCAATCTAGAGAATTTGTAGGTTTTTTGTTTATATTTATAGAGTTAGTCCGTATTGAATTTTAACAAAATTCTATACCGTACTTCTTGATCAGAACTTTTACTTCAGCTTCTGAAAGTGATTAAGACCCGTCATGACCCCAAAAGCTTTGATCAAAAAATTTCCAAGTAAATAATAGACCATGATGATTCGAAGGATTCATTCGGTACGTTATATTGTATTATGTTAGACTGTGTATTGAATTAGATTGTACTCATTAATATACCCTCTTTACTCTGTATTAATTAATACAATATCTATCGTATTAGATCGATTAAAATATGTTAATTAATACAATACGGTAAATAATATAAAACAAATCAACCATTGTATTATATTATGTTAATACAATTTGAACTTCTAATATAATACGGTGCGGCAAACTAAACGAGTCTTAAATGTTTAAGATTAAATCGATTAAATGTTCCAGAAAAACGATAGAGCTATAATGACACAGCGGGATATGGTGAAAATAAGAATGATCACTTTGTCGAACCCTAAGACACACTCAGACGAACCTTGACGCAGTGACCGGTAGCTACCCAACCATTGACCGCCATGCAGAGACCATCATTCCCTAATCTTTGTTAGAAAATGGCACTCTCGAATCCTCAAAGAGCATGTTGAATCTACGACAGATAAATGTTCCAAAGGAACGATTTTATTAAAATCAATCAAAGGTTAAAAGTTACAATAATTATAAATAATAAGACTATTTATAATAAATTAATCCTAATACGACTCGAATACGACTCGAATACGACATTACTTAAAAAAGACTAAAACAGGAAAAGATCAAAACTAATCAAAATCTTCTAAAATTCATGACTCCTAACTTGACTGGAAAACAAAGATCAAATCTTGCCCAAAAGGTAAGTTTGATTTATTTCCAAAACCTAAATTTAATTCCTAATCAAACTAAAATAAATAAACTTCCTAAATAAGAAAAGACCCAAATTAACAAAATAAGAAAATAAAGAAATTGCTCGACATGAGCCACGGTTCCTTCTTCTTTGTCCTACATCAATCACCCCTTTTTAAAAAAAACTCGTCCTCGAGTTTGACAAGGTTTTGTTTGGGTGGATGATACTTCAAATGTACCATCTTGTCAATCACTGGTTTGAACGAATAATCTTCAGATGACAACAACAATGTTGGATCTTCAAAATCCAATTAAAGAAAAATAATCTTCAAATTACCCCAATAAAAATTGTGTGGATTTTTTATTAAGTTGTCACCCTTGGAAACTTTATCAATGGAAATCGATTTAGCTTCCAGTTTTGCTTCAGCCATATCTAAAGTGCAATCAATATCAATGGTTGGATCGCAGTCTTCAACTTCTAAGATCAAAGGCTCGTCTTTATTGACTTTGACAATTTCAACTTCATACGAAATATCTTCAACTGTATCTTCTGCATAACAAAAATCTTTAAAATAATCATTTGGAAGATATTCCTCCTGCATTACTTGTTTCATAACAGGCCATGATTGGATCCTATCCATTTCAAATTTTTTACGATCCTTTTGAAAGTCTTTCCACCAAATTAATGCATTGTTTTTTAAATAAATTTCTACTAATAAAACTTTCAAACTTTCTTCAGTTTTCTGATATGCGAAATATTCTTCAACTTCTTCCAACCAATTAATAAATTATTCAGTTTTCATATGCCTAGAAAAAAAAATCGAAGTCTTGGTTGATAATCATTATAGCTCGAAAAATAATTATTGGAACCAAGAGAAACATTGAAACTCATTGATAACCGAAATCAGAGTCCAAAAAAAACGTACAAAAATTTGAACCATGAGAACTGCTTATGAAAAATAAATTCACTCGCGGCTTCAGGTGTGTGTGACGAGTGCGACTTTAATGGGTGTGATGGTGAGCGCAATCTAAAATATCTGGAACTCGTGAGGCTAATCTGAAATTTCTGGCATTGTTGAGGCTAATCCACAATTTCTGTTATCTCTGGGGCTGATTGTTAATTCTCGGAACTATGATACAAACACTCACATTCTTTTTTTTTTATTCAATTTCGCTTCTCGATTTTTTTTCTTTTTTTTTTTATGAGGGGGAATATGGAGGGTGAATATATGGCGTTTAGGAATGTAGTTGGTTGTGGTCCGTGGACGCTGAGCCTAGCACAGAGGTAGACTCGGTCGCTCTGATACCAATTGACGCAGCGGGATATAGTGAAAATAAGAATGATCACTTTATCGAACCCTAAGACACACTCAGACGAACCTTGACGCAGCGACAGGTAGTTACCCAAGCATGGACCACCATGCAGAGGCCGTCATTCTCTAATCTTTGTTAGAAAATGGTGATCTCGAATCCTCAAAGAGCATGTCGAATCCTCAAAGAGCATGTCGAATCCTCAAAGAGAATGTCGAATCCATGACAGATAAATGTTCCAAATGAACGATTTTATTAAAACAATCAAAAGTTAAAAGTTACAATAATTATAAATAATAAGACTATTTATAATAAACTAATCCTAATACGACACGAATACGACATTATTTAAAAAAGACTAAAACAGAAAAAGATTAAAACTAGTCAAAATCTTCTAAGATTCATGATTCCTAACTTGACTGGAAAACAAAGATCAAATCTTGTCCAAAAGGTAAGTTTGATTTATTTATAAAACCTAAATTTAATTTATAATCAAACTAAAATAAATAAACTTCCTAAATAAGAAAAGACCCAAATTAACAAAATAAAAAAGTAAAGAAATTGCTCGACATGAGCCGTGGTTCCTTCTTCTGTTTCCTACATCATATAAATGTACTAATTAAGTAATGAAATCTGAAATTATAAATGAACGATTTTCAAGAAAGGAAACCACATCATATTAAATTAATCAATTAATCAATCATGATTTGATTATTTTATACATTGCGTTTGGGGTTAGAGATTGATAGCGGTAAAAATTGATTAATTAATCGACTTCGTCATCAATAATTTGTATTGAGATAGGTAGGTCTAAACAACCTTTTAATAATTATAAATTGCAAGTAGCTTTAGTTAATGTTTTAGATTAGAGACAGAATGGTTATTGAACTGGACAAGTTTGCGACTAATGAATAGATTATCTTCATTATATTCATTTCTTTTCAACTTATCACTCTATATGCAATAAATTACGTGCACTTGACATTAATGGAAATAGGGGGAAATACCACTCTTTTTTTATGGACTTTTAAGAATAACATTAAATTAAGTTTAAATGGTATCGATACATAAAAATATCATCATCTTCTTCTTTTATTACATTTTTACGGGTTTTCTTTTTCAAAAACCTATATCAATGGAGATGGAACGAACCTCCAAGAGATCAAGGTCTATTCGTTCTGCCTCCATTGGAGGCCAATAAAGAAGAGGAATAAAAAAAATGGAAAATTTTATTTTTACCTATTAAGTCTCGAAAATTATAAAATATATCTCGAAAATTATAAAATAAGTCTCAAAAATACAAAATCAGTTTCAAAAATATTGAAATAAGTCTCGGAAAAAAAAACGTGAGACTTATTTTTATAAGTGTGTTGTAAAAGAAAATGGGTCTAAATGGTACCAAATCCAAGTGGAGTTTTGTGAATAATACTCGATTAATAAGTTAAGTTTACGTAGCACCAAAGTAAGCGAGTGACAAAAATAACCCTTATTTTATTCTTTTTATTTTTTTTTCTTTTCTCTATCTTCTTAGACGTCATCTTCCTTTTTCTTCACCATTCTCTACCGAAAACACAATTAAGCTCTCATTCAAATCGTTTTTGTCTCAAATTGAAATCCATTTCATCTAGAAAAGTAGTTCCCCTTCTTTCGAGCTATGTACTAGCTAATTGGATTTGGAAGTGTTTGTAAGGCAATATTTCCTTCCTAAACCTCTTTCACAAACTCTTAGGGTATGTTTGATAGGAAGGAAAGAAAATAGGAAGAATGGAAAGATTTGAAGGGATAGAAAGGATGAGGGAAAGAAAAGAAAATATATAATTCTCCATTGAAATGTTTGGTAAATATAAAAGAAAGAATATTGGATAGAAAATCCTCTTTATCAATTTTATTATTTTACACTTATATTATAGTTTATATATTATATATTTTTATATTTAATAATTAAATATAATTTAAATATTATTGAATCCAACTTTTTTTTTTACAAAATGTCTTCAAACTTTGTAATTTATTATATATATATATATATATATATATATATATATATATATATATATATAAAATTAATACATTAGGTTTTACAAATTTATTTTAAAAAATAAATTTTAAGTAAATTAAAAAAAGGTAAATTTGTAATTTCCTTAAAGCAAAAAACCTTCACACATTTCTCTTCACTTTTCTTGGGAGGATTGAAATGAGTGGATCCCACCTATTAATTTTTCCTCACATTTTTCTCTCTATACCAAATACACAATTCCCCATTTTCTTCTCCCTTTTCCCTCCACCATTTTCTTTCATCTCCTTTTTACTTCGTACCAAACATACCCTTAATGAATCCCATTTATTTTAATAGGCTTCAAAAAAAATATGGGTACAAATAAACTTCAACAAAAAAAAAATTACAAGTACAAATATTATTAAAAAAAATCTGTATACAAATAAATAAGTCTTGGACTTAATCCAAGACTTATTTCATTATATTTGAGATTTATTATAGTGTCCGAGCTAGACTTAATTTTTATAGTCCGGCACTTATTGCATCATATCCGAGACTATAATGTAGAATTTCTAAGGCTTGATGTATAGAATTCGAGACTTAAGTCTTGTTTGGTTTTTCCACTTAATATTTAATGGCACTTAATGTGCTTCATTAAGTTATTTTATTTATTTTTTTAAGTGATAAAATCACATAAAGAATCCATAAAACCACTTGTTTAGAAAAATGAAAAATTTTCACTTTGCACTTAGTAAAAGTCCACTGGAATTTAATGTATTTTTTTAGTTCCAAAACTATCCTTACCATTCTAACTTATTTCCAATTTTGTCTTATGTCAAAACGTTATTCATATTAATATTTTTTTCTCACCATAAACAACTATAACATCACAAAACCTAATTACTTCAAAACTCAAACAACCAGAGACTGGTACCATAAACAACTACAACTACAACATCACAAAACCTAGTTACTTCAAAACTCAAACAACCAGAGACTGGTACCATAAACAACTACAACATCACAAAACCTAGTTACTTCAAAACTCAAACAACTAGGGACTGGTAGCATATTTCAGCTTCCATAAGGACTCATTATTTTTTTTTTCATATAATTTGATGATTAGTTTTATTAATTTTATTTTAAAGTTTGATTGCATATCTTTTACTTGTTCCGAAAATAACATGGGTTTATTTTAGATCCAGACAAATTAATAACTAGAGAATGATTTTCATAGTGATTTTGTTATGAATTTTTTTGGTGGGTTTTGAGCCGTTAATTTTAATAAGCATAAAAAAAAATAAGTTATGTAAATAGTAGACGATTTATTACTATAAATTGTTTATAAAAATAACTAAATTATGATTATGTTAGGGAAATGAGGTCAAATTTTTTAGTACATTTAGATTTTAGTATCACTCAAGATATATAAAAACAAAAGAAGAGAGGAAATAATTGATGTTAAACTTGTCTATACATCTCATCCGTTTTACTTATTTTGAAAATTAGTGTTACAAATATGAGGTAATTTTCATATAGTATACAAGATGACATTGGCACTTATAACATATTATATATATATGTATATATATATTGTAAAGTTTAGGCATATCCAATTATCCACCACAGATGAAGCTCTTACATGAGGCATCACACATAATGGAGCAACAGACATCAAAGTAAGTAAGAACCTAATGTTCACGTAGTGATTATCAATTCACATTGACCAATAAAAAAAAAATAGAAAACAACTTCTCACATGAACTTGTATTTGAGAAACATAAATACAAATTATTCAAAAGAAAGCATTGGCTTCTCATTTATAAGAAAATCATGTACACAATCAACCAACGTTATGAGATTACAATACTAAAAGCGTGTAAATTAGGGCTCGTCCTGTAAGCGTTTTTCAGTTGCTGTTTTTTGAAAATAAAAATGAAAATGAAAAAAGTATTTTTGGTTTCATTTTTTATTTCTGAAAACGCGTCTGGTAGCAAATACTGAAATCTGTATTTTGAAAATGAAAACGAAAAAAACGCGTGTTGAAGGGAAATTTGCTCGAGGTGAGATATTTCTGTTAACACCCTCGAGACCACTACCACGAAAGCGGTGGCTGGGTCGGTACCGTTGGTTCCCGACCTGTTTGAGAGAGAGATGAGTGACTATAACAACGAATGGGGGCTCTATTATTGATACGTCATTTTTAATGTACAAATAACTCTCTTGTTTGCTCACAATCTCTTAGAGGTATAGGGTGGTGGCAGCTCGGTGCCTGTCGAATAGTGGAGATGTAAGTGACCGTGTTCTGAATCCAGAATTTAGGCCTTCTTCCTACCTCTATCTTCCTTTTTCTTGCTTGGCTTCACATATTTATATCGTCCAAGTAGGTTATAAATTTGCAAATACTTTATCGTGATCCCATGAACCCGTTCCCTCCTTATCGGGCGGGATTCGTTATTTAAATTTGAAATGTTACGGGATTTTATGATATCGTTGACGGAGATAAGTTTAATCCCTTATTTGAATCAAACTCTTGACGTGCATGTAAATATTACGTGGAGACGATCCTCTGTGCACTCTTGCCATGAATCTTTATGGAGGTCACCCTATCAGCTGCCTGTTGCCTATTGCCCCGCAGAGCGAGGTAGATCTCTGCTCTGGCTCTATTCTTAGAAGTTTAAGATGGATTTTCCCTGACCCTTGAGGGCTTGAGGTGCTCTTGTAGACCCTCCTGGGAGGTAGTTGGGGTAGTGTAGATTTAGGCGTGATTATTCTTTTATGTCCAGCAAGGACAGCTGGCTTCTGGAAAGGTTGGTGGGCTGCTTTCGAATGTCTCTTAAGCTTGGAGACTTCCCCTAGCATTTACGGGGCGGTTTCAGAGCTCGACCTCAGAGCTGAGGTTCCCCGATAGATGGCCTGGAGAAGCACGGGTTCCAGTACTCTTGTAGGGGCTCATCCCGGTCGTGCATGGCTTGTCTTCTGGCAGCTTTGAAGCCGAACCGGCCTTCCCTGCTCCTGCAAGGTGGCTTTACGGTCTTTCTTGGCTTTATTATTATAGATTATGGGTGAAAAATTTCTCTTTGATCCCTGACCAAATTTCCCTATTAACAGAAGTCCCATCTGACTTAAACACTGGTAATAGAGTTGGGGTTGGAGTCAGATTCCTTGTTTAATTGAGAAAGTTTTTCGCCCTAAAGATAATTAATGAGAGCGAAGTTTTCTCATTAATTACCCAACTTTTTGAATTTGAAAACGGGCGTTATTCGAAAAAAGAACGGTTGCGATACGGCTTCAGGTGACCTTCCAGAGGATACCGTCACTTTCTTCACACTCCCTCAAACCCTCAAATTTTAAAATTCCTTCTTTCTTGTTTTCTCTGCCGAAGTATTCTGCTTGCTCTCTCACCCCTCTTCCCTATCAATGTCGACTTCTTCGAATAGTGTAGGTGCCTTGGTGGAGGGCTCCGGGTGCCCTAACCTAGCTTCTCTTAAGCGGGTGAGAGGGCTTTCAAGCGACGAAGAATCTTTCCCGATCCGCCAGCGTTGTCGTTCTAACAAAAATGCTTCTATCGGTTCAAGCTTTTCGAACCGTCCAAACGATCCTCTAAACCTAATCGACGAAGACTCTGACGTTGGGGAGAGGTTAGATGCGGTGGGGAGGGCTCAAGTCACAGTGGCGGAGCCTCCTCCAGTGATAGCGCTTCCTTTTGAACCTTCAATCGATCGGCCGTCTACGGGATAAGTATGGTATCCCAGGCACAGTTTCTCTATCCATCCCCTATCGGAGTTACGATGTTTTTTATTCTCCCAAAGAAGTGCTCCTCATCCACATCGCTGCTTTTGAGAGCGGGGTGAAGCTCCCTCTTCACCTCACCCTTCGACTAGCTCTCAATGCCCTTTAGCTAGCTCCACTTCAACTGATGCCCGGCTTCTGGAGGCACCTAATTGGCTTCCTTGTATTGTGGAGGGAGCAATGTGAGCTGAGCGACGTAACCAGGGAGCCCAGAGCTGAGGAGCTCGCCTTTCTTTTCCAGATCAGTAGCTTGGCAGGAGTCCCACGAGGCCAATTCTACGCTAAGGCCAAGAATAGGATCAATTTCATCATCCTCGGGGCTTCCAAGAAGGATTCCGCTTGGAAAAAATAGTGGATATTAGCGGGGGGAGACTGGGGGAGCTCCGTCTTCGTCGGCGGGCATGAGCTCGAGGTCCCTACCGCCTTTAGTGACAAACCCACCAAAGGTCAGGATTCCTTGCCCGTAGAGTCTGAAGCAGTGCAGAAGACCATCCTAGCTCGGAACTATCTGAATCTGAAGTTTCCGACCGCCGACCCATTTGATCCCCACATGGTGAACAGGTACCTGCGGATATCCAGTGCAACCCCTCGTAAGTATCTTGGTCTATTCTGTTGTTGTCATTTTTTTTTTGGACGGTTAAGTTCTGAATATTCTGGCTTCCCTCTCTAACAGTTTCTGTTGCTGCTCCAGCTTCTCATGAAGCTCGAAAAGCTGGGATGCCTCCCTCTCCTTCCAGATCGTCCATGGGAGTTCTCCCGGCTGCTCCGAAGAAGGGTGGGTCAACCACTATGGTAGCTGCCCCGCTCGTCTTTTCCAATTTACCTTCCCAATCGAAGTCCAAAATGGCGCTTCTCGCATTTCAGGCTGTAAAGGCCCTAGGCCGAGAGAGGTCTGCCCCCCAAGTTGTCGCTAAGTTCGCTCCTGCTTCCTCTCGAGTAATCACCGTTTTATCTGGTGTTCCCCAAGCCATATTATCTCTCTCTGTTGATCCCATCGTATCCCGGGAAATTGAGGTTCCCAGGAAGCCTGATGCTCTCGAAGTTGCCCCCCCTCGCCCCCACCTGTCATCGAGCTCGGCAGATCAGGATGAGGTTATGAAGCAGTTTGTCGCATCATGTCCTGGTAGTGGGCTTTCTAGGATGACCGCGATGCCTGTGGACATTATGATAACCAAGGGGTCCGCTCTTCTAGCCGAGGTAATCATTACTCTTACTTCTTCGTTCAGCCGCTTAACTTGTCGTTTCCTAACATGGTTTTCTCTTGCAGGCTTTTAAATTTCAGGTGGCCATGGGGCATCGAGTAGCCTTTCTCTGTGATCGGGCCGCCAAGGCTGAGGCTGAAGCTGAGTGAGCAATGGGATTGCTTGCACGGGCTCAGACCCTAGACCAGGAGATGACCTCCAGCCAATAAGAAATGGAGACGCAGCTAACTGAGCTCCAATGCGATTATGAGAGATTGAAGCAGACTTATATTAGGAAGATCCTGGTTACAGTGAGGCAACCGGGGCTGATCCTCAGGAGGAGGTGGCAGATGTAGCTGGACGGGATGGGCCACAACCGGAGAAGGGAACAGAGGGCGAGGTTCATCATGTGGCGGAGGAGGCTGGAGGCCTTCGGGAGGACGAAGAAACTTGAGCTCTCTCCTATGTAACCTATTTTTAATGCCCAAAAAAGGGGGTGGGCATCCCATCTTCAACTGAGTTTGATCTTTCATTATCTTTCCTTTGTAGCCCGGAACTAGGGATTGGGCCCCTCTTGCATGTTGAAGCCTTGTTGAGGATAGGCTCCCTTACTTGATAATAAAATTTTCAATCGCAGATCTAACTATGGCTTCCATGTATTTGCCTGATCGTCCATCTTTCATATCGAAATGAGCAATGGAACTCCTAGCTCCACTTCTTCAGCTGACAGTCCCCTTAAATGATTGTGGGTTTGTTGTAGTAATTAACCATATATCTAGGAGAGCTAGTAAAATAACAGGAGTATTTAGAGTTTAAGTAGGTTGAGCCTTCCTTCCCCGATCCCCTTTGGGAGGTTGTAGCCCGAGTAGAACATTAAAAAGAGAAAAACTGTTTAGTCCCTTCTTAGGTTCGGGATCAGAAGGGCTTCTAGGCTTTCAAGCTCAATTCCTTGTTGAGGGTGGTAGCTCAAACAAGGCATCAGGAGCGCTATTTAGCTATTTCTTGGTCTGGATGACAACTATGCTCTGACACTCAGATTCTTCTTGGGGGTGGTAGCCCGACCAAGGCATCAGAAGCTCTATCTAGCTATTCCTAGTCTGGATGGCAACTATGCTCTTACACTCAGATTCTTCTTGGGGGTGGTAGCCCGACCAAGGCATCAGAAGCGCTATCTAGCTATTCCTAGTCTGGATGGCAACTATGCTCTTACACTCAGATTCTTCTTGGGGGTGGTAGCCCGACCAAGGAATCAGGAGCGTTATCTAGCTATTTCCTGGTTTCAAGATCTGGACGGCAACTATGCTCTTACACTCAGACCCTTATTGGTGGGGGGTGGTGCCCGGCCGAGGCATCAAGAGCAGCGATGGGGCTTCTCCGGCTTACCCCTGGTCTTAAGGCGATAATGTCGAAACTTTCCATGTAGACCCAAATAGTTGACAAAAGAGTAAACAGGAAAAGGCAAGCTTTATTGATATGGAAGTTGGAGTACAATACTGTCAGAAAAAATAAAAGAAGCTAGTCGGAAGTTGCCTGCTCCTGAGTCCCCTGTTCAAGGGTAGAATTTCCTTAGGTGATCCGTATTCCAAGTATGGTCGATGAGTCGGCCATCTATATCCTCGAGCTTGTACGTCCCATTACGGATCACCATCTTTATTATGTAGGGTCCTTCCCAGTTGGGCCCTAGGACCCCATCTGACATTTTCTTGGTGTTCAACGTTACTTTCTGAATGACCAAATCCCTTTCTTTGAAGCTTCGGGTTTTAACCCTTCTGTTGAAGTACCTAGCAATCTTGCCTTGGTAGATTGTTACCTTGTCAGCTATTCGATCTTGCTTTTCCTCTAGGAGGTTCAAACTAGCTCGAAGCTTGCTTTCATTGCTTTCCGGTTCAAACCGTTGGACTCTAAAGGATGTTAACTTGTGCTCTATAGGTAGGACTGCTTCAACTTCGAAGGCCAGCGAGTAGGCGTTTCCCCGGTAGTTGTTCTCCTTGTAGTATGGTACGCCCAGAAGACCTCGGGAAGCTCCTCTACTCATCTGCCTTTCTTTTGTTGTAGCTTTTTCTTCAATAACTTCTTGATGGTTTTGTTCATGGATTCCACCAAACCATTGGTCTAAGGGTGGGATACAGAGGCAAACCGAAGGTCGATTCCCAAACCTTGACAGAAATCTCTAAATCGAGCATTGTCGAACTGTTTACCGAGGTCTGTTATGATGACCAAAGGAGTTTCGAACCTGCAGACTACAATGGTCTTGATGAACCTTGTTGTGTTTTCTTCCGATATCTGGGACAGTGGTTCGGCTTCAACTCATCTTGTAAAGTAATCAATTGCTACGATAGCATGATTAGCCTGTCCCGGAACTGTAGGAAGCGGTCCAATCAAATCGACCCCCCACATAGCAAAGAGGTATGGTGAGCTAAGAGATGACAGGCGCTCCGGGGGGAGGTGATTCAATTTTACGGTCTTCTGGCATGCTTCCCGAGTTTGTACCAAGTCCTTAGCATTTTGATGGATGGTCGACCGGAGAACCTGATATGCCAAGGCTTCACCACCAATATGGTTCCCGCATTCCTCGAAATGGACTTCTCTTAGAGCCCACTTGGCATCTTCAGGGTGCAGACATCGGAGCAAGGGAAGGGATTTTCCCCTTCGGTATAAATGCCCATCCACCATACAATACCGGACCGAGAGCCTTCCTAACTTGGTCGGGCTCCCCAGGGAGTTTCCCGTTCTGTAGATATTCTGCTATTAGATCCATCCAGCATGGCTTTCGGTCTAAGGTATAATCTTCCTTACCAATCATAATGCTAGGTAGGGGGATTATTTGAAGAGGGACTCCTTGAGGTAGGGTCTGGCCACCATAGGCAGCTATCTTGGCTAGGACGTCAGCCCGATGATTTAGGTGTCGAGGTATCTGCTCGATTCTGAATCCCCTAAATTTGGTCCTAAGTTGTTACACCAGTTTCAGGTAAGCGATCATGTTATCCCTTTTGGCATGATAATCCCCGGAAACTTGGTTGACCACAAGGGAAGAGTCGCTCTTGATGTTCAGGTAATCAACCCCGAGCTCTATGGCAGCTTTAATCCCAGCTAGCAGGGTTTCGTATTCCGCTTCATTGTTTGTGGCTTTGGATTCAAACCTGAAACAATGGCAGCACTCAGTTCCTTCTGGGTCGATAAAGATTATGCCCGCTCCTCCCCCGGACTTCCCGGAACCTCCGTCAGTGTAGAGAGTCCATGACTCGCAGCCCTCCGGCCAGTCCTCAGCTTCTGGAATTCTCTCAAGGGGGCATCTGTTACCGCGGGGGATGCCTGATCCGAAGGTACTGAAAGCTCGGCTACAAAGTCCGCTAGTGCTTGAGCTTTTATCATGGTCCTGGGCTTATATTTTAAGTCGAACTGGGTAAGCTCCATGACCCATGGAACCAGCCTTCCAGAAACGTCCGGCCTTTGCAAGAACTGACGGAGGGGTTGGTCCGTCACCACTGCTATTGAATGAGCCTGAAAGTAAGGACAGAGTTTCCTTGTCGAGGTCACTAAGGCATAAGTGAGCTTCTCCAGCAGAGTATAATTCTTTTCGGGCTTGGTTAGAGCGCGACTCACATAGTAGATAGGTCGCTGGATTCTATCCCCGCATTCCTTGACCAAGGCCCCACTCACAGCGGTTTCTGAATCTGCCAAGTATATTTGGAGATCTTCCCTAGGATTTGGCTTGACCAGTAATGGAGGGCTTGTTAGGTATCTTTTCAAAGTACGGAAAGCCTGTTTGCTCTCCTGATCCCACTTCATGTTTGTTCCCTGCTTGATAGCTTTGAAGAATGGTAGGCATTTATCGGTAGACCGAGAGATGAACCTGTTGAGCGCTGCTACCTGACCGGTCAAGGCTTGCACCTGTTTAAGAGATGCGGGGTATTCTAGATCCAGGATAGCCATGATTTTTTTTGGGTTAGCCTCTATGCCTCTCTCATGGACCATGAAGCACAAAATCTTCCCCGCAGTTACACCAAAGGCGCATTTGGAAGGGTTCAACCTCATCTGGTTTTCCCTTAGGATCATGAAAGTCCGTCGAAGGTCGTCCAGGTGGCCTTCCGAGGTCGAAGATTTAGTGATCATATCGTCAATATATACTTCCATCGACCTTCCAATTTCGGGCTTAAACAAACGGTTGACTATCCACTGGTAAGTAGCTCCAGCATTTTTGAGCCCGAAAGGCATCACCTTGTAGCAGTATAAGCCTTGTGCGGTGATGAAACTGGTCTTTTCTTGGTCCACGGGATGCATCATAATTTGATTGTAGCCGGAAAACACGTCCATGAATCTTAGAAGCTTGTTCCCGGAGGTGGAATCGACCAATTGATCAATTTTTTACAGAGGAAAACTGTCCTACGGGCATGCCCGGTTGAGGTCGGTGTAGTCCACGCACATGCGCCACTTCCCATTTACATTCGTGAACATGATCACGTTGGCAAGCCATTCAGGATAGCGGGCTTCTGGAATGATGCCTGCCCGGGTGAGTTTATCCACCTCTTCTTGAATCGCCAAGTTTCTTGCCCGGGTGATATATAATATTTTATATAATATTTATATATAGTAATATATATTATAATATTATATATATATATGATATATTAAAATTATAATATATATTGTATATTAATATTCTATATTAATATATATTATATATTATTATTTTACATTATTATATATTAATTATATAATATTTATATAATATATCATATATTATATATTAATATTCTAGAATATTTTATATTATAATATACATAAAATATATTATATATATAATATTATAATATATATATATATATAATAATAATTATAATATATATATGAGGGGCACTTTGATAATTTAAAATCTTGTTCCGTCTTGTCATAGTTATATCAAATGCATAACAATACAATTAATAGTTTAAGATTTTTTTTTAATATAAAAAAAATGAAAAACAAAAACGAAAAACGAAAAACGAAAAACGAAAAACAAGTATTTTATGTTTTTCAAATCTTTCACTTTTAACATTAGTTTTGTTTTTCGTTTTTTTTTCAAAAATAAAATGAAAAACGGTTAACGAACGCGTTTTCGAAATCGTTTTTGAAAACTAAAAACGAAAACGGACTGAAAAACAGCTGCAGGACGGGACCTAAGATTTCACAAAAACAAAAAATAAAATTTCTTTTTTTTTTGTTATTTATATAAATTTAAAATAGTATTTGTTAATAGTCATTTTTTATAGGGGGTCAAAGAGAATTTTTTCACATATTTTTACCTAGTAGGATGCACCTCCCGATACTAGGTAAAATCTACCTGCTACGACCTACCTCGAGATATCAAGTCCTACGCCGCCTAAGCACCTCGACGTCAATGTCTGGAAAAGGATCAACGTTTACATCCCAAGAGACTACCGGGTATCAAAACAAGCTCGCGTATTGGTATTTCCTGCTCAGCATCTTGGTACAAGGATGTCCAATTGGTACCCCGAGTACCTCGATTCTACCACATGGGAAACATCATCATCTATAGAAAGCGACAGGTACCCGATTGAGCAGGTACCACGCCTGGGCACCAGGACGTCCGCCTGGTCCCTGAGTACCTCGATGTTATCTCGCCACCTTTTCCAAGTAAGTGTCTTACCCATCAAGCAAGAAGGAAGTTAACCGGAAAGCTCCAGAATGATTGGTCGAGCGTCACGCCACCAGTATGGTACCCCTAGGTACCTCGCCATCGGCATTCATATTCGTGATTCTCTTCCAAAGCTACAGAGTTGACTTGTTCGCCATTAAAGCATCATAATGAAACCAGATAGGTCAACAGATTCACCATTCACTCGAATTTAAACCTAAACGAAAACCTGATGTAATCAACGGGAGTAATTCCTGTATAATTTGATTCCCCCTATCAACGTCAATCATTTCCGATAACACGGTCAATTAATTGATCTAAATTACAGGGATTTGATTGATGATGAAGGGGGATTAAAAGGGGATGTCAGGATCCAGACAGGGTATCAAAAAATTGGGAGAAAAAAAGCAGAGAATCTTCGTTATTTTTCTCACCTTAGAGGATTTAGTCACTTAGCAACACGTATGAGTTCGCCATTTCCAATCTTTGTAAACTAGAGAGTTCGAGTGATTTTTTAAGATCATTGTACAAGTTCTTCAATAAAATAGCTTTCTCAAATTGTATTTACAATATTAGTCCTGTTAGAAGTTGTTAATAGTAAAATTTGGCTAGGGACCAAAGAGGAATTTTTTACTTCCCAGCCTTACCGCAAGAGTCCAAATTCGGGCTTATATGACCTGGTATCAAGGTCCTTGAGGTCGAGCTACCACGCGATCCTACAGGAGCAAGGCGAGGCCGCCCATACCATCTGAGCATCTCGCATGTGTCCAGGCTTACCAAATAAAGCCTGACGAAACCGCGTCAAGCTCCTTATACCAGGATAAAGTCCGAAGCTAGGTCGACGTGAAAGGACCTTGGTCCCACGACATCAAGGTATCTCCTGACACTCTCCTAGAGCTTGCTATTATCTCTACTTTCACTAGGAGACCTTCAAGGTGCCAAACTTGTCTTGCAAAGGCTCTCCTGCTTCGTCGAGGTATAATCTCGACCTGTCCGAGCATTAAAGAAAGAAGCCCGTAAAGCCTCCTCGTCACCAAAAGTGCCAAGATCCACTATAGATCATGGTATGGTTATATCAAGTAGCAAGAGCAGTACTCAAGCGTACCTCTCCACCCTTCCAGAAGCGAACCAGATCGCCTGTTTATGGCAAACACCTTACCAGGGCCTGCTAGCCAAGCCCGCTACCCTGTTAGGAAGTCTGCATAATTAGGTCAAGCTCCATGATAAAGCTCGGCGTAGCTAAACCAAGTTCCCAACTACAAGGTTGGAACCCAATGGGATATTTCGCCTCTAAAATGGTTCGCACAAGCTCCATGGGAAGACCAACATCTAGCTCCCTGACAATCGAGAGGTCCCTGGGGACCCGCCAGTGTACTGGATCCTAGGGTACCCCGCCCTCAAGGAATATAAAATGTCACCTCAGGTAACCTCCATGAAGTACCTCTCCAAAGTGACATGCAGAACTAGAGCTTTCCTCTCGGCAACGTCGGAAGAGAGGGTTGACTTTCATGACATTTAAAGTACCATTATTGAGGTCAACCGTATTAACGGAGGCAGTTAACCCGATTAATGACATGATCATCACCATTAATAATGAGAATATTAAACTCTTTAATGGCCATCATTAGTGAAAGAGTCCAAAGAGGAAACAAATACCTTTTCCTCCAAGATATCCTCCACAACTGATTATTGGGGGTCAACTATAACAGAAAATCTCGCCTATCAAGGAAGGAAGAGTCCGAAGAGGAAACAATCATATCTTCTCTAAAATAATAGCTATAAGTCGATCAACTACATGAAAGGAAGAATCGTATTCGATAAGGAAACGAAGACTAATTAAAGAGTCCTGGACTTGCACGCCAAGGTAGTCACCATGTATAAATATGCCTATAAAAGGCATAGTGATTGGCCTCCGATCAATGACAGAAGACACATGCTTCGTTAAAAGTTCTCTCTACATCATCATTGTATGTGTACCCCGATCGGGAAAATATCGGTTTACATTCGACCACCATTGTAAGCTCTCCGGAGCAACTACGTTGTATTACTTCACCATCCTTGTAAGCTCCCCGGAGCATTCTTTGATATATATATATAAGGAAGGGTATTCCTCTTTCCTCCGGATACTGCCTTGGGATTTTTCAGCATGTGATCACTCGTGATGCTTTTTCCCCCCTTGGTCAGTCCACCTTCATCTACTTAAGACTTGTGTATTTCCTATTATCTACTGTGTTACACATGTGTGTATGCGGGCTAGGAACCGACCTCATTAGACCTAGCTCTCTAATATTTTTTACATGAGATCGGGAAACAACAATGAAGACCTAAGGAACCGAATCTAGATTCCTACCCCGCTGGACCTAACGCTCTTATCCTCTCATCTATAGGCCAAAGTCACACATCAAGATGAAGAGAAACCGCTCAGATCAGTTCGAAAGGGAGTCCAAGAGCTCTCATGTATCCTCTCTATGGAATAAATCGAGCTCTCCGACACTGGAGCTAGATAAGCCCTCCTTCTTACTTGCTATCGAGGTCGGGATATTACAGGAAACAATCGGGCTCCAGAATCAGGATTTGGGTACCAGGATGGGCTCCGACCCCGATCGAGGAACAAGGTCTAGGATCACCCTCTTCGCACCAGCAAGAGAACCTCAAGCTCCCCAGATATACTTCATAAGCACGAAGCCCGACGAACGGGATGGCTTGTCTCCTACCTACGATTTCATCCTCCTTCATATTCATACAAGATCAGGTCAGGTATCAACGATACCAACCCCGGCCACCACCTCCGTGGTAGTGATCTTGAGGGTGTTAATATGGATTTCTCATCCTAAACAAATTTCCCGTTAACACTTTCTGGCGCCGTCTGTGGGAAATTTCCACACCCTTTTTGAAAGCCTTTATGTCTCTACATGAGTATCAATATACTATCGAGGTAACAGATTCATTATTCATGGAATATCATTTACTATATACGATGACTTTTCTCCATACTTGTCTATATCGCCTATGCATCGCATGTGGTGCTCATTTTATCATTTAACGAGTTTCGTTCATTGTGGTGCAAATATGGTACATGGGATTCCTGGTGGAACCAGTTCATTATGCTACTCCTATGAAGCGAACCTGCTCAGATAATCGTGGAGTTCCAATATAGTAGTTCCCCGCTTGAAGATTTCTTATATAGCTGAACCATTCTAATACATCGAGAGCTCCTATACAATAGAACTGCACCTTTTCTGTTTCTTTACAGAAGATTTTGCTCTGCTACAGGTAGACCTCTTATCCAGTAGATCGGTTGGACTTGGACTTGGTTATACGGAACCCTTCATATCACCGTATCCACCCTTCAGAAGCTCCTAGGTAGCAGTAGCAGATCGACTCATGAATCTAAGAAGCCAACTCAGCTGTGTAGCTTCTAGAGTAGTGCGAACAGTAGAAGATTAGTGGTTCTACACCTCACGTACCGAGCTAGTCAACGCCCAAGTGAGCCACTAAATTCTTGGTTCATTCCAGGAAGGTCCAGAGCTTTCTCTCAGTGGATGGGGACTTCTAGGATCCCAAGCATGCTTCTGGACCAGTACCAGACCAGTGGCTTCGCCCCATGTTTACCGGGCCATTCACCGCCCTAGCAAGCCACCGAAGCCCGATCCGACCGAGGAGGTCTCAGAAGCTTCCCACATTTGGTAAGGCCACCTACGTGCCTAAGCAAGCTTCTAGAGCAGTGGCACCACTACAAGACCGGTGGCTTTGCTCTATATGTATCGGGTCATTCATAGCCCTAGCAAGACACCGAAACCCGATTTGATCGAGGAGAGCCCAGAGATTTCCCACTAGTAAGACCTCCTACATGCCTAAGCAAACCTCTGGAGTAGCAGCCTCACTGTAAGGCCAAGTGGCTCCCTACTTCTTATACAGAGCCGGTCAACGCCCAAGTGAGCCACTAAATTCTTGGTTCATACCAGGAGGGTCTAGAGCTTTTTCTCACTTGATGGGGACTTTTAAGATCCCAAGCATGCTTCTGGACTAGTACCAGACCAGTGGCTTCGTTCCATGTTTACCAGGGTCATCCACCGCCCTAGCAAGCCACCGAAGCCTGATCCGATTGAGGAGGTCTAAGAAGATTCTAACATTTGGTAAGGCCACCTACCTGCCTAAGCAAGCTTCTAGAGTAGTAGCACCGCTACAAGACCGATGGCTTTGCTCTATATGTACCTGGCCATTCATCGCCCTAGCAAGCCACCAAAGCCTGATCTGATCGAGGAAAGCCCAGAGGTTTCCCACTCTCGGTAAGGCCTCCTACATGCCTAAGCAAACCTCTGGAGTAGCAGCCTCACTGTAAGGCCAAGTGGCTCCTCACTTTTTATGCAGGGCCTGTCAACGCCCAAGTGAGCCACTGAGTTCTTGGTTCATTCCAGGAGGGTCTAGAGCTTTCTCTCAGTTGCTAGGGACTTCTAGGATCCCAAGCATGCTTCTGAACCAGTACCAGACTAGTGGCTTCGCTTCATGTTTACCGGGCCATCCACCGCCCTAACAAGCCACAGAAGCCCGATCCGATCGAGGATATCTCATAAGCTTCCCACATTTGGTAAAGCCATCTACGTGCCTAAGAAAGCTTTTAGAGCAGTAGCACCGCTACAAGATCGGTGGCTTTGCTCTATATGTACCAGGTCATTCATCGCCCTAGCAAGCCACCGAAGCCCGATCTGATCGAGGAGAGCCCAGAGGTTTCCCACTTTTAGTCAAGCCTCCTACATGCCTAAGCAAACCTCTGGAGTAGCAGCCTCACTGTAAGACCAAGTGGCTCCTCACTTCTTATATAGGGCCAGCCAACGCCCAGGTGAGCCACAGAGTTCTTGGTTCATTCTAGGAAATTCCAGAGCTTTCTCTCAGTTGCTGGGGACTTCTAGGATCCCAAGCATGCTTCTGGACCAGTATCAGACCGGTGGCTTCGCTCCATGTTTACCGGGCCATCCACCGCCCTAGCAAGCCACCGAAGCCTGATCTGATCGATGAGGTCTCAGAAGCTTCCCATATTTGGTAAGGCCACCTATGTGCCTAAGCAAGTTTCTAGAGTAGTAGCACCGCTACAAGACCGGTGGCTTTGCTCTATATGTAACGGGTCATTCATCGCCCTAGCAAACCACCAAAGCCCGATCTGATCTAGGAGAGCCCAGAGGTTTCCCACTCTTGGTAAGACCTCATACATGCCTAAGCAAACCTCTGGAGTAGCAGCCTCACTATAAGGCCAAGTGGCTCCTTACTTCTTATATAGGGCCGGTCAACGCCCTAGTGAGCCACTAAGTTCTTGGTTCATTCCAGAAGGGTCCAGAGCTTTCTCTCAGTTGCTGGGGACTTCTAGGATCTCAAGCATGCTTTTGGACCAGTACCAGACCGGTGGCTTCACTCAATGTTTACCTGGCCATCCACCGCCCTAGCAAGCCACAGAAGCCCGATCCGATCGAGGAGGTCTCAGAAGCTTCCCACATTTGGTAAGGCCACCTACGTGCCTAAGCAAACTTCTAGAGCAGTAGCACCGCTACAAGACCGTTAACTTTGCTCTATATGTACCGGGCCATTCATCGCCCTAGCAAGCCACTGAAGCCCGATCTGATCGAGGAGAGCCCAGAGGTTTCCCACTCTTGGTAAGGCCACTTACATGCCTAAGCAAACCTCTGGATTAACAGTCTCACTGTAAGGCCAAGTGGCTCCTCACTTCTTATACAGGGCCGGTCAAAACCCAAGTGAGCCACTAAGTTCTTGGTTTATTCTAGGAGGGTCCAGTGCTTTCTCTCAGTTGCTAGGGACTTCCAGGATCCCAAGCATGCTTCTGGACCAGTACCAAACTGGTGGCTTTACTCAATGTTTACCGGGCCATCCACCGCCTTAGCAAGCCACGGAAGCCCGATCCGATCGAGGAGGTCTCAGAAGCTTCCCACATTTGGTAAGGCCACCTACGTGCCGAAGAAAGATTCTAGAGCAGTAGCACCGCTACAAGACCGGTGGCTTTGCTCTATATGTACCTGGTCATTCATCGCCCTAGCAAGCCACCGAAGCCCGATCTGATTGAGGAGTGCCTAGAGGTTTCCCACTCTTGGTAAGGCCTTCTACATGCCTAAGCAAACCTCTGGAGTAGCAGCCTCATTGTAAGGTCAAGTTGCTCCTCACTTCTTATACAGGGCCAGTCAACGTCCAAGTGAGCCACTAAATTCTTGGTTCATTCCAGGAGGGTCCACAGCTTTCTCTCTGTTGCTGGGGACTTCTAGGATCCCAAGCATGCTTCTAGACCAGTACCAAACCGGTGGCTTCGCTCCATGTTTACCGGGTCATCCCCCGCCCTAGCAAACCACAAAAGCATGATCTGATCGAGGAGGTCTCAGAAGCTTTCCACATTTGGTAAGGCTACTTACATGCCTAAGCAAGCTTCTAGAGCAGTAGCACCGCTACAAGACTGGTGACTTTGCTTTATATATACCGGGTCATTCATCACTCTAGCAAGCCACCAAAGTTCGATCTGAACGAGGAGAGCCCAGAGGTTTCCCACTCTCGGTAAGGCCTCCTACATGCCTAAGCAAACCTCTGGAGTAGCAGCCTCACTGTAAGGCCAAGTGGCTCCTCACTTCTTATACATGGCCGGTCAACGCCCAAGTGATCGACTGAGTTCTTGGTTCATTCCATGAGGGTCCAGAGCTTTCTCTCAGTTGCTGGGGACTTCTAGAATCCCAAGCATGCTTCTGGACCAGTACCTGATCGGTGGCTTTGCTCCATGCATACTAGGCCACTCACCGCCCTAGCAAGCCACTGAAGCCCGATCTGATCGAGGACAGCCTAGAGGCTTCCCACATTTTACGTGGTCCAGAGCCTTCACTTAGTTGTTAGGGGTTCTTTGAAATCCCAAGTATGCCTCTGGATCGGTACCAGATAGGTAGCCCATCTCCATTCATATAGGGTCATCCAATGCTCAAGTGAGTCACCACACAACCCGGAGGGGTCCAAAGTCTTCTCTTAATCACGGGAAACTTCTAGAATTTTGAGCATGTCTCCAGATAGTTTCTAGGCCGGTGTCTCCTCTCCACTTATATAGGGCCATTCATCGCCCTAGCGAGCTATCTTAGTCCCGATCTACCTCTCTGAGCCAGCTTCTACCACCTTGGTTGGATCAACTTCAATCGGCCTTGACCTCCATCTCTTCAGTTGGATCAATCGAGATCTCTCCTACCTCTCTTACCTCTCCTACCTCTCCTACCTTGGTAACACCAATCTGGACCTCTACTTTGACAGATTCAGATAGAAAGGTAGGCAGATTTGAAGCCCCTCATCCATCTACAGTAGCAGAGGACTTCAAGGTAGTTCCTACCTCAACATGACTAAACATGAAAGCAGAAATGGGAACCAAGTCCTCCCCATCATCTGCGCATCCATCATCTCAATAATTTTCAGCTTTAGTCAAAGCGGACCCAGGTAACTCTCAACTTTCTCTGTGATCTGCTCAAGGTATCCATCCTCCAATAATGATCAGGTCAGAGGGAAGAAGAGCTCAAGCTACTTAGCAAGCAACACAGAAGCGTCTTTCAGTAAATAAAGCACCCACCTTGGCTCCCAAGGTAGCCACGCTACCATGTAGAGTTTAAACCACTCTCTCAAGAGTTTACCTCCTCCTTCAGAGCAATCCTCGTATGGACTTGAGTCTCTCCATATCATATGCATGTTAGATCCACTCCCGGGTTACCTGCACATTAGCCATGGTTGCCTCAATTCTGGTCATGTCTTCATTCAGAACAACTTCGCCCCTCACTACCGTGGTCAACTCATCCTCCTTTTGGTTTGACGTCCCCTAAGAGAGAAGTTTTCTCCATCCGAAACATCTGTTTCTGGATCAACCAGGACTCACCTGCCATATAAACAACCACCTCAGTTGTGGCCTTTATTTGAAGGAGAAGCTCCCTCTTCGGATTGATCATCTACTGCACAATGGGATTTCGAGTCGGGTCTGCTTCAGCAACCCAAGACTTGCCAGCTACGATGGGAACATACACAACCATCTCAGCAGCTTTCTCCTTAATCCCCTCCCTTTTCTGTCCATCAATGACTCTTAAGTCAAATGGGGGAAGTAGAGCCAGCTCTACCTGGAAGGTTGTGAAGAAGTAACCATCCTCCTTGGCTGGCACGAGCTCGACCTTAGCGAACACCAGCTTGCTCTCGAAGATTATCATACCGATGGCTCCTCTCCATTTGTACTGGGCTTTCCAATGCCCTAGTGAGCCATCAAGATCTCGATCCGTTCGGGGAGCACCCAGAGGTCCTGATTCGTTCACAGTGGGGTCTCGAGCTCGGTTACGATTGTTGAAGACTCTCATCTACCCCAAACGGACTTTCAAACCAGTTACATCACTTAGGGACTAAAAGCTCAATATTTTCTCAGTATTCCAGTGTGAGGGGCAATGACTCTAGCGTGAGACAATTTCCTCTTGTTAGTAATAAAAAGCGTCTTTTGCGGAGAGTCATTCTATTATCTACACTCATAATGCAGATCATCTCAAGAGATTCTACTTGTAAAAAAAACTACTAGAGCGAGACTGGTTATCAACCTATACCACCATGCATTGATACAACTTCGTATTAGCTCGCCATGAGTTTGCATCTCTTTCGATTTTCGTATCCGTAACAGATTTCATGTGATCACCATTACCAGAAGAGCTACACCGCACTCATGATGCCTTGGACCGGATCGAATCCTTCCAGGAGAATTACCTTGACTATGAGAGCTAGATAGTCTTCCTAATGCTCTGGACTGGATTAATCCCTCCAGGAGGATCGCCATAGTATTTCGACAGTGATCTCCTTATGACCAGAGACTGGTCGGGGAAGCCCCCGCACTGCCTCTGATCCCTCGGCCGGGCACCACCCACCAAGAAGGGTCTAAGTGTAAGAGCATAGTTTCCATCCAGATCTCGAGACCAGGGATTGATCGGGGAAGCCCCCTTATCACCCTTGATGCCTTGGTCGGGTGACCTCCCCTAAGAAGGATCCGAGTGTAAGAGCATAGTTGTCATCCGGATCAAAATAATAGGATATAGCTAGATAGCGCTCTTGACGACTTGGTCTGGCTACGACCCCCAAGAAGGGTCTGAGTGTAAGAGCATAGTTGCCATCCGGATCAAAATACAAGGATATAGCTAGATAGCGCTCCTGATGCCTTGGTCGGGCTACGACCCCCAAGAAGGGTCTGAGTGTAAGAGCATTGTTGCCATCCAGATCTCGATACTAGTATATAGCTAGATAGCGCTCCTGATGCCTTGGTCGGGGTACGACCCCCAAGAAGGGTCTGAGTGTAAGAGCATAGTTGCCATCCGGATTAAAAGACCAGGAAATAGCTAGATAGCGCTCCTGGTGCCTTGGTCGGGCTACAACCCCCAAGAAGGGTCTGAGTATAAGAGAATTGTTGCCATCCAGATCTCGATACCAGGATATAGCTAGATAGCGCTCCTGATGCCTTAGTCGGGCTACGACCCCCAAGAAGGATCTGAGCGTAGGAGCATAGTTACCTGCTAGATCACGAGATCAGAACAACCAAAAGGTCATCCTGCTGCCTTGGCCGGGCCAACCCCACTAGGAAGGATCTAAATGGCATAGATGCCTACCAGAATCATTTCGCCAGCTCATCTAAGTACCGTGATTCCTAGAAAAAGAACTCTAGGAACCCAAATTAACCATAGAAGCTTATTCCGACATGATCGAGCAATACGCTCATTTATTTTGTAGGAATGAATAGTACCCTTATTCTCTAAGCCAATCACTGGGAACGATACTGGTTACCAATAAAAAGAGTCAAGCAAAATTCTTCATGTAGTACAAGATCTAGACTCCAACCCCAAATACATACTGGTGTTCAAGTCAGAGGGGACTTCTATTAAAAGCGAAATTTGGCTAGGGACCAAAGTAGAATTTTCCACTTCCCAGCCTTCCCGCAAGGGTCCAAATTAGGGCTTATATGACAGGATATCAAGGTCCCCAAGGTCGAGCTACCACGCGATCCTATAGGAGCAAGGCGAGGCCGCCCATACCATATGAGCATCTCGCAAGTGTCCATGCTTACCAAATAAAGCCTGATGAAACCGTGTCAAGCTCCTTATACCAGGATAAAGCCCGAAGCTAGGTCGACGTGAAAGGACCTGGGTCCCCGACATCAAAGTATCTCGTGACACTCTTCTAGAGCTTGCTATAATCTCTACTTTCACTAGGAGACTTTCAAGGTGCCAAACTTGTCTTGCAAAGTCCCTCATGCCTCATCGAGGTATAATCTCAACCTGTCCGAGCATTAAAGGAAGTAGCCCGTAAAGCCTCATCATCACCAAAAGTGCCAAGATCCACTGTAGATCATGGTATGGTTAAATCAAGTAGCAATAGCAGTACTCGAGCGTACCTCTCCACCCTTCTAGAATCGAGCAAGGTCGTCTGTTTATGGCAAACACCTTACCAGAGCCTGCTGGCCAAGCCCGCTACCCCGCTAGGAAGCCTGCATAATTAGGTCAAGCTCCATGATAAAGGTCGACGTAGCTAAACCAAGCTCCCAACTACACGGTTGGAACCCAAATGGGTTATTTCACCTCTAAAATGGTTAGCGCAAGCTCCATGGGAAGACCAGCGTCTAGCTCCGTGACAATCGAGAGGTCCCCGAGGGACCCCGCCAGTGTACTGGATCCTAGGGTACCCCGCCCTTAAGGAATATCAAATGTCACCTCAGGTAACCTCCATGAAGTATCTCTCCAAAGTGACATGTAGAACTAGAGCTCTCCTCTCGGCAACGTAGGAAGAGAGGGTTGAATTTCATGACATTTAAAGTACCATAAATAAGGTCTACCGTATTAATGGAGGCAGTCAACCCGATTAATGACATGATCAACACCATTAATAAAGAGAATATTCAACTCTTTAATGGCCATCATTAGTGAAAGAGTCCAAAGAGGAAACAAATACCTTTTCCTCCAAGATATCCTCCATAACGAATTATTGGGGGTCAACTATAACAGAAAATCCCGCCTATCAAGGAAGGAAGAGTCCGAAGAGGAAACAATCATATCTTTTCCAAGATAATAGCTACAAGTCGATCAACTACATGAAAGGAAGAATCGCATTCGATAAGGAAACGAAGACTAATTGAAGAGTCCTGGACTTGCATGCCAAGGTAGTCACCATGTATAAATATGCCTGTAAAAGGCATAGTGATCGACCTCCGATCAATGACAGAAGACACATGCTTCGTTAAAAGTTCTCTCTACATCATCATTGTATGTGTACCCTGACCGGGAAAATATCAGTCTACATTCGACAACCATTGTAAGCTCTTCGGAGCAACTACGTTGTATTACTTCACCATCCTTGTAAGCTTCCCGGAGCATTCTTTGATAAATACATAAGGAAGGGTATTCCACCTTCCTCCAGATACTGCCTTGGGGTTTTTCAGCATGTGATCACTCGTGATGTTTCCCCCCCCCCCCCCCCCGGTCAATCCACCTCCATCTACTTAAGACTTGTGTATTTCCTATTATCTACTGTGTTACGCATGTGTGTATGCGGGCTAGGAACCGACCTCATTGGACCTAGCTCTCTAATCTTTTTTACATGAGATCATGAGATCGGGAAACAACAACGAAGACCTAAGGAATCGAATCTAGATTCCTACCCTGCTGGACCTAACGCTCTTATCCTCTCATCTATATGCCAAAGTCACACATCAAGATGAAGAGAAACCGCCCAGATCAGTTCGAAGAGAGTGGAGGAGCTCTCTTGTATCCTCTCTATGGAAGAAATCAAGCTCTCCGACATTGGAGCTAGATAAGCCCCCATTCTTACTTGCTATCAAGGTCGGGATATTACAGGAAACAATCGGGCTCCAGAATCAGGCTCTGGGTACCAGGATGGGCTCCGACCCCGATCGAGGAACAAGGTCCTGGATCACCCTCTTCGCACCAGCAAGGGAACCTCGATCTCCCCAGATCTACTTTATAAGCACGACGCCCGACGAACTGTATGGCTTGTCTCCTACCTACGATTTCATCCTCCTTCATATTCATACAAGATCAGGTCATGTATCAATGATACCAACCCCGGCCTCCACCTTTGTGGTAGTGGTCTTTAGGGTGTTAATAGGGATTTCTCATCCTAAACAAATTTCCCGTTAACAGAATTCATTCATATAATCATGAGACTTCGATCCTCCTAAGGACAACCCGAGGCATCAAGGTAGGCATGCCCACGGTTTCGGTTTCGGTTTCGATTTGGAACCGCCAGTTCCGGTTCCGATTTCAAAAAAAAAGCCAGAACCAGAACTGTAGACCAGTAGTTCCGGTTTCGGTTTCGGTTCCAGGTTCCACTGGTTCGGTTTCTCTTTTTTTACAATTTAGCATAAGAAAAATAAATAAAATAAAATAAAATATTTTCTGGAACCAGCGGTTCTAGAACATGAACAGAAACACTGGCTCCAGGGCGGTTTTTTCCAAAGGAGAATCGAAACCAAACCTTCATCCCCACCATTTCGATTACGGTTCCGAAACCGATTCCACAGTTTCAGTTTCAATTACAGTTACGGTTTATTTCACACTGTTACGGTTCGGTTCCACTGTTCGAACCGAACCGTGGTCATATCTACATCAGGGCACTAGTCCATAGCCTCAACCCAGAAGGGTCAAAAGAAAAGAAAGAAGCATCATAATCCTGCTCCAGAACCACCTGCTACCACGCGGGTCACACCCTAGGTCCCAGCCACCCCAATGGTAGGCCAGACAATTTGGGAGCCACAAACTGTAGCCTTTGTGAAGAATGTATGTCTCAGATTAGTCACGGAAGGTATCATTCCCCAGCTTCCGACACTAGAGGCTAGAGGAGATATCGATAAGGCAGGTGCTAGGTGCCTGGTGCCTGGTGCCAGGTGCCAGGTACTAAGGCACCCACTTTTGATAGATTAGGACCACCACCACCGATACCGGTCCACTAGAGACTAGAGCTCATGCCCTCCGTTCTAAACAGGTTAGGGCTCATACCCCCAACACCAACGAGCTACCAACCCCGACAAGTAAAGACAACTCTTGATCTCCCGCTTAAGGAACCTCATTAACCAGTACAACTGGTATCCACAGGAAGGAAACCTCAATCTGCTATAGGAGGGAGCAGTAGGTGTGCCCGAGAGAACCCCCCCCCCCCCCCCCCCTAGGAGGAGAACTAGGACGAAGCTTCCGTAGCATCGGATGAGTCTAGTAATAAGGACTCTGAGGTCGAATCCAAGAATGCTAGAAACAAGCGCCTAGGGGACTAGGTAGCCCGGATGGTGAAGAAGATTCAGGAATTGAAGAAAGGAAAGCCAGAAAGATCCCTTGGACAAGATGATTGCCTCATTCTCTAAGAGGATCAGGGAAGCAGAACTTTCCCCCAAATTTAAATGCCTGCTGATAAGTACTCCATAACAAAGGATCCTTTGAGCAACTTGGAGAGCTTTGTACAACAAATAGAGTTCCTGAACGTAACCCGAGCCACCATATGTTGGATGTCCCCAACTACGCTAACAGACTACGCCAAGACGTGGTTCTGAAAGCTATCGACAGGTAGTATTGATTCATTTACTAAGCTCTCTAGTGATTTTCGTGCTCAATTCCAGAGAATCAAGCTGTGTCCCAAAGACCCAATCCACCTACAGTATATAGTACATGAACGGAGTGAGTTGTTTAGATCTTATATGAAAAGATTCCACAAATAAGTGATTCAGATGGGGTGGTCTTCGTAGAAAAAGAGACCATGTCAAATTCAGAAGGAACCTCTAGGCTGGTAGGTTGTTCTAGCCGTTCGCCAAGCGACCACCAAAGACTTATCATGAGGCATACAACAGAGCGCTCGAGTAGGTAGAGATTAATGAACAGCTCCAGGTTAAGATTGAGGACGATGACCTGAGGGCTGAGAAACATCAAAAAAAAATACCCAAGCCAGCACCGGTCCAGAAGGCTCATAGTAAACCTCCTAACCGGTCCACGTACCGCCCCCCACCTTTTCAACCACAGTGGGAGCAGTACCCAACAAGGAGAACCTTGTCTCCTCCCAGAGAGGTAGCCCTGATAGTCCAGGAAGATGAGGGGGTACAACCACTACACCCCTCTCAATGCATCCCGCGAGACAATCTACCTCACCATCTAAGATAAAGGGCTACTCAGGAAGCCAATTTCTATTAAAGAATCAATTGACACGAGGAATCACTACAAGTACTACAATTTCTACGAGGACATAGGACACAACGCCTCAGAGTGATACAACCTGAGTAACCAGATTGAGACTCTAGTGAGAGGTGGCTTTTTAAAGGTTACAGCAGATGAGAGACAACATTCATATAGGGAATGAGGTGCGGACAGAGATTAAAGAGGATGCAGAAAGAAGGAAAGTGAAGGGTAAGGATCTAATGCAACAGATCCAAGTCATTCACATTATCAGTGGAGATTCTACCTTAGTAGAGACTTCCAACAATTCAATGATGAACCTTGCCAAGAAGATACACTGGATAGAGGAAGGGCAATATGTTATCAAGGTTGCCCATGGATCAGTAGGCACCTTTCTTTCAGCGGCTAATTAGCCCAGATCGTCTTCACGGAGGGGGATGTGTACAATACAGTAAAACCCCAAGATGATCTCATGGTTGTCACTATACAGATTGCCAATTGCCTAGTCCACCGTGTCTTGATCGATACTGGTGGTAACGTGGACATCCTCTTCAAAGACACTCTAGAAAGATTCAATTTGAAGCAATGCTTCTACCATAGCTGCACCACACCAGTGTATGGTTTCACCGGGGACTCAATAGTACAAGTCGGGTCCAAATCCTATCGATGATAGTAGGAGATGTGTCATTCTAATAAAATATCATGACTGATTTCAAGGTGGTAAATACTCCATCTACTTACAATGCCATTCTTAGCCTCAAGGGGATCTTGTCCATTTACCATAACGTCCTGAAATTTCCAGTAGGGGACAAGGTAGGCGAGGTGTGGGGAGATCAGCAAGCAGCACGCAAATGCTATGCAGTGTCTACAAACCCGGTGGCATTATCCAAGCAGTGTGCATAATTTACCATTGAGTTAGATTTGGAACTAACAGAAAGGGACTTCAGAATCCAAGATACTGTGGAAGAAGTTGAGGAAGAGCCCGAGGTAGGATGCAGAAGAGGTAGAGGAATAACATAGAGGGTAGGCCAGTGGCCACCCGGTTGATAAATTAGAAGAGATATCGATTAGGGAAGATGACCCTTCCAAACTTGTCAAGGTTGGGGCCACCTTAAAAGCTGGAGTGAATGAAGGTTTGATAAGACTTCTTCGTGAGTACATTGACATCTTTGCTTGGAGTCATGATAAGATGCCAGGGATCCCCATCTCCTTGGTAGCTCACATGTTAGCAGTCGACCCTACCTTCAAACCAGTTAAACAGAAAAGGTAACATTCAATTCTGAAAGGATTGCCGCAGTCTAGGAAGAGGTCGATAAAGTTGTTGAAAGCTGGATTCATCAATGAATCACGATACCCTGAGTGGATCGCAAATGTGGTAATGGTCACCAAGGCTAATGAAAAGTTGCACATGTGCGTTGACTATACAGATCTCAACCGCGTCTGCCCAAAAGACAGTTTCCTTCTACCTAAGATCGATCGACTTGTGGATTCTATCGTAAGAAACAAGCTCCTTAGCTTCATGGATGCATTCTCGGGGTACAACCAGATTATGATGCACCCCACTGACCAAGACAAAACCAGTTTCTTTACTAGGCAATGCCTCTACTGCTATAAGGTAATGCCCTTTGGTCTTAAGAATACAGGTGCCATTTATTAACAACTGGTCAACCGGTTGTTCAAGAAAGAGATAGGAAGGACAATAGAGGTCTATATTAATGATATGATAACCAAGTCCCATGTAACAGAGCAGCACCAGGACCATCTCATTCGAACCTTTCAGATAGTAAGAGAGAACCAGATACCGTTGAATCCTGCTAAGTGCGCCTTTGGGGTAGCTATAAGAAAATTCCTCAGGTTCATGGCTCATAAGAGAGGCATAGAAGCTAACCTTGAGAAGATCAAAGCCTCATGGATCTCAAATCACCCAACCCTCTTAAGCAGATATGGGTGTTGTGTAACAGCCGTAAATTTGGTAAAAAATTTGAATAACAATCATTTGTGTTTGATAGCCTTAATTTTCAAATCAAATTATTATTTATTTCCATATTAGTTTAGTCAACCTGGGAAAAAGAGACAAAATGAAATCTTAATTCTTAGAGTTTCCATTCTAGATTGATTCCATATTGAACTAGGGTTTGAATGTTCTGGCTATATATATTTAGACTTTGTACAACCTCTAAATCACATTATTTTACCCTTCCATTAGACCACAAAAGAAAACATGTAAGTGCAGCAACTAAGGAACCAACAACAATTTTGAAAGGTAAGTTGCTTCTATTCCTCACTGGTATATTTCTTTACGATTGAAATCTAGGATTTATTAGGCTATTATCCTCGTCATGCTTTAGTTGATGGAAGTAGGGATTGGTATGAATGATATATAGCATGCGCAATTGATAGTGGTAGTTACTAGATTTTATTTTTGAGATACGACAGAGGTCTGCTGGAACCATTATGTTCTTACTTATAGCAAGGAATCATAAAATCCGTTTGAACTAGTAATTCTGACCTAAAACTTATGAACTATTTTATGTAGGTAGAATTATATGTTTACTGTCATTTTGTAAAATTTAATGAATTTTGAATGGGTAAAATATTTATTGAAATTTCCGAGTAGACAGGGGTCATTATATATTTCTGCTGGATAGTTTCGAGAACCATGAAAGATTGGTATTTTTGTGTGATATAATGACTCTGTATTGATCTGAAAATTTTACTGAAGATTACCTTATATGTCTAGATTACATCTTCAAAGTTTCATAATTTATACAAGAGTATAAATATTTATATAAATTTTGGAGTGGACTATGGTTGGCTACTGGAATGATTTGGGATAAGCAAGAATATAATTAATTGTTTGGACATGTGATTGATCCTAGATTGAATCGAAACTTTTATGGTAGTATTTCCAATATGTCTAGACCATCTATCTAAAATTTCGTAATTTTGGAACTGTAGAAAATTTATTAAAAATTGGAGATCAGAGAATGGTCAGTTGTATTAGCTGGAAACTAGATTTCTAAGTTTAGTTCTATATATGTAAAGCTTATGTTGATTTACCTTACTGTGGTGATAAGGTTATGACAATAAATCAATATGTGAATTGATAGGTTTGAGTGATGCTTGAGCTTCTAGAGTTAGAGCCGATTAGTTCGTATTCGAGGTAAGTAAACTCATCCATGATGCATTATGTTTTCCAAAATATATATAATATGTAGCAAGCTCTTTCATGTTTTCAAATGTTTATATGGCTTATTTATGGTTCAAATTATCGAACTACTGTTTCTAATATCCCTACCATTTTATACTCTACCATGTTTTGTTATGGATTTCACCGATTTAAGTAAGATTACTTTTATAAGTATTTGGTATTAATAACTTTGAACTAAATTCCTTACCTACATATTTTGAATACAATTTGACTATTTTTATTTATACTGAAATGGTTCTACTGAGAATTCTATTGTTATCTATACCGAGTACCGACATGCTATTGATTTCAAATATATACATATGAACTCATACAACTGTTTTGGCCCAACGTTTCATAGTTACCGTTATTGTTATTGGTCCAGTTGGGATATTGTGTCCACACATACTGTTACCGCATCACTCGGTTAATTGTGACATACTGTTATTGCCGCGTCACACTGGTAATTGTGATATACTGTCATTGCCGTGTCACACGGGTACTTGTGACACTACGAGACATGAGCTTACCACTTTCCAAAATTGATTAATGCATACCGTTTATACTGTAAAATAATTTACTTACTGTTTTATAAAATGAATGATTTGAAACGTTTAATTCCGTAAAATTATAGTGTTTTAAATTATGATTAATAGATAATCTTTTGATTTAATATTGTATTTCCTCTTTAATGAAATGATTTATGATTTAAGAATATTAATAAATATGTTTTCAAGTATTGCTTCAACCGTTTTATTGATATTAAGTATGTATATTGTATTAAAATGTAAATTCATGTTTTATAATATATTTTATTGTTTGAATTCCCTAGATGTTAATTATCAAGATTTTGAAGGTAAAGATTTTACAAATGCCATTTTTACTTTTACGTTGTATTATGCATGAATTTACTTACCGAGTTGATGGATCACCCCTCATCACCACCATTTTGAAGATTGAGTTTTTGGTCATAGAAGTAATGGAGATTACATTAGCATATTGGAGATATGTATCGCTGGAAGAATTAGATTCTTTGTGTGTATGTGTTGTAAGTGCCCGGTTTATTTAATGTTGTAATTAAGTTAGACTCTAGAGATTTTAATGAAATGAATGATATCAGATATACATGTTGTATTTTGTGGATACATTATTGATGATATAAATTGTGGTTATTGTAAATTAAGGTTTTTGTAAGGTCTGAATCACGTAGCATCTCGGTCTGTTGGGTCCCGGATTTGGGGGTGTTATAAATTTTTAATGATAAATCAATATCCTAATTGTTAAAGCTTAAATATCATTCTTTTATATCTAGGACAAACAACTCTTTCTTCATTTCTCTCATTAGCGAATATAAAGTATATAGCAATGAGTTTGTAACTATAATTCAATTAAACAATAAAACTAATAAATACTCATTTACAAGTAAACTCCCTCAATTTGGTTTTGTATTGACTTTAATATTACCATAAATATTTATTCTCCTTTCTTTTTCTTCCAAGGACAATTATATGTTGACTGGCCGGATAGCAGCGCTCGATCGCTTCATGTACCTTCAAAATCTAAAAAAGGGAGACATTTAGACTTGTTACTGATTGGTAGATGGGTACCTTCACCACTGAGGCAAGTCATTACCTCTACTCTGGTGCTTCCACCCCACCGATGCTGTTTGGGCACTTTGAGAGGTGCATTCGGGGGTTGCAGCAATCACATAGAAGGAGAGGCTAATGGACACGTCGCTGCAGTGTTGTCAAATTTGAACATTTAAGTTTAGTCTCGCTAGGCACAAGTCAAATAGACTAGCACATTGGCAATCAAGGGATCATTTCATAGGGAGGTGAAATTCATCGACCGTCTCTAGTTTTAGTTATTATTACAACATGCCGAGCGGACTCGTGTGTTGCTTGTGTGGAAAAGTGAATAATAAATAACTAAATAAATTTACATAAATAATATATACAATGATAGATGGAATGGAGATATGCATGAAATGTGGTTACACTAGGGAAACGACTCAACCATGACAATCCTCCTAATTATGCTTTAGACCCATCTAGTCTCTCAAATGTTCAAGTATATCATAGGCTCGTATCCCCTTAATTAATCTCTAATCTCTCTCGATGTCTTGGAGATTACATCCACGCATACAAAGTACGCATGAATCCATTAAGTGCTTTAGGACACACAAACGAACCATGTACGGCAACAACCTAGTGGTTCTAGCATTTTCTACTCATATACACAGGCGTTAGTTGGGCATGTAATACACAACTGCATGGGTCATACTACAACTAATGATTCATCCATGAGGCTAACCAAATATGAGATGGCATTCAAGTGAAAGCATTAGGAATACTAGATACCCATACAACACGTATGTTATACGCTCGTGTCCCTTTAATTAATCTCTACCCTCTCTCGAGTGCATAGAGATTTCATCCTTGCATAAGCATGAATTCATTAAGGACTATAGAACACACACATAAGGTCTACATGCCAGCATAGTGGTTCTAGCACTTTCTGGTCAAACATAGAGGGTACCACGCTAAGCATGGTAATGTGAACCACGCGATATATATAACACACTGACTAAATGTCATTCACAAGAAGGCTAACCGAATGAAAGAATTAAGCACACTAAATATCCATAATAAAACACAAACACAAGAGAAATGTCGGTGGTCTTTACTTTTAGGTCAAAGATTCGGTTTAGTCAACTCCCTAGGATGGCTAAACATGGGAAACAAGTTTACCTAATAACTACATGCAACAGTGTGATTATTATATCATTAAGAACATTCAATTTAGGTTAAAGGTTCATCCTCTTGATTTGGGAATATTTTCCACAATCAATTCATCACCCAATTTGGCCAACGATGGATAATCTTGTCTTAATACTGAAATAAATTATGGTGTGTTTAATATTAATCTAGACAGAGGGGTGAATAGATCTTAATTAATTTTTACCCAATTTTCGTTAATGGTAGATTAGACGAAAATACCCATAACTAGTTACAATAATATCACAAGTGTAATAAGTGCGGAAATAATAAAAACACTTGAGATATACGTGGAAACCCTCCAAATGAAAAAAACCAAGGGTTGTTAGGTGTGTCACACTCTAACAACGAATCCATTGATGATAGAGGCGTTAAAACCTACTCCCAGTATATAACCCACTACCACTACCTAATCCCGGTATCAAGTAGACCTAGTCCGATTTGCTTACGCTTGAAGCGACCTACTCCCAGAAGTAACGCAAGACTTACTTCTCCTCAATGAAGAGATAATACACCCTATGTGAATATATAATGATATTCAAACAACAAACAAGGCTATGGTACCTTATATGCTTATCTAGGATTATGAGATGACAATTAATGCAATCCTAGATATCAAGAGCTAAATGTCATGTCATAAAGCTTAGTTAAACATAGAATAAGCAATCCTATGAAGCTATCATAAAAGCCATATCAACACATATTTTCATTAAGCATGGCAAGGACTATAATGCAATCACTAAATGCAAATATTGAGTCATAATCAACAATGTCTAAATGCAATGCATAGAGACTTAGCAAGAAGGGCAAATATCTCCTAAATTCAAGTTATCAACAAACAAACCCAATCATTTTATCAAGACTCATAAATATATGTGATAAATTAAAGTCTAGGTATTTAATCAAGCAATAAACACCTAATCTATAGTAAGAAGAACAATAAAAGATGTTCAATGAAGTTCTTGCTTACCTAGTCATGATTCATGAAACCAAGAACACCCATGCTCTTATGATGAAGAATGATGCAAGATGGAGATGGGTTTTAGGTTTGGAGAGTTAAAAATGCAAGCTTGAAGCTTTCTCTCTCTAAGGGAACTCTTTTTCTCACTAAGATCTAGAAATTTTTGAGTTCTTGGTCTATATGGGCGAGAAGATAACATATATAGGCACAAGCAAAACAACAACGTTTTGATAAAAAACTGCTCAGATCTGCGTAGTGCGCAGGTCTATGTGCGGGTCCAAACCCGTGCATACCTGTGATAAGGCCGCTTACCGGGACTCTAAAAAACACCCGTCAGGTGATTGTACAGGTCACTACATGGGTCGAACCCGCGTATAACCCGAGCACTGGAAATTCAGCATCCCGGCCTCATTTATAAGAGGCTCAAAACATGACCAAACGACATCCAAACTTTTTGTATAATATACCGTTGGAAAGGTATGGAAGTCTACTTTCTATTCAAAATAACAAAACATGATTTGGATGACTATATAAAAATTTATGGTCAAATGAGTGATCAAAGATCAGATTTGGACAATAACAAGAGTGCCCAAACTCATGGAAACAACCATGTGACCAAAGACCAGAACCAAGAGAAGAATGAGACCTTCTCAAATGGTCACTCAATGTGCTAAGACAAGCACACCATCGTGCAAGCACGAACAATACACAAAATCACACTATGAATGCACATAGACAATAATGAAGCACACAACATAACAAACCAAATGCAAGAGTGTGTGTATGTGTGTGAGCAACACATAATGAATGTCAATACAAATGCAAAGATGTGATCAATATAAACATGCAAGAAGAGTTATTAAAACATGAATGCACACTCATATAGACACATAACATATACGAATAAGCAATATGTATGAGTTGTGAGTGTGTGCAACTATATCTCTTCAAAGCAAGTAACCACATAAAAATTTACCTTTGGTATTTCTTCTCTTGAGGTCTTGAGAACCTAAGCTACCCTAACATCCCTCAATTGTGGTTTGTTCACGAAATAAGTCAATCAATAAATGAGGACTTTACAATCTCCCCCTTTGGCTGTTTCGTGACAAAACCACCACTCATATTGATCCTCACAAAAATAGAAAATTAAAGCATCGGGAAGATATTCTACATTACAAATATATATATATATATATAAAACTTCGGATCTTCAATATTCAATCTCTTGTAGAACTATCAACCCTTCAAAACAAAAACAACTACACTTTCCAAATCAAGTGTATGTGAGGTGATCAAGTGAAAATAAAATAAAAGCATTTGCATTTAAGAATATAAGAATACAACATCATTCAATGTACGTAAATGCAATGCTCCTCTAACCCCCTCAATATGTAATCTCCCCAACATGCCAACTCCCCTACTCCTTCTTACCATATACTGCTCTCCCTTTTTATCATGAGATAGACAAAGAAGTAGTCCCCAACCGGGTCACTCAAGGCAAAGAGAGAAAGGAGCATACTAGATATTTGTATAATCATATAAGCCACATTTATGCAACTCAATTAATAGAAGAAAAACAAGGAGATTTATTTTAAGAAAATGTGTGAATCAAATATGCTTTACATACAAGACATGTTGCATTCATGTCCAAAAACAATGGTATTTGGCAAAGCAAATGACAAAGGTTTCCAATAGAATTCAAACCAATTTCACCATTTGTCATGAGAGAGGCAAGGATATAGAGATTTTATAGATTTCAATTTTAAGAGCAACTACATCCAACTTTATAAGTGAAACATGACATGAGCGACTTTACACCCTATTTGATTTTTCTGGGTAAGATACTCATATGATAGTAGCCATGTTTAACTAATAAAGAAAGAGAGACATGTTTATACATTAGAGTCTCATTAGCCTTTCACACATTGTTTTGCATTTAAATATTGCAATCATCAATTCATGCTTTATCATTTGAGCATGTTATAAGAATTTCATGCTTTTCATATTTTATTCGCATGTCATTAAAGAATCATCATGTCAAGGAGATAACTATAGGTCATTCAACATGTAACTCCTATATAGATCTCCTGTCCAAAAATGCATGTTTGAACATAAATATGATATGGATTGTAATCAAAGCAAGGTTCACACCTATTAAGATATTATTATATAATATAAGTGTAACCAAGTTACTCAATTACTCAAGCAATCAATAAAGAAGCATAAAGATTTCCAAAATTTTGCATTTAACAAGTATGCAATAGCTTTCTTTGCTTGAGTTCCCCATATGGTATCAAAATTCAACCAAGTCATTGGGAGACATAAGCTTCTATAGACTTACCAAGTCCAAAGGACCTAGTTGCATCTACGGGTATCTTATAGGCACTAAGGCAAGCGGGTTCATTTATTCTAACCCACCTAGGTTCCACTTTCTCCATTCTAGTGGTCAAACATATATTTCTATGAAACCTAGGTTCATGCATACTTGCGCTCTTTTTCAACCGTTTTTCTTTTATGCTCTCTAATCTACCTCTTAATGTCCTTAAAGAAATTTGCTCTTAAATGACCAATCATACCACAAAAATGACAAGTAGGTAAAAAATGAGAAATTATACCATTACATTGTGATCTCATCGAGGCACCTCCATGTCGATGAGGTTGTTTTTAATGATGCACCGGTTGGCTTCTCCTTAGAGCTTGAGCAGATTGATGGCACCTTTGTGGTCTAGCTTGCTGAGATGGAAGAGCCGATTGAACATGCCTTCTTGGTTGAGGAACGCTTAAAAGTAGAGCTCTTGATTGTTGAGGTTTACCTCCATTCTTCATTGACCCCTTCTCTTGGACATTTTTGGATGTCTCTCTAATATCAATCTTCCTCCTAAGATGATGTGGAGGTAAAGCTCTTTTCTTACCTTGAGCTTGAGGTTGCATGACCTTGGCTTTCTTCAATTCTCCAAGGCGCCTCATCTCATTCTCTTTGATGATCTTCAAGGAATTGTCTTTGTTAGCAAGTTTACCTTTATTGCTTTCATCCTTTGATGGCAATCATCAATCTTATTCTAATACTTGGACACATCAACTATGTCCATCTTCAAGAAGTCATCTAACTTGGTCTTTAGTTGAAGATTTTCTTCCTTCAACTTCTTGATTTTTTCATTTTTCTTCTTCAAGGACCTTTGAAGAATTTTAATGAAGTCTTCGTAACCAAACGCTTCATCACTCAAGCTCTTGGAGCTTGAACTTTCTTCATCAAAGCTTCTACCACTTCTGCTCTCGTGGCAATCATTATCTAACTAGCTTTTTCAATGTCGACCTTAAGTGATGGGTGTATTGTGGCCGCTTTAGAGTTGTCATCGTGTAAAGCGTACACGACTATATGATTCCTTTCACATCCTTCAGATGCCGAAGAACATTCTTCACTTTCAGTAAAAGAGTATGCCTTTGATTTGCCTCTTTGACTCTTTCTCTTTGAATTTCCACAATTCGTGGAAATGTTTCCATAGCCACCACAATCAAAACATCGAAGCTTGTTCTTTGAGGTACCCAAATTCTTGTCTTTTTCTTTCGTGGGTGATTTGTAGAATCTCCCAACCTTCTCGAACATCTCGAGTGGATTGGATGAGCTTTGCTTGACTCTCACCCACTGTACGATATAAGGCACGAAAGCCCCTTGAATTCCATTCGACAGTCTCAAGTTTGTCATTAGTCCACTTGGACTTGGGCTTAGGCATAGAAGCCTCATTCTCTTGTGTCTCTGTGGGAGGTGAGTATCCTTCTTCCTCACACATCTACACATGCTCATCAAGGTCACACAAAAAGAACTCCATCCTCACTTTCCAAGAGGGGTAGTTATCCTTGGTGAGCATAGGTGGTTCAGAGATCAACGTACCCTTAAGTTTCTTAAAATCACACATGGTGTTTTGGGTAATACGAGTGCAAATGAATGTAAATGTATGAATGATCAAAATCACACAAAATGCAAAACACAACAAAAATGAGCAAGGATCACCTATGTATGTCTAGGAACCCGCTCTGATACCAATTGAATTAAATTGTGGTGTGTTTAATATTAATCTAGAGGGGGGTGAATAGATTTTAATCGATTTTTAGCCAATTTTCGTTAATGGTCAATTAAATGAAAATACCCCTAACTAGTCACAATAATATCACAAGTGTAATAAGTGCGGAAATAATAAAGACACTTGAGATATATGTGGGAACCCTCCAAATGGAAAAAACACAGGTTGTTAAGTGTGCCACACTCGAACAACGAATTCACTGATTATAGAGACGTTACAACCTACTCCCAGTATACAACCCACTACCACTACCACTACCTAATCCCGGTATTAAGTAGACCTAGTCTAATTTGCTTACGCTTGAAGCAACCTACTCACGGAAGCAACGCAAGACTTACTTCTTCTTAATGAAGAGATAATACACCCTATGTGAATATATAATGATATTCAAACAACAAACAAGGCTAGGGTACCTCATATGCTTATCTAGGATTATGAGATGGCAATTAATGCAATCCTAGATATCAAGAGCTAAATGACATGTCATAAAGCTTAGCTAAACATAGAACAAGCAATCCTATGAAGCTATCATAAAAGCCATATCAACACATGTTGTCATTAAGCATGGCAAGGACTATAATGCAATCACTAAATGCAATTAATGAGTTCTAATCAACAATGTCTAAATGCAATGCATAGAGACTTAGCAAGAAGGGAAAATATGTCCTAAATTCAAGCTATCAACAAACAAACCCAATCATTTTATCAAGACTCATAAATATATGTGATAAATTAGAGTCTAGGTATTTAATCAAGCAATAAACACCTAATCTATAGTAAGAAGAACAATAAAAGATGTTCAATGAAGTTCTTACTTACCTAGTCATGAAACCAAGAACACCTATGCTCATATGATAAAGAATAATGCAAGATGGAGATGGGTTTTGGGTTTGTTGAGTTAAAAATGCAAGCTTGAAGCTTTCCCTCTCTAAGAGAACTCTTTCTCTCACTAAGATCTGGAAATTTTAGAGTTCTAGGTCTAAATGGGCGAGAAGATAACATATATATAGGCACAAGTAAAACGACATTGTTTTGATAAAAAACTGCTCAGATCCGCGTAGTGTACGGGTCTGTGCACGGGTCCAGACCGGTGCAGTGACCCACGCATACCCGTGTTATAGTCGTGCACTAGGACTCTAAAAAGTACCTGTCAAGTGATTGTGCGGGTCGGACCTGCGCACTGAGAATTTAGCATCCTAACCTCATTTACAAAAGGCTCAAAACATGACCAAACGACATTCAAACTTTTCGCATAATATACCATTGGAAAGGTATGGAAGTCTACTTTCTACTCAAATCAACAAAACATGATTTGGATGACTATAGAAAACATTCTTGTCAAATGAGTGATCAAAGGTCAGATTTAAATAATAACAAGAGTGCCCAAACTCATGGAAACAACCATGTGACCAAATACCAAAACCAATAGAAGAATGAGACCTTCTCAAATGGTCATTCAATGTGCTAAGACAAGCACACCATCGTGCAAGCGTGAACAACAAACAAAATCATACTATGAATGCACATAGACAATAATGAAGCACACAGCATAACAAACTAAATGCAAGTGTGTGTGTGTGAGAGAGAGAGAGAGCAACACATAATACATGTCAATACAAATGCAAAGATGTCATAAATATAAACATGGAAGAAGAGTTATCAAAACAGGAATGCACACTCATATAGACACACAACATATACGAATAAGCAATATGTATGAGTTGTGAGTGTGTGCAACTATATCTCTTCAAAGCAAGTAAGCACATAGAAATTTACCTTTGGTTCTTTTTCTCTTGAGGTCTTGAGAGGCTAAGCTACCCTTACATCAAACCCCAAATTATGGTTTGTTCACAAAATAAGCCAATCAATAAATGAGGACTTTACAAATACATAAACCCATTAAACACAGGGATATGAACCAAGGCCAATTTAGCAACTAAAAGCCTGAATTGAAACATTTTCTACTCTTTAGGACCAAAATCCCTAACATTCAAATTACTCAATACATGGCATTTCAAGACATCCATCAATCAATCAACAATCATGGGCATCTAATTCCTACTCTAAATTATATATACTCTTAAACCCAATTATGGACATAAATTGATTTCTAGCAATTCATACTCAAACATGTCATAATAAGAGCATAAATCACTTACATCAAAGAGCAAAACGAAACCCAAATGAAATTATGAACAAAATACATATATATAACATATGTGAAAGGTTTACAAATTCCTAAATTGGGGTTACACATCAAAGACAACAAGAAATACAAAGAAACAAGCAAATAAGAGCAAACCCTTGAAGACAAGTCCTTCAAGGCTCCAAAGATGCTCATGACCTTCCTAGCTCGAATTTAGCTCCTAATTACTTGTAATATACCATAAGATGGATGGAGAATACGTAAAATGGTGTGGTGGAGGTGTATGGTAAGCTCCCATGGAGAAAAAACATTCATGGGAGCAAGAACTCTCCTTATTGTGGGAAAAGATGAAGAAAAGAGAAAAATATGAAGAGAAAGAAGTGTTTGGGAGTGAAAGAGAGAGAAGAGGGGAAGATAGGTCTGAAGAATGAGGAGAAAATAGGGTATTTATAGTGTGGGAGATTAGGGCATGACTTTGGGGTGAAAAGACAACAATACTCTTCACAAAATGGCTGGAAAACACAATTTTGGGCCATGGTAAGCATCAACAGGCGTACCTTGAATCACTATTTTTGAGTTTTCTGCCCATTTTCACGGTACGCACACGAAACAGAAATTGGTCTCACGCGGTATGCGTACCGCATAGCTTTGCGTACCGTTACGAAATGGTCATGACTATCTCTAGAAACCTCAGAATCGTGAAATTTAAAGTGCGTTGGAAAGCAGACATCTGGGGCTTTCTGAAAAGTGGTTATAGGCAATGTATTTCAATTGGATGATGGAGATATAGCCTTCCGAAGTTGGGTGTTCTGTACGGGCCACTCCAATTTCAACTCTTTTAACCTTCAAAACTCTTCAATTAAGCTCAAATACCTTACGTAGGAAACATGGACCTACACAAAGCTTACAATCATATCAAATACCAAAATATGCTCGAAAACAAGAACAAAAGCTAGGAAATTGGGACCTCAAAAGGTATATAAATTGCTCCGACCAGAGGCACTAGCATACCAAGTGTTACGCATGGGATACTGTTGGCCGACCTTACACCATGATGTAAGATAGTTCGTTCAATCCTACAAACATTGCTAGAAGACAACCAATCTAAATCACCTTCCACCAGAGCAGTTATCCTCCATCAGCTCACCATACCCCTTCGCTATCTTGGGAGTAGACATGGTCGGGCTCCTCCTTACTGCTCCTAGGCAAGCCAGACATGCAATAATTGTAATTGACTACTTCACCCGGTGGGTGGAACCAGAACCATTGTCTAAAATAATGGAGGAGAACACAACCAAGTTCATCAAGAGGAATGTAGTTTGTAGGTTCGGGACCCCGATGATCATCATCACTGAACTTGGTAAACAATTCGACAATACGAGGTTCAAAGAGTTTTTTGACGATCTAGGTATCAATCTCCGCTTCACCCCGGTACCTCACCCCCAAACTAATGGCTTGGTAGAAGCTACCAACAAAACCATTAAAAAAAGCTCTTGTAAAAGAAGCTACAACAAAAGAAGAAAAAGTGGGCACCGCACTACAAAAAGGACATCGACTAGAGAACCCCCTTACTCCTTAGCTTTCATAGTAGAAGCAGTCCTCCATATTGAGCATAAGTTGTCCTTCTTCAGGGTACAACACTTAGAAAGCAACGAGGTCAAGCCAAGGGCCAAACTGGACCTCTAAGAGGAAAAACAGGATAGGGTGGTAAAAAAAGTAGTAACCTATTAAAGCCGGATTGCGAGGTACTTCAACAGAAAATTTAGAGCCCGCAGTTTCAAGAAAGGAGACCTAGTACTCTTGAAGGTGACCCAAAACACTAGAAACCAGTCAGACGGGGTACTAGCACTGAATTAGGAAGGCCCCTACCTAGAGAAGACAGTAGTCAATAGCGGAGCCTATAAGTTGGAGGACATGAATGGATGACCTATTGGCCACACTTGGAATACGGACCACCTGAAGAGATTTTACTCATAGAAGTATGAAGACTCCAAGACTGATCAGTTCCATCCAGGATAGGTACCGATATTTGTACTACAAAAACATAGTGTATCTCCAATTGATCATCAATAAAATACTCTTCATTTCTCTTCATCTCCATTTGTGTTATTTTGTCCCCAAGTTTTTCACCATTGATGTTCGTCATGATAGTTATTAACCGGGAAAAGCAACATAGCTACCCGATGCCTTGGCCGGGCACCACCCCCAGCTAAAAAGGGTATAAATGTAAGAGCATAGTTTGCCTACTAGATCACGAGACCAGGATGACCAAATAATCATCCTGATACCCATGGTCGGGCGACCCCTCCAGAAAAGGTAAGCATAAATGCATAGTTGCTAGCCAGACCACAAGACCATGATAGCCAACTAGCCCTCCTGATATCTTGGTCAAGCAACCACCCCTAAGAAGGGTCTGAGCGTAAGAACATAGTTGTCCGCCAGATCACAAGACCAGGATAGCCAAATGGTAGTCCTGATGCCTTGGTCGGACTACCACTCTCAAGAAGGATCTGGGTCGTAAGTACATAGTTACCCATCCAGATCAAGATTGCCTGGGAACCAGTTTTCCCATGTACTGGAATGATAGGTACCACGAGGGATGCATTAGACCAAGTGCCAAAATTCCCAGAAAAGGGATGCTTGGTACCCCGATTTTCCCAGAAAGGATAATCTGCTTTGACAAAATCTCACAAAGATTATCCTAATTTAATACCTCAGAAACCTGGTACTAGTCACTCATCACACGATTTTTCTCCTTATCAGTTCTTAAGTTTCCTTGTGTTACCAAGAATGCATAAGGGGACTTGATGCGGGGATGTTAGGTACCATGATCGTAGTATCGTCCAGGTATTAGGATACTACACATATGGGGATCTTTGATACCTAGGCTCTTTCGACAGGAGTTTTCGCTAAAGTGAAGAGGATCTTGATACAGGATTGATTTGTGCCACAACCATGACCACGACACCATTTAGGTACTAGGGAACCATGAGCATAGAAGTCCCAGGTACCGGGATTTATCGGATTGGTTTCCCGTCTAAAGTACCAAAGCCCTACGAATAATGATGTGGGGTACCATGACCCCCTAGAAAGAATGGTCAATCTTGATAATGTGTTTCAGGAAAGTTTTCTGAATAAGTACATTGGTAATCTGGTACCAGTCTCTTGGTGTGCTTAATTTCTTATACTTGATAGATTTTAAGCCTATTTTATTACCAGAAATTGTTAAGTCAAGTGTATGCAAGGTACTGATTTCTAGATCCAACTTGTGATATGTGTGGAGCTTGGCAGGTCCAACCAGGGAAGGAGGACAACTAGATACAAATGTAAAAGAAAAAAAAAAGGAAAGTTCCATTCATCAAACCAAGAAAGCCCATCCTCTAATGTCGGGCTACATTAAAAAAATAAAGAATGGCATAACAAGTTTGTTGATCTAGCAGGGAGCTCACCCCCCTTTTACGAGCAACAAACAAAGCAAGATCAAATAACTGGTTCATGCATCGACCTCCTTCCCATTGATTTCCTTCACAGCCACTTCTCCAGCATCTACATCCACCTCCACCTCCACCTCCACCTCTCTGTGAGTTCAACTCCAATGCCCGGTACAACATGGGGCACACCAGATACTTGCTCAATCACCTCTTCAATGACAGATTGCTCCTCTACCACCTCATGGGAAACAGATTGGTTTCCTACCGCTACAAAAGGTCCAAACGGGGTAGCAGGCAGGATAGAGGCACTTCCCTCAGCCCGAACAGTGACATCTTTAGAGGACTTTGAGAAAGGATCTATTCTAGTAGCCCCTGTACCCGGTAGGTAAAAGGAGATAGGTTATTGGTTTTCATCATCGTCTACCCTCTCACTAATTCCAGCGGCTCGAGATGTGTCAGCCTCATCAGTAGCGGGAGCAGCCATCTTTCTAGTCTTTTCCATTATCTCCAGCCTATTCCAGTTTTATATGGTATGCAGGTCGAAGGGTGGAGGTAAGGCTGAGCTACCTGAAAAGCAGCATAAAAATAGTCATCCCCGAACGAAGCGCCCACCTCCATCTCTAGACTAGCCACCTAAGCATGCAGAGCCTGGTTCTCTCCTTCCAGCACCATGACCTTTCCCTTCTGGATATCCCCCTCCAGAGCACGACATTTTGACATGAGGGCCTCCGTGTCATAGGCACACTTGTACCGCTCCATGTCGCATTGGAACTGCTCAAAAGACATCTCGATCTGCTCCAAGATCCATATCAACTCCTGTTTATCTGCTTGTGATTGAGCAAGTTCCCTATGAGCTGCTTCGAGGTTGGCCTCAACAGCCTTAGTATATCCCCTGGGAGAGATGACATGTGTCAAACTACCACCCAGGTACCAAGCATACACGTATAAAGTAGAAAATAGCGGGATATTTTACATCGGCCAGGAGGGTAGAACCCTTGGTGATCAGCACGTCCACTGGCATTGAAGTCATAACTCATAACCCCCCACCAGGGCAGAAAGCTATGAACCGATCCAATACCATATCTTGGCCACTAATCCTTCACCTGGATCGAGGTTGGTCTAGAGGAGCAACAACAATAGCGGTCGCAACCGGATCAATACCTCCTCCTGCCCTGGTAGGATTGGTAGTGGGCGGGGAAGGGGAACAGTAGTAGGGGCAGTAGCAATAGCGATGGAGGTAGAAGCAACCGTAATAGCAGCAGTAGGGGCAACAGAATCTTGACCATTTACCCTCACCAACCTAGATGCAAACACATCCATCTAGGATTTAGATCTAGAGGGAGAGGGAGGGAATGCCCTTGGTACCCCGATAGAAACAAATCCACGCATGTCTTACCTGTCGAGGTAAAGGGAGGAGTACTTATTACAGTTCTGGTATGTGGAATATGAGTTCTAGCAGTTTGAACGATAAAAAACCCGGGAGGAGTAGGATGTTGAGAGAATAATAGGTCGTCAGAAGGTTCAGGCACTCTCTGAACCTGTAGAGGAACCTCAAAAACTGCAAGAAACAAGAAAGAGTCAAAATCAACCAAGATCAATTAAGAAACACAATGAAGTAGAAACAGAAGCTTTCATCTACCTGGAGAAACGAGGGAGATGCGCAAGTAGCGGTATAACATACCAGTATCAAAGGGGTCCGAAGTAAGATACTGCAGGTTGACGAAGGACCGATCAACGATGGCTTTCAAGATCGCTTTTGATTCTGCGGAGAGGGTAGCTTTCTCCCAGACTGGTTTGCCACTAAACCAGGTAGGGACCTCGAACTTCCTCCCCCTGATATGAACTAAGTTTCCTCAGCTGCCACCAACCACTACCCATTCCTCCTTCCAGAAGGTACCATTCTTTGTGGCACTGGGTACTATGAATTTCAGGTTATTCTTTGCTCGGGTATAAAATTGCCCCCTCGAACTAGGTGAGTTGGCAGTAACCTGAAAGATGTACCTTAACTCATCTGACCCTTGTTCCCTGTTGAGGTCATCCTTCTCTCACTGCTTTTTCCACAGCATGAGAAACCCAATTAGATGCCTCTAGAATCTCGGGGTTAGCTGGAGGGGAGCAAGTTATAAGGCATGAAGCGCCCTACGAAGAGTTGGGTGGAGAGGCAGCCTGACTCCACTGACAAAAGCCGTGACATGAATCTGGAGCTCGACTGGAGAAGGGGTATACACATTGTATGCCCGGTGTGGGATGGTGATCGTAATACTATTGGGAATCATAAACTTCATCCTTAAGCGTCGGATATTATCGGTCGTAGTGGTGGAATTATGAATGACACGGAAGTCATAGGGAAGGGTAAGCAACCCCTCTAGTAACCTTGAATCAGCTCCGATTAGGTCCCCACCGGCCCTGACCTTGCCAGAATCCTCGCCTGATTTCTCCTACATAACCTCTATCGAAGTATCAGGATTATTCGAGAAAGAGATATTCCAGTTGAAGCAACGCTGGAGTAAGAGAGAATCACTTTCGTCACTATCCTCTTCGCGAGCCCTCTTCCCCTAAACAGGTTTGGAGGAATCGCCTCAACGATCCTGTCAATATTATCTCTTTCTGAGGAAGACATGGTAGCAGTAGAAGAAGTGATAGAAAATTGAAGGAGAGGTTTGAAAAAGATGAAGAAAGCAGAGGGAAAGTAAGATAGGGTTTTTGAAATTCAAAAAAGGGATTTTGAGGCGTGAAGAAGACGAAGGGGGACGTGTGTTTAAATAGAGGGAATGAAACAGTAACCGGTTACCAGAGCGTGATCTGGGAAACGAGATGCGCAGTTGATGGGAAAGGAAATTTCAATATACCCACGAACCGTTTTGTTTTTTCAAACAGATAAGGTTTCCTAGCTCGACACGTGGACCGTCGCATTTAATATGAAGATTTTCTCACAGATTCTGTTAACCAGTAAAAAATAGAAAATTCCTCAAATGGTGCAAGCAAACTGACTCCAACCCTAACCAGTCACCGGTGTTAAAGTCATGAGGGACTTCTGTTAATAGCCATTTTTGGTAAGGATCAAAGAGAAATTTTTCACCTGTTTTTACCCGATAGGATGCACCTCCTGATACTAGGTAAGGTCTACCTGCTATGACTTACCTCGAGATACCAGGTCCTACGCCGCCTAAGCACCTCGACGTCAATATCTTAAAAAGGATCAAAGTTTACATCCCAAGAGGCTACCGGGTACCAGAACAATCTCGCGTCGTGGTATTTCCTACTCAACATCTTGGTACAAAAATGTATGACTGGTACCCGAGTACCTCAATACTCCCACCTAGGAAATATTAGCATCTACAGAAAGCGACAGGTACCCGATTGAACAGGTACAACGCCGGACCACCAGGACGTCCGCATGGTACCTGAGTACCTCTATGATATCTCGCCACCTCTTCCAAGTACATGTATTACCCATCAAGCAAGAAGGAAGTTAACCGGAAAGCTCCAGAATGATTGGTCGAGTGCCACGCCACCAAACCGGTACTCCTAGGTACCTCACTATCGGCATGCATATTCATGATTCTCCTCCAAATCTACAGAGTTGACTTCTTCATCATTAAAGCGTCATGATTCTCCTCCAAATCAACAGATTAGCCATTCATTCAAATTTAAGCCTAAATGGAAACCTGACGTAATTAACGGGAGTAATTCCTGTATAATTTGATTCCCCCATTAATGCCAATCATTTCCGGTAACAATGCCAATTAATTGGTCTAAATTACATGGATTTGATTGATGATGGAGGGGGATTAAAAGGGGACATCAGGATCCAGACAGGGTATCGAAAAATTGGGAGAAAAAGGGCAAAGCATCTTCACCATTATTCTCACCTCAGAGGATTTAGCCACTTATTGACACGTGCAAATTCACCATCTCCAATCTTTGTAAACCAGAGAGTTCGAGTGATTTTTTAAGATCATCATACATGTTCTTCAATAAAACAGTTTTCTCATATTGTATTTACCATATTTGTCATGTTACAAGTCATTCATATATTCATCTTCATGTGACACTTTGTCACCTAGATACGAGATATCTACCCCGACTATAACCTACTGTGTAGCGGTCTTGAGGGTGTTGATTGAAATTTCTCATCTTGAGTGAACTCTCGATCAACAGTATTAATAACTAAATAATTTTATTTTACACTTATTAAATTACTTGTTATTAAATTACTTGTTATAATTATCCTTAATATATTAAAGTGTAAATATATAACAATTAATATTTAGAAGGATATGTATGTAAAAGTATTAATTTTCTGATATTTATAACTTAAAAAGACAAACAAATTATCACTTACATTTATGTTTTTCCGTTTTCAGTTTTCCGTCATTATTCAGTCTTCAACAACATTCAGCACTGTTCAGTTTTCAGATAAAAAATTAAACGAGAGCCTAATTTTTAATGCTTGGCTTCAATTTGCAGATCTGCATACAACCCAAAAATAAACCATCGAAAACTGGTCCGTAAAAAAACTATAAAAAAAAACTAAAAATAATAAAAAAAAACTACTAAATTTTCCAGCCCAAACATTTCATGCATTAAAATTCAGTCACAAAATTATAAAACGTTCGAGTTCTTTCATTTTATAATGTGAATGACCACTAAAAGTGAGAATTTATATAGTTGCAGGCTTATTGAGCATGTGTGAAAAATATGAAATTGTAAAACCCCCTAATTGTATACGAAATCCAAGTCGATATATTTTAAAAATATATCAAAATTCGGGGGGGTTTTGAGAATCTTCCATATATTCTCTCTCTTAAATTTAAATAAGTTGAGAATAATTGTTTCAAACTTTCAATATTTGTGATGTGTGTCGTGAAGTACTTCTTTAGTTGAATGATCACTGTTTGTAATTTGTCTTGAATTCGAATCAGTAGCTGTCAAGCTGTCCATGTTTGAATAGCAATATGCCAATATACATAGATTATATATAGATGGCGCGATGCCAATTTTTCAATTCATGTCTCTCCTGGATAAACAGAGCTCAAGTCAAGACTCGTGAAAATCATTTCAAGGGTGCGCTTGTGTTTCATTTTATAAATGTGTTTTTAACAGTTTTTTTTCTTTTCTTTTCTTTTCGCAGGACACAAAATGGTGCTCAATCGATCGCGAGCAAGCCTTGTTGAATTGATATAAATGTTCAAATAAATAAGAGTAAGAATTACATAAAGGATCGCATCCGGGGCCTGGTTAGAGACTGCGCCCCATCGACAAATATGGTTGTTCCAGTCATGTAGCGTGAACCATCACTGATTAAATAGATGACGGTAGAAGCCAGATCATTCTTGACGTCCAACCATCTGTGCATAGGCGCTGCCTCCTTGACCAGCTTCTCTGCCCTCTCCTTCCCCACTGACTTGGGATATTCATCTTGTATGTGCAAGCCACGAGCAATAGCATTAACTGTGATCTTGTATTTTCCAATCTCCAAAGCCGCTGTCTGAAAATAGCGAAATCAGAGATGTTGGCATAACTAGTGCAATACTGGTACGGAAAATGGATGAAGTGCAAATTATGGAAAAAATTACATGGCTATATCATAAATTAATGTCTTCACCACACAGAACCAAAGCCTAAGCATAACCTTTAAATCCTCCCTTGAAACTACCACAATGTACACGTAAAAAACAGAAATGGGGTCACATTCATATTCACGAAGACATCCATTTTACCACCCAGCTCACTCAAAGTAAATACCATGTCTTAACACATAGCTAAAATTGCTTATCTTGATCATCAATTTGAAAGACAAACACATGAGCTGGCTTTAACCGCCAAAGGCGGGTTTAGAGAGAGAGAAAAGCAAGACTTATGTTAACGAAATGAAATTGGATTGAAGAGGACCGACAATATCATTGATGTCCGCCAGCATGGGAAGCAATAATTGGGTTGCCCGCTACGTTATGAGGCTCTCTTCTTCTCCTCTCTTCTCTTCTCTTCTCTTTCCACATCACAGATTCTCTCACCCTCCTCACTTACATGTCCTCGCATCTTCCTCTTTCTAAAGTCAAATTATTACTTATCGTTCAATCATTAGTTCCTGCTTGCCACATGGCCCGAACCACTTCATTGACTTCAATTGCCATGTCTAAAAGTGCTAGCTTTAGATACTTAAAAAGATGCATTCACTTTACACGCTGTCTGTACTTGTACTCTCATATCCCTTCAATTAAGCCCAAATCTAATGAATATGTAACATGCAAGAAAAATTAGTTGCTCATCATATGAAAGAATCGTATTCATGGAAAACTAAGCAGCCTATGCTTCGCAGCAAAAGGTGTGGAAGAATCAGCTACAATTCAATAATTTTAAGTTAAGAGGTCCAAGGATCTGATGGAGCATACTGTAATATAGCACGCTTTCGGCTTAAATTACCGGTCCTTAAAAGTGATTTCTAACACACCACATCAACCGCAAATGCTTCAATAGCTATGACACAAAGCAACCTATTTTAACAAGAAGATTCACAGTAGATTTCCAAATGAGAAGGCCATGACAAAACAGCTTGTGGGATTACAAGGCTTTCGTAGGGTTGATGATGGTCGGTATCCTTAATATAAGGAGCTTTGATGTGTATCAAAATATGTTGACAAAAATAATAGATGTGACTATGAACTCGAATCCTGATAAAATATACATACCCTGACTAACTGCTGCACACCAGCAGAACAGGCACCATAAGCAGCAGCTCCCGGATAAATTCCTCTCTCGGCCCCCATTATTGAGGTCAAGAATACGATGGAACCTCCAGCCTTATAGTCCCGCATTCGCCTGCCAACAGCCTTTAATAGAAACCATGTGGCCATAAAATTAATTTTTGCCAATTTTTTGAACTCATCCTCAGCCAATTCCAGAGGATCTTGCATCTCTCCTGTTTCACAAAATTAAAAACAATAAGTTTGTCTACCTTACAACTGCATTGCATCTGGCACAACATATGATCAAATACAATACAAAAAGATTTAAATAAATATAAGAATTCATTTAAGATGAGCATATAATATCTAATCCTGTGGGTCATCTATAGTTCGAAGAAGGAGGAAATTGTTCATTGATAAGCTCTCAAACTTAAACTTCATTGTTTCTTTTGAAAACATGCCATCTCTTCCTATGAGCTGCACTCCTGAAAATCTGCTATCAATTGAACTTCAAAAAGATTACAGTAAAACACGGATTTACCATTATCTTTACGCTGATAGCAAACACCAATGCCTATCATCATCAACAATTAAAGAATTGTTATTTTTTCCATTTTTCACAGTTGCACCCACAATACATCAGTTCACTGTAGTCCACCACTAAGTCAAATTTTTTGGATTCTAATTTCCAGTGCATGTTATTGAGTATTTTTCTAACAATTGAACCTCATTTCAAAGTATGATAAGCAGAGGAAAAGGGTCGTAGCAATAATTCCAGGTTTTTTTGGTCATGGTGATGATGATGTTGCATATTGCCTGAGAACTGATTTGTATAGGCATCATCAGCAGCAAAAATAAGGAAAGAAGAAGTTTGTATTCTCATTTGAGTGATGATGATGCATAATACTTCTTTAAATTTCACCATCACAACCCAAAATAGTACAAATCTACATTCCATTCAATAATAATTAAATCAGTACAGCACAGGAAACAAAACAAAAACAAAAAACAAAAAACAAAACAAAACAAAAAAAAAGCCATCATTTTGTAATCCTGGACGGTAAATCAGCACAAAACAACAAAGAAATCATTAACAGATTCTAAACTTTGAATATTAAAACTTTTATTCCTTAGCCAATTAGTCAATGACAAGATTACTGTTTTTATTACTTATGTCCATGTGTTTCCCTGTGAGTGTCAGTCTAGAGATTCAAACACAACTACTTTTACCGGAAGTTGAATCAAAATTGACTTCCAAATTATAGAGAAGAAGCATACCTTCATAAGTGTAACAATGCACGAAAGCATTGAAATTGCCCAAAATCTTGCATGCTTTGTCCACTGCTTCATCAAAAGCTGCTTCTCTTTCCTCTTCCATATCCAACCCAACAACCTCCACTGCTTCTAATCCCTTCACCGAACCTCTTATTTTCTCTCCAAAGCTTCGAAGACGGCTCTCGTTTCCCATCAAAACCAATCTGCTCCCCAACCAAATAAAGAATTAAAAAATGAATATTTAAGAACCCCATGTGTGTATTAGTTAATAAAAGAACCCACCACGGCACCACCGTCTTTATTGAAAAAGAAAAAGAACCCATAAACAAGACTGCCATATCTATAGATTTCTTTGTTTTCCGAGAAACCAAACATTCCCCAAAATAAAATAAAAAATGATTGTGAAGATGGACCTGCATCCTCGTTTGGCTAAATGGAAAGCAATGTTGAGCGAAATCTCGTCCCCATCAGAAGTAAGCAACACTTTCTTCACTGGATTTCCCATTCTCAAAAACCAAACTACTTACTACTGCATGTTAAAATAAAAATCCCATTAATATCAAGACAATACACACACTCTTCAATCAATCAAAGCCAAACAAAATACAAAAACAGAGAAAAGATACAGATACGGGGTACCTTACCTTAAAGCGAAGCGCGTAAGGACGGATCTTGTTGTTTTTAGAATTAGAAAGAAAGATAGAAAGAGCAGTGAGTGGTTGACGGATGGTGATATGCTGATATATATATTATTTATAGAGGACCTGAGGAAAAGATTACGTGTGATTTGTTTGTCCTGATATTTGTGTTTGATGCGACAAGGATATCGTGATTCATCACTAAAAGCTGTAAATTGATAACATTCAATATGTTTTGGTACACCGTACACGGATAGCACAAGACTAAATCCAAACGCCACCCAACGGCATCACTCAACTTGTCGACCACTGTCCACGGTCCACACCATCCACCACGGTTCGAATTTGGATCCACTCCCGTCTGATTTTATCTCTTCCTGACCTATATAGAGCTTTTGATGTGTAATCTACGGTCGAAAATTATTTATTTTATTTTATTTTATTTTCATTATTTTTAAATAATAATGTTATTTTATCTGTATATATTATTCATATAACATATAATCTATTCATTATCATATCATTTGAATATCCAATTTAGATAAAATATCATTATTTATCATTAAATGTCCAATATCATCTTCAAATGTTTTAGATTATAAAAAAGGTTATCTGTCATCGAAATCTAAATATCTACCTTACAAACTTAAAAACCGTGTTGCAAAAGATATATAATGAATTAACGTGAAAGGGGAAGGAGATGTACCAGTGCCGAAAGGTGATACATATCTCGATCGATATTTTTTGACATTGTGGAAGTTGTTGTGTGCTAATATGAAATGGCCCGGGGAGAACAAAGCGATGGCTTAAAAAGGACAGAAACTTCCGAACCCAGATTTTTTTGTTCATGATTAGATAATATGTAAAGTGTAAAGTGTCAAACATATACATTTGAGTTTTGGTTGGTGTAGGGGCCCAAAAACAATAATTTTAGGGGTGGCCTCCTACTTCTTAATGAATTGAATTAATGGCTGAATTTATTATTAATTTTTTTCAATGGGTTGTTGGATTCAATAAATCAAGTCAAGTCCAAGTACTTCTCGATTAGCAAAGCAATTTGTGAAGATTTCCTCATACTCACCGTTAGATTGTCTATTGTATAATCTAAGGGCATTTTGAGTATTTCATAAGTCAAACTGAGTCAAATAATGGAAGACTTAACATAACAACCATTTTTCGGTGTGTTTGGTGCATAGGATTAGGGGAATTGGACTATTTATGGTATTCTACCGTGGGACACCACCGTATTGGTTGAGGTATTTCGTTTTTAATTTTGTACAATGTATAATTTTATTTTATTTATTTATTAAATAAAATTTAAAATAATTTGATATATTTAATTCCAAAATAAAATTATAATTTTATTTAAAATATTTTTAGATTTTATAATTAAACAATAAATGATTATTTTTTTAGGAAATAGGAGTTTTCTTGGAGACGGTTATAAATCGGAAAAAAAAAAAACAAGAAGGAAAAAACAATCAACTAGGCTTATCAGCCTTAACCAGGTCTTTTATGCAATCAGGAACTTCTTCTATCCAAAAGATGTCCCTCGTAATTTCTAGGGCATGAATAGCGAGCCCCCGAGCCACTCTGTTAGCTTCTTTAGGAGTGTGGACAAACTTCACCAATTTGAGATTTCCACATAGAAAGCCAATTTCATTCAACAGCACACCATTCTCTAAAGAATTGTGGCTGCCATCAGTAATCCACTTGACAACCGTAGTTTCATCCACTTCAAACACACAGGACTCTAGACCATAATCTAGCCAAAATTGAATCCCCTTCATAACGGCATTGAACTTAGCAGCTTTAACATTTAAAATCGTATATAAGACTTAGGAACAAGAGGCAAGAACCTCACCTTTATGGTCACGAATGATCACACCAATACCAGTAAGGCCTCCCAGTTTATCATTTGCAGCATCGCAATTGACTTTGTATATATCATCCCCAAGTGGAGTCCATCTGCTTCGCTCATTGTTGCTGGACAGCATCTTGCAATGCTTATTCTCATGACAAGTACTCTGAAAATCATCAAGAAACTGCTCACACTAGGAAATCAATTCAGACAAACTTCCCAAACGAGAACCGTGGATAGTAAAGTTACGACAAAACCAAATCTACAGACAATCACAGAGAACAACGTTGTATCATTAACATTTCAAAGAAATTAAAGAAATAGCCTCTAAAAGCACCACTCCTGTAATATCAAGCCATGTGAATGGCCTTCAGATTATTGCACTTTCATAAAGCACGACGAGTAGATTCCACACAAGTTTTACATGAGTCACTGTTGAAAGAATGGGTTAACCCATCTCTTAACAATAAAGGCCCAAACATGAAGCCCAAAACTGGTACCCAACTCAGGCCCAAATCAGAACCAAGGACTACTGTTTCTTTCATCAAAACGCAGCATTTCATTGTTCTTTAAGTTGTTATCAAATTGCTTGATGAGTTGGCAATGGAATCCATTGTGGCGTGTTGAGATTGGTCATAAGAGATTTCAGCTGACTCAGCTGATAAGGCTATTTAAAGGATCAAGAGAGAGAAAAATATTATTCTGATTGTTTTTGGTTGAAAACCGATTAGGGTTCCTGTGTATTTTTCTCTCAAGTTCTCGAATGCTTTATTCTGTTGTTTCTTTGTGATTACTTGGTGAATCCAAGAGTTTTCTTTTGTGTAATCAGTTTCTCTAAATGTTTCTAGAGAGGTTACATATGTTTGTATTCAAAGATTGAGATGTTTCAATCTCTGTACAGTTGATTTTTGTGAGGTTTGTGTTCGAGTGTTGTTATGAGTGATAGATCTAGAGTTCTTAAGGGTTTCTAAGTTGGTTTCTTGTATCGGTTAGGTGTTTTCAGTTGTAAGAACTCATATATAGTGGATTGAGTGGTTTTCTTGAATTTGATCAATGTGAATGTAGACTTGGTTATCATGTCGAACCACGATAATTTCTTGTTTATTCTTTTTCAGTTTTCACAGCATGCTTAATCTGTTCTAATTCCTTCTTTTATATGTTTTTTATTTCTCTGATATATATGCATATGTGTTATATATATATATATATATATATATATATATATATATATATATATATATATATATTTGGGTGATCATCTCTTATTTGCAAGTGAATCTTGGTTGTGTGATTAGGTATAAAGAAGTATATCAGTATTAAGTTGTTGCAGGATTATTGGATATAATTCTATTAATATAGGTTTTTGTTACAAATTGGTTAATTGTGCATTTTATATGCTGAGATCCGAGTTACTGTCTTTTTTATTTGTGAATTCTTCTCTGTCATACTTGTAAGTGAATCTTACAATTGAAATTAAGTATTGACAGGAAGGTGTTAAAAGGTTTTACAGGTATTGTAAAACCATAACAGTCACAAATACCATTCGTTCGAACACCTCTTCGAGCGATATTAAGCTTTGTAGGGATCCAGCAGTGACAAGATTTCCATACAAAGATCTTAATCTTTAAGGGATATGAAGCTTCCATAAAAAGGACCACCAAGTTAGTGGGATTTGGATTATATGGGATTAGAAACAAGGTTTCGACCGATCCAGTAGTTGTTCCTAGCCGTGTACATACCGCTACCATTATAATGCCAAGGAATGGTTTCATCATGGTTGCAATTACCAATGGGTATACGAAGGATTTCCTTAACATAATCTTGATTGAAACTGTCCCTAAGCATTTGAGAATTCCAACTACCATAACGAGAGAGGAGCACATCCACCTTAGCATTGTTGTCCAAATTCGGTTGAGAGGTGATCTTGAAGGTAGATAGTCTAGGAAGCCATTTATCTCTGTAGATAAAAATTGACTTCACATTCCTAACCCGTCACCTGACACCAAATTCTAGAAGTTCTTTTCCCCACATCAGGTTGTTCCATACAAAAGAGGCATGGTTTTTTTTTTGCCTCTATAAAGTTTCCATCTTTAAACTAGCAGCCAAGGAGTTAGGATTCTTGAGGATCCTCCAATATTGTTTGGCAAATAAGGCTCTATTAGAGGTTTCAAGGTGTCGAAAGCCCAGACCTCCTTCACTTTTGGGCTTGCACATATGATCATAGGTACACCGGTGGATTTTCTTATGTTTCTCATTACTTCCCAACAAAAAACGAGCACACAGACATTGTATTTCCATAATTAAGCCTTTGGGGAGACGGAACATACTCATAGCATACATCAGAACCGATTGGATGACAGCCTTAATAAGCATTTCTTTTCCACCAACTGACAGCAGCTTCTCCCCCGGGGTTTTGGCACTTTTTTTAGTTGGCTTTTCAACACTGTCTCTGTTTTAATAACTTATGTTTAAAATGCACCAAAATAAGCGACTTCCAAAAATGCCATTACTGTACATATTTTTTAATTGTTTTTTTACTTTAACTTTAGTAAGATACTTTGAAGTTGTTTGAGGTCTACTTTTCTCTTTAACTGTCTTAAAGTGAAAAGCTCTGTAAACTGAAATCCAAATTCATCTTCTTCTCCAACAAGTTCGACATTCATATAGTTACATAAGATCACTCATCTTATCAGTTTGTAAATATCAAACTGATAAGATGAGTGATCTTATTCAACTTTGAAAAATGTAAATATTGAGCAATTGCAATTTAAACAAGGTATAAAATAATGATGGCTCTCGCCTTTCAATTTCGATTTTGATGAAAACAAGGTATGTAACTTGAACGACTTGATTTTGAATACCAATTGGATTGGGGAAGACGATGAACAATATAGAGGTTAGTAAAAGTCTCGGAGCAAGTTAAAGTTTTTTCAAAAGTCTTGGACATTGTTACAGAAGTCTCGAACATTGCTACAAAAGTCTCGGATCAATAAAGTTGTCCGAGACTTCTATACCAGGTTCTGATACTTTTTTATAGGCAATTGTGTCTGAGTCTTTTATAACAGGTTCCGAGACTTTTGTATAAGTTTTTCCGAGACTTTTATCCGAGACTTTTGTAACACTGTCCGGGACTTTTGGTACACTATCCAAGACTTCTGTAACATTGTTTCAAAACATAAACACAAAGTCTCGGAATACAATCACTAAGTTATTGTTCATCATCTTCCTCAATCGAAAATCTCAACCCTCAATAACTTTAACAATGGAAGATTCAAAATCGAACAATTAGGGGAGCTCGACCACCGCGAGCTCAGCAGGGAGCTTGACCCCCAAGTGCGTCAACGTAGCGCCACTCCGTTGATGTTCGAGTGATCGCCTAGGTTTCAATGAAATTTTTTCTCTCTACTTCACAACTCTGTCACTGTAAACTAAATGAAAAAAAAATGACGTTAAACAACTGTTGGGGGTATTTTTGTTTGTTCACCGTTTAGTTATTAAAACAGAGACAGTGTTGCAAAACCACCTCTAAAAGGAGTCATTTAATTTTTGGACTCATTTTTTAATGTATGATTAAAATATTTATTCGTTGAAAAAAACTTATTTCATTACTTTTTTATTTAATTTCAAAATATTATCAAATTTAGTGTAATGACTCTAATCCCCATGTTTTGTAAAAAAAAAATAGAACATTCTTATATTTTTCAAACACAATATAATATTAATTTAAGTGCGATTTGTTTTTCAACACTTGAGCCTTAAGTATTAAAATAAGTGGATTTGTCATTTAAAAAAAATTATATATTAAATTAAGTTAAAAATAAATTAAACTAAAAAGTAATAATTTGACCTTTTACTTATTCAGAAAGTGATAATTAACACATTAATATTAATTTCCTAAATAACCTAATATTAATTTTCCAAATAACCTCATATAATTAAATTATTACAAAAACCACCTCAATAACAAAACAAAAAAAAGCTTCAATTTAATCAAACTCTAACCCTAATTTTAAAATTAAATATTATATGAAAAGGAGGAGACGACAACACCATCTCCATGAATCATGAACATATGAGGCAAGTCGGCCTCCTTCCTATATTTAATGTGAGGAGACTAGCCGACCTCTTCTTAATTAATGGGAGGTGGCCTCCTCCCGTTCATTGTAAATCGTAATAAATGAGGCAATAATTTCCTCCTCCAAAATTGACGATGAAGGTTGGCTGCCTCTGTCAATGCTGGCAAAGGGAGGCTCTTGGCTTTCTCTTGAGGAATCGGTATTGAAGAAATCTTCATCGCCAGATTTTTTAAAAATAAGATATTAAAATTTATATTTTTATTAATTTCTAATAACATAATTAAATTATTCTTATTTATTTAAAATAAAATTAAAATCGATTTTAAAATAATAGTATTATTATTATTAAAATGAAAATAATTAAAATAAGGGTCATAATAGCAAAAAAGAAAACCACCCAATGTTTAAGGAGTGATGATTGTTGACAATTCATGAAGTATCTTTTCACATTCCATTTTAATTTTTATTATTAATGACAATTTTAATCTAAATTAAAATTACTAATAAGGTCAAACAAAATTCTAAAAACACCACAGGCCATCTTTTTAGAATCCAACATCATTTTCTTTCTCTTTAGTGGTTTACAAACCTTAAAACTTCTTCTTCTTCTTTTCACAATATTTTATTTGTTTGATTGAGAATGATATGGAACTTGATCAAATTCAGATTAATAGTTGTATGGGTTTGCAATAAGTTGATAATTACTGTAGTGGGCAAATTATGAACAACCCAATTAACAAACCCAAAATTTAATAGAAGTCGAAAACAGACATTGAACACATGAAAATCAACTTTACCAAGCCCAAACCTAGCCTACGAAACCATCAGACCAAGTCAAAACACGTGGTCAAATGTGGGGTTTAAAAACTAAATAGCACTTTTTGAGGTGGGTCATGTGCAAATAACACCACATTAGTACTTCATGTTTAAAAGGCACCAATTTAGGTGACCATAAAAAAATACCCATTCCAAGTCACTTTTTCTTACTTTTAAACGTAGAGAGACAAACTAGAGAGAGAAGCATCGGTTGAAAATCTGACGGTGAAGTAACCGGCAGTGGCACTACAGTCCTTTTTCGATAGTTCATACCAGCATCGATATTTGATGTTGGGTGTTGTTTAGACTTTGTAGATTAGGTTTGACTTATCGATCTGAGTATGGTTTTGGGTTGGGTTAGGGTTTTTTTTTTTGAAAAAATTATGTAGAAGACAAAGAAGATCTGGGTTTCCGAGCATTCGAAACAACGTCCAAGCCTTTTAAGTTGTGGTCCGAGCTTTTTGTAATGAATATTATGTTTTTCAAATTTGAATCTCTAAGCCTTTGTAAATAATTTACGAGCCTTTTTAAGCAATTCCTGGGCTTTTTCGTGAACTGCCCCAGCCTTGTGCATGAACATTAAACTTTTTGTTGTCCGAGCCTTTGTAAGTTATTTCTGAGCCATTTTAACAATCATTTTTTTTGTTAATTTTGTATCTCTTACACTTTTTATATAGTGACTGAGTCTTTTAATGAACTGTTTGAGCCTGTTAATGAACTGTCCGAGCCTTTTACTTAATTGTCCGAGCCTTTTACTTAACTTCCCCAAGCCTTTTAATGAATTGTCTGAGCCTTTTACTTAACTTCCAGAGCCTTTTATTGAATTGTCCGAGCCTTTTACTTAACTGTCCGAGTCTTTTACAGTTTAGTAACTTATATTCCTTTTTTCTGTCAAAATACAGATGAGGAATCAGTTCAAGGATTTGCTTAAAACTCCAGTGGGAGAATGGTACGAGGGAAAAATAACTCCACATGACCATTTTAATGACCTTCGAGATATCAACGTCACTTAATAGGGTAAGTGAACATCTTACAGTCGAAGAACTGCATCGATATATTGAGTCGTGTTTTGGACATTTCCTTCGAATGCATTGTGAGATGAAGTTTTCGGCTGGCATTGTCCATCGCCTGCTTATACGCGAGTTGCACACGATAAGTCGACAGATGTGATGAGATTTATGTTAGATCATCATTCGGTCTGGTTCACCAAGGTTGAGTTTTTTCTGATCACCGGATTGAAGTTCAGACTTCATAGTCAATCTTGACACGACGAGGTATTATATGGTAGAGAATGGCATACACCAGCGGTACTTTGATGGTCGAGATGAGGTCGACTATGAACAGCTGAAAGCGATTCTATATATTGGTCTTTTTGATGAGCAATATGATGTGGTGAAGTTGTGCTTATTGTATATGCTCAACTGCATATTAATGGGGTTAGTCGAGAGAGAGAAAAATCCAGTATGGAAGATGTGCCTAGTCGAGGACTTGGACGCTTTTGATGCGTTCCAGTGGGGTACACAGGTATATAGGCAGTCTATTTTTGGTTTCAAGCATGCGTTGGATGGTCGACGGGAACGGTTCAAAAAATGACGGCAAGCAAAGGGCATCGACGTACATATCAAGGAAACGTACAACATATACGATCTATCTCGCACACTGTTATTGAGAATTTAGAATTTTAATTCATACTTTAACTGTAATTGTTTTCATATGACTGATTGTTATCGTATTTATCTATTACGTAAATATTTGCTTTTGAGGTTATCCCCGAGTTTGGCATCTAATTTGGAACCCGTAAAGTAATCAACATGTCCCCCGTATTCTGAAATGAGAGTTGAGTAAGCGACCAAGGATGGAAAAGCTAGCAAAGATTTTCACATCAAGAGTAAGTATCTATTTTGTTAATGTTTATAGTTATTAGTATGTATACAATTACAATGGTCTAACTACGATTTCAGATGTTTATGAGGATTGAATGGGTGTTGATGGCAACTAGAAGGGCTGAACGGTACTACAAGGGTATAGACGAATGATGCACTCTGTATAATGTCACTGATAGAGTAGATGTTTCGATACCAGATCCTGAACAACATACGACTATCGGAACCAGTGATACCGAGGGTTATGAGTTGGAGGCTGGCGGTGGGACTCCCGTGTGGCATAAATGGGTTTAATTTGTGATGTCTTGAGATACAAATGAAGGTGATTCACGAGGAGGCGTTGGAGGTCATCCAGAGGTACATAAAAATATTTGTATTGCATTATTTAATTTGAAACGAGTGAACGGTTTTAGTACTAACAATTTCAAAATCCTTTCAGCACTACAAGGATCGTAAATTAGTTGAAGTGATAGATGTCATCTGAGAGTTACTGGAGGATGTCTGAAAGAGTGATAAGAAACAAGATCAGCAGCATACAGAGTTGCTGGGCTTGATCCGGGCACTTCAAGGTTCGACATCACAGTCTCATTGGAATGGTCCACCATTCATTGACCGAGACTTTTATCCCGGAGACAGGATCTGTAGTCAAGACGATGGGACAGACCTTAGCACCGAACGTGAACAGCAAGGTACTATGGAGAGAGTGTTTGATCTATAGGAGCCTGGTGTGCCAAAACTAGAGCATGAGAAACAAGTGCATGGTGGTATAGAGTCAACACTAATGGAGTAGGTACCTCCTCAAGGTTTACCAAAGCAGCAGCTGTATCAGGTCAAGCATGTGTATCGTCTTGTTCATCCCTATAACCACACAACGCACCCATCGTCGCAATGTACTCCTCTGAACGATCCATAGTGATAGAGTTCCTCCTCATAGCGTACCCCTCAGGTCCATCCCAGTGCACTGCAATCCTCTATGTGATTCACGAGGTTAGAGTTCCTCTATCGCAGCCCACCCCACAGGTCAATCTTGTCGCGGTGCACCCTTCAAAGTGATCCACGGGAACAGAGTTTCTTCTCCCATCGTACCCCTTCAAGTGATCCATAAGAATAGAGTTCCTCCTCCCAGCACACGCCTACGGTCCATCCCAGTGCTTCGGACTGTAGTCAGCCCAATGTTGAGCATCACCAGCGAGCTCACAAGTGATGGTGGCAGCTAATGAGCCCATACACTGACCCTTGTCAGTCGAAAAGGCCAAGGACACTGCCACAGTCATCAGCACATGTATTTAGGCCTAAGGATTTGGTAGATAGTGACTTGTTTGCTGGTTACCAAGCCTACAAAAGGAACGTGGATGGGGAATTGTAAGTATAATCGTATATATTACAATTTTTTAAAGTATTTTGAAACACCTCAGTAAAATTACTTGGTTATCTAACTTCTTCAACAATTATGCAGACGTGATGTGAATATTCTACAACCAGTCGTTGTCACTTGGTTCCAGCGGTTGCAAACCAACTACATGGAGTTAGAGGATACGGTATGTTCTTTAATTGAACTGTCAATATAAGTTTGTTTCAGTTATGGTCGAATCCTAGAAATATATAATGTTGAAATTGTCAGCACGTGGACGTGTACTAGCATATTCCTCGGAAGCGTCAGCTAGTATGCTCCAAAGTCTACAATCAGAGAATCAACATACTTGATTCACAGTTCTATGTAAGTGTATATATTGTACGGTTTTTGCTTATGGATTTATGTGTTTCTTCTTTTACCCAATGTTTCGGCATATTGTCTATGTACATTCATGGATATATATTTAGTAGGAGAGAATTATGCCTAGCAGGGTTATGGGCAAACCCTCTAAGGGTTGGTTCATGCTGAAGTATAAGTGTGTCCGCTGAGGACCTTATGGTGGAACGTGGATTGCTCCTATCAGGAAACCGATCATGGCACGAGGTTGACGTGTTGAGTGATTAATTTACATGGTTTCAATGTGTTTAATAAATCCAAGTTCTTCTTGAAATACCTATAGGTTCTGATTCCTTACAACATTGGATGCCAATATTAGATCCTGGCCAGTGTCGACCTCAGAGTCGGGAAAATCTACATGTTATACCCGTACAGACAAGAAGTTTCATGGCACACCAGGAATGACCAAATTGTGTGCTTAAGATGGTTTTTACCCTCGATATTACATCAAATCGAGTTTTAAGATAAGATATGAAGGGATGATACGACGTACGACATGGTAGATAGGCCCTTTCAGATGAGCATCATGTCTACATCACGTGTGCCCAAACAGGCTACATGGTATGACTGTTTCAAGATCTTACTGTATCTCATTTGGTTTAATAACATTCCATTCTAACAGTTTTTCATGTTGTGAATTGTATGGGTAACTGTAGTGCCCATACTTTGAGATTGACGGAGTATCTGTTGGCGAACAAGGAGACCTTCGACCGGTCGAAGAATGATATGGGCACAATCCTGGAGAAGATGATCGTTGAGGTTTTTTGTAACTCCAAGCCCTATTTTTTTTTTCTATAGTTGATGTATATAACTTCTTGAGTAATGAAATGATGATTTTTTTTTAGTTAAACTGTTTGCAATTACAAGTAGAACACACATTTCATACCTAACAATCAGTAAACTAAAAATTAACTACCCCATTTAAACAACACGATTTAAATGAACATGTCATACAATTTCAAATAATTAAAATTACATCAATATCAACAACTCCATTCATTCCACGATAGATTCCTTGTGATGGAAGGTTTGTTTGTTGTGTCCAACTGAATGACAATTGTTACACTTACGACGGTACTATATGGTAACAATTCAGCCCGGACCTTCATTAATTAAAGGTGGGTTAAAACATATCCTGCTATTATGTCCTGATTGTCCACATCTTCTACATATTTGTATGGTTGTCCTCTCCAAAGATGAGGCATGTCGACCCTGCATCGAGTGACTCAATTGTCTATTCGACTTTAGATTATAAACCACTCGCACTGCAATGTTGGATGGCACTACCATGAAGAAGGATGGCTAATAGGCATAATAGGAACCGAGTATACATCAATAAGTGTCTCTCTCTTATAGTAGTCCACACACAGAGATGTTAAATCCAAGTTTCGCTCCCTGTAACAATGAAAACAGTGAGATTAACGTTTGGGTAATATAAAGCCTAAACAGTAACTTATCATGTACCTTACCGCTATGAGTGCTTGAGAACATAGAAAAATATCCATTTGGAATTTGTTGCATGTACAAGTCTTTCGGGCTAAGTTAACCATCCACCGTTTTCCCTTTAGTTTGAGGAGAATTTGTTCCAGTCAACTAGATTTACAGTCTTATAATCGCACTTATCGACACGTTTCAGAATCATAAAATGTGTTGCGTTGGTCAATTGATAACGAATAGACTGTGCAGCTCGATGACGATCGAGAAACCACCGTTGTTGTTGGGATTATGCTCGATAGCAAGAGTGTAATAATGCATTTGACAATCTTTTCATATTAATAAAGTGATTTCTAATTTGATAAATCTTATAGCATTTATAATTATTATAATTATCAAAAGTAAATAATCATAAGGTCAAAATACTATGAGAAAAGAAAAATTATTCGTACATCTGGATATGTATGAGGTAGACACAATTCTTTAGTTAGTCTTGAATAATATTTACAACTTAAGATAAAGGTTGTGCGCATTTATCATGTCAAAGTTGTAGATTCTTGTGCTAGCGTTTGAATGGGATCAAATGTGTTACGATGAGTCTAAAATCATCAAAGTATGGTGTATTTAGGCAAAAGAATCCAGTGCACTGGGTGCATTGAATAGGATCAAAGTGAAATAATAGGATCACAGTGAAATACTTTATCCAAAATAGTCAATGGATAAAAGTTTTCACATGAAAACAATCGGAAAGTCTATCTCAATCCTGAGATAAATGATGGACTTATGGCTGCAAGTGTTATCATTTGAGCTATCAATGAGTACGATTATATAACATAGTATATCATCGATAGTTTGGTGGTATTCATTTGTTAATCAATAGAGGACTTCATTTATAGATATGGGCATTGTAGCTCCATTTATTAAATGAGAGTAGAATATCATCATATGGATATTTTGAGGTATTAGATATTAAATCTTAACGTTAAGTTTTCAATAGCGTCTATTGAAATATGGCTTCTGAACAAGTCAAAATGTCCAAGTTCAAAATGTGGTCATATGAGTAAATATGGTAACTTTGAGAGCTATAGGCGGTCTATGAGCTCTTGGCGATTACTGATATTCTTTACAATGATATACTATCTACATTATGATTGCCTGGGGTATGAATGAGCAATATTAACTTATTCTATCTATATTTAAGAGTTCAATTTTAGTTCTTTAATGGAATGAACTAAAATTAATATATCGGACAAAAGTGAATCATTTTTTTATTGTGATTAGGTTATGTCTATTGGAGCTTATATTTAGATAGCCTGCCAAGATCACTAATCCACATGAACTTGCATGGATTACTTGATATATTTTACCGGACCAATTTATGGGTCTATCTAGAATTGTATTAAGGCATGTGGACATGTTTCTTTTAGTAAGAATGAGTCTAGTTCACATATGAACTTTTTATTTAAATCTAATGGATTTAATAAAATAGGAAAAACAATATTTTACCTATATTTATATAGCCTGGGTGGCAAGGGACTATTTAATAGCCTTATTTATTGTTTTTTAATTTTATTATTTAATTAAATAGAAATTAATTAATTATTTAATTAAAAGTCAAAATCTTTTTCCTAGTGGGAGATAGTCTCTTAGAGTCATATTATTGTTGGTAATATGATAAGTATCAAATACTATATTTGATAAGTAGATAAATAAAATAAAATTATTTATCTAGTCAAATTATGAAGTATTTGATTTCTATTAGGACTCTAATTGACAATTGGTCAAATTAGGATGCTTTAATATAGTCACAATTTAATTATATTCAATAATTGGTTATTGAATAAATACACTATTTGAGTTGGATTAGGAGTTTTGGTGTGAAAAAAAAATCTTTCTTTGAAAAGGATTCGTTGTCACCAAGTAAATCCATCTAGAGATAGAATTCTTATCCACTAAGTAAATCCTCTTTAGAAAAGGATTTGAGAACCTATACATATCTTCAGACAAATTTCAGCCAAGGCTAGAGTTTTATGAGGGAGAATTCGGCCAAGTGATAGAATTTTGAGAGAGAAAAGAAAAATAGTTTTTGCTTTAGATAAAATTCGGCCAACTCATAGATATTATGTATTGAATTCGGCTAAGGAGAAGAGAAAAGGGGAACGCTTTTGTTTTCGATAGTGCACAAGTATCCTTTACATCAAAAGGGTTTTGTGTACAAAATTTGAATCAGATTCACGCGAGTTTCAATCAAATAGATTGATAATTCACAAGTGACTGAACGTTCTTGGGTTTTCACTTAGATGATTATTGTGACTAACAAAATAAAGAGATTTTGTTTGTTTCCATCCTCAGTTATACAATTTAAAGAAAGGGAGCTCACACTCCTAGGTGAGTCACGTTCGTGATTGAATTGGAAGATCTTGTGGATTCAATTCGGCGCTAGTTCAATCGTCACGAGAAAAATGTACGATACTTTTAATATACGTCAATTAATCTAGGGTTAAGGTTCTTTCTTTTAAAGGGAACTTTTTTAAAATATACCAAACCCTAATTTTACACTTCCGTCGCATTTTTGAATCGATTTTTCCCTACAGTTGTAGCATATTCCTAATGAACTTTATCAGTGTCAACATTGGCAATTGTCGTGCGAATTTTAGGCATGATTTTAAGCACTCTACAACATTTGTTGTCATTAACATGTACCTTCTTTGGGGACAGTGTACGCGGGACCACTTGTGTAGACCGGTAGCAATGACATAATCTAATGCATCATTGTGCAAGTTACGTAGCTCTTTCATGTGTCGGTTATAATTGAACTCACTGTACAATCTAGTTGCTTTGTCCATTAAGACGGCAACATCCTTTCAGTGAAATCACTTATTAATATTTTCATAAAAGTGCTAGCAACATATGGTATAGGTTGCATAAGGGAACACTTTACAAATCCCTGCTTGAATGCTTGAATGTCTATCGGAAATGAAAACCAGATCATCTATATGTCCAAGAGCACCATTCAAGCAATCCAAAAAACACTTCCACTGAGTCATTGTACCCAAAAGCAATCGGATACACCAATTCGTTTCCATCTTGTGTAGTTGCAACAAACAATGTACCCCCGGATCTTCTTTTCAATTGAGTACCATCAACTGCAATCACAAGATGTATACACCATAAGAAACCTCTAAGTGAGGGCTCTAATGACATAAAAAAATAGAGAAATTTACCATCGTCTGTGCATTGTCGACTCAAAGAGTTCCTGACCGATAAAAAGGTAAGCCACTCAAGAACAACGATATGAACGATACAAAACCCAGGGGAATGACTCCCTACTAGGGATGGCAATTTGACCCGCACCCACGGGCACCCGTCCGAACCCAACTCTGTATAGTCAGGTTTGGGTGGATTACTTTTGACCTGCGAATCCATATAAGGGAAAACCCAACGGGTTTGGGTACGGGTGTGAGTTAGGAAAATGAACTAGCGGGTGAACCCACGAACCCATATAAATATAAAATATTTAATATTTATGAATTAAAATATTTAATATTTATGAATTAAAATATTATAAATTTAAACTCCAATAGAAACATTTTAACCGTATAAAGAGTAAAATTTAAAAACTTCACCCATTATAAGTTTAACAATTACATTTATCAACTCTAATTTATATATAGCTAATGGTAGAACCTTGCACTCTTGTTTTTTCAATGTGCGACTTTCAAAAGTCGCACATTGAAAAAACAAGAGTGCAATGTTCTACCATTGGCTATATATAAATATAATGTGCTTTGCTTCTTGTCTCAACAAAGAAACACACTTGAAATGAGTTAAAGATTTTACTATATTATGTGTTTTAAATTTTGTAAACTATAATATTTCATTTATTTAAATAATATAGAAATATTATTAAAAAAATTAGCTAGTTCGCGGGTGTGGGTATGCATATGAGACCTGCCCATAAACCCATGAAAATAAATGGGTTAGTGGGGGGTGTGGGTGATAGAAAGTTTCACAAGTGCGGGATTGAATTTTACAAAATCTGTTCGAACCCGACCCGTTGTCATCCCAACTCCCCACTAGAATCACCGCACCCAGAACGATCCATCAACTTTATATCAAGTGGATCTAAGGCAAATGAAATATCACATTCAACGGCCAAGAGGCATACTCTACAGGTATCAAATTTGGAGGTGAGGCCCATCCATAAAAATGACCCTTTGGTTGACATGGTTATTTCTTTTAGCACAACTGATAGTTCGAATTTATTTTCCCTACACCACGATGCATTAGTCATTTTGTTATTTATGCCCAACTGTTTGATCAAACATTTTTTGCTCGACAATGACTGATCCTATGTCCAGAAGCTTATCGACATAAGATCAGTCAAGGAGGTCAATTATCTTGACTGGCTGACAAACTCGTGGTAAAAAAAGAAGAACGGGAAGTGGAGAGTCTACACTGACTTTACCGACTTGAACAAAGCTTACCAGAAGGATTCATTCCCTCTACCACACATCGACATATTGGTCGACACAATGGCGGGGCACGAGCTATTAAGCTTCATTGATTTCTTCTCAAGCTACAACCAGATCCTAATGCATCCAGGCGACCAAGAGAAAACAACATTCATAACAGAGAGAGGTATTTATTATTATAATGTAATGTCATTTGGCCTTAAGAATACAGGTGCAATATACCATCGGCTAGTTAATAAGATGTTTGCAGAGATGCTGAGGAAAACGAAGGAAGTCCACATCGATGACATGCTCGTCAAGTTGCAGGTAGCGGATCAGTACCTCGAATATCTGAAGCAATCATTCGAGGTACTCAAAAGGTATCATACGAAACTAAATCATACTAAGTGCGCGTTTGGTGTCTCTTCAAGGAAGTTTCTAGGCTACCTCATTAACCAAAGGAGGATCGAGGCAAACCCTCAAAAGATTCAATCAATCATGGGGATCGAATCCCCTAAATGTATCAAGGACGTACAAAACTAGACCGGTCGTATTTCGGCCCTGGGTCGATTCATTTTCCAATCCTCGGAGAGAAGCCATTGTTTCTTCGAAACCCGAAAAAAGAATAGAGAGTTCAAACGGACAAAAGAGTGCGAGAAAGCTTAGTAGGAACTGAAAATCTACCTCACCACTCCTCCCTTGTTACTAAAGCCAATCGATGGCGAAACTCTCTACGTGTATCTAGCAGTATCAGAAGCAGTAATCAGCTCAATGCTGGTGAGAGAATATAATGACTAACAGTTACCAGTTTACCAGTTTACCAGTTTACCAGTTTACCATGTCAACAGGACTTTACTCAATACCAAAACACGTTACAGCCAACTGGAAAAGCTAGCACTCACACTCGTAATTGCAATGAGGAAACTTTGACATTATTTCCAGTGTCACCTGATTATTATGATTACAACCTATCCACTCAAGAACATCCTTCATAAGCCAGAGTTATCCAATCAGCTAACTAAATGGGTAGTAGAACTCAGCGAGCACGATATTTCTTATCGACCAAAGACTGTGATCAAGACACAGTATTTACTGACTTTGTTAATGATTTTACTCCTAACATGATGGAACATATCGAAAAGAGACAATAAACATGGTTGACGTCCCAGCACTTGGAATGTGGGCCTCATCAATTGATGGTTCGAGCAACATTAGGGGAAGTAGACTTGGCCTCGTCCTTCGATCACCAAAAGGAGTCGTAATCAAGCAAGCCATAAGATGTGGTTTCAAGGTGACTATTAATGAAGCCGAGTACGAAGCTCTTATCACGAGGAACATCTTGGATAGGAGCTTGGCCATAAAACGTACCAAGGTCAGTAATGATTTACAACTAATCGTACAACAAATGCAGGGTTCATACGAAGCGATGGACCCCAAAATGACCGCGTACCTCGACTTGGCTTGAGAATTGAAGTCAAACTTCGAAGGGTTGGATATTGAACAAATCCCACGAATAAAAAACTCTCAAGCTAACTCCTTAACCAGCCTTGGCTCGACGATTTAAGCAACTTGGAAAGATAAATCACAAATTGATGTATCAATGATCGACCCAGATCCTAATTGGATGACCCCTATAATTGATTATCACGAGCACGATAAGCTTCCCATGAACCAGAACAATGCCAAAAGAGTGAGAGCTAAAGTAACCAAATTTTGTATCATGATAGGTAAACTATATAAACGATCTTTTGCAAGCCTCTATCTTTTATGTGCAAAACCTTCTGAGGTGAAATCCATATTAGTCTAGCTATATGCTGGAAAATGTGGAAATCACTCCGGATCAAGGAGTTTGGCTCATCGAGCAATAACTACAGGATATTATTGGCCAACCATGAGGACTGATGCATTCGAGTTCGTAAAAAAGGTGCGACAAGTGTCAGCGGCACACACAAGTATCCCATTTACCCCCAAAAAAGTTGATCTCAATACTGTCGTCTCTGCCCTTCATGAATTGGGGGATGGACATAATTGGGAAACTACTAGCTTCGAATAAGGAAGTCAAAGTCCTAGCCATGACAGATTACTTCTGAAAATACAAAACACTGTTAATTTGCCTTAAGCTAACCTAGATGAGGGTGAATAGGTTTTTATACCGCTTTTCATTCCCTTATAACAAACACGAGTTTGTCCATCTAAAAAGCTTGTATCACAATTTATTAATCAAAGACAAGCATATATAGAACAATAAAGGACATGCTTAGTCAAGTTGTCAATATAGTTATACAATTTACATGTGACAAAATTTCACTTTTAAATAAGCTATTAAGCACTAGCCATCACATACACAAAAAATTGATCATATAAGAATATCAATTACAAATTTTCTAAACAAGATATTCAACAACACATATACAAATATCAAAGTGATAAGTATAAAGAAATTGAACACATGATTTTTACGTGGTAAAACCTCTTAAGAGGAAACATTCACGGGTTGATACCACAACCACCGATAAAAACAACTTTCACTAGTTGGATAAAAGTACACCCTCATATATGACCAATCCACATGATACATTTCATATTTGTAATCCCTCATATCCTACACTCTGTCCTTTTACTAATGAATTGACTATCTAGATCACCTCGACCCTAGTTAAGACTCATCACTTAGCTATCTAGATCACCCCGATCCTAGCCAAGACTTATTGTTTAACTATCCAGATCACCCTGATCCTAGCCAAGACTCCTTGCTCAAATCGAAGATGCACTCCAATTTGAGAGTTCCTACCTTTTGCAAGGCAAATGATCTAAGTGAAATGCAAGTGATGCAATCACACACAACATAGAATATATGATCAAAATATCTATGGAAACTAGAAATGAATCAATAAGCACACAAAATATGAATTTCTAGTTTGCAATCCTAAAACAATGCAATCATACAAATGATGCATGTACATATGAAATGTATGGATTAAGTATACTTCATGATGAACTAGAATTAATCATTAAAATACACAAAGCAAATTTATCTAGATCTTATGATATGAATAAACAACCTAGAATATGTGAAACACCTAACACGCATCAAAGACCTAGATTTTGTTTAATCAATAAAAAAAATACTAGAATCAATTAAAATGTTCAATATAAATCTCTAGCAAACATTTAGAGCATATAATCACACGATATTCAATTATTCTTTTAGGCTTTAAATCAACAAACAAATGTGATATTTCTACAAATATTCAATTTAAGAGATCTAGCACATATAATGGCTATCAATCATCAAAATAAGATCAATCAACACACAAATAGCTCTAGAATAAAAGCTAGCACAATACAACACCACAAACAAGTGCAAACATAGGCTTTAGAAAACCTAACTCAACACACGTGTCAATTATAGCTAAAAAGAGCTCTATTAGAGTCTCTTACACTAATCAACGATTACACATCAAACATACACATATAGAAGGAGAAAACCCAAGGTGATTAAAGACTTGAAGAACAAAACTCAAGAGATAAATCAATACCTCAAGTGAAAAACATGCAGTTTCGTTTTTGTGAGAGAAACTACCGAAAATCTTGCTCAAATGACACCAAACTCTTTGGAAATGATAGAGGACTGGTAGATAAAGATTCTCAAATTTGAATAACTCAAAACAGAGTTCAAATGAGTGAGTTATAGTGTTTGGAAACTGAAAAAGTTTGAGAGAAAATTTATGCACTCTTGTTTTTAAATTTTCTTCTTAGAATGAAATATGGGAGTGAAAGGAGTATTTAAAGGAAAGAGAAAGGAGGGAATAAGTCCACCAATGAGGGATTGCCACCTCTACATCCCATGGAGGCTTGTGGCCTCCATAGGGGCAGAGGGCACCCCTTCCCGTGGAGGCCACACGCCTCCATTGGGAGGGGTACAAAGCACCTCATCTCCCTTTTACGCGACTTTTACCTTCTTCAACCATTCTCCGGCCTCCGGACTCTGATTTTGAATCCGTTTTCAGATTACGAACTGGAACTCCCTCACACTCCCTCACACATAAGGACATCAACAAAAATTTTGTAAAATATAGGGAAATTGGCTCGATACACAAGAATGAAAACCATGTACGATAAATGTACGAAAAGTTTTGTAACTTCCACTACGGAACTTGAAAACTAATGAATAAGTAACTGAAATGACAGGAACTCAATGAGGAATAATATAAGAACAAATTCAAGTATGATATCAGACAAATGCAAACAAACAAACACATAAAGATATAAGTATGTCATTTCCAAGATATAGTCCTAGAACATACAATTTAACAAAGTTGTCAAATTAAATCTAATTCATGTGCATACAATAATATGTGTGTGTATGTGTTATACCAAATGTGCATAACGATAGAGGGACACATATGGATGCAATGTATATGTGTCTAAGGCCTTGCAAGAGGAAAAAGACCTAGATATACCTTTTGATATGCAATTAAGCATGTTCCTCTCGTAGCCACCACTTTGCTTGAAATGTTGTTTGATTTCCTTGAAGCTTGATAAACCACAAATCCTAGACAACTAATCAATACAAAGGAAATGACGTTTTGATATAAAATTATGGCAACACAAATCTTAAAAACCTAACAACTTCACAAAAAGGGCCAAGGCTGAATCGTATAAGAGTATAAAGAATATCGTGGTCAAAAACTTTTTATGGAAAAATATCGTATGCAGGTTTGGGGTCCCCAAAGAAATTATCACCGACAATGGGTCACAGTTCATTTCTTTGATTTCCAAGACTTATGTGAAGATTGGGGGATTAAGATCCACTTCTCAACGTCTCGTATATCCACAATCGAAAGGCCAAGCCGAATCAATAAACAAAACTATAATTGGGACACAGAAAAAGAAGCTAGAAACAATAAAGGAACTATGGTCTGATAAGCTGTCAGAGGTCCTTTGGTCCTATCAAATAACAACCGAGGCTACCTTTTTCTCACTCGCATTCGGAGCAGAAACAGTGATACTGGTCAAGTAGAATGTAACCTCAGCAAAAGTGCAACATCTAAACAAATATAAAAATAGCTCTTTACTACCTCTCGAGCTCGATATGCTCTATGAGAAAAAAGACAAGGCCTTACTCAGACTTATGGAGTATCAACAACGGGTCACTTAACACTATAACAACGATGTCCGAGCTCGAACCTTCACAGAAGGCCACTGGGTTCTTCGAATGGTATTCCAAAATACTAGAGAACCCAAAACTGAAAAGTTTGGCTCAACATGGGAATGGCCCTATCAGATAACAAGAGTGATAGAGCATGGAGCCTATAAAATACAAGCTCAAGATGGACGCGAGATAAATAACAGCCAGAACGCGGTACACCTAAAAGGGTATTATTTCTAAATTCTTCACTCTTCTATTCGACTAGATTCTATTGAACTCAAACTAAAAATTGTTATCGAGAGCAATGATGATGGCCCAAGGGCAACTAAGTGTTATTTGAGCTCCAAATCAATAAAATCTCCTTACTAAGGTTGTCAAATACAAATCGCTCAAGAACATTGTAGACACTAATTGGTGGTGTATCATTCTCCTTCTCTAGTGCAGGTCGAACGAGAAAAGCAATCTTGCATTCAAAGATTCAAATCTTCTAAGGACACCGAGGAAAAAGTCAAGACGGTCTGACATTCAAAAAATAAAGTTGCTCGAATCATCAAGCATAAGTCTTCTTAGCACATCGAGTAAACTTGCACTTGGGGAACAAGATATACATGAGTTAGCACCTTTGCAAAGTCGATGTCGCACGAAATGAAATATGTATTCAATGCTCTAAGTATTTCCCTTTTGAAACAATTTTCATCGAGTTAGAACCTTTGTGAAGTCAATATCGTTTGAACTGAAATACGTGTTCAATGCTCTACGTCGAGCTATTGTAAAAATCACAATCAATAAAATGTGGTACCTCATTTTGTTTAAAGTGTTTATCGTTTGATATTCGGCCCTCGAAACATCATTAATCGATCAAATCTTCAAACAGTATTTAGATAACGAGAATATATTTTGTGTAAAACATATAAATAATATATACATACAGGTAATATATATAGGTAATAAACTATGAAAGATCATATATAATATTAAAAAACTAGCCCAAAGAAGGCAAAATATTGTTCACTTCTTCAAATGATAGAAAATAAAAAATGAAACATAAACTTCAACTATCTTGCTCATCATCCTCAGTATTGCTTCTAAATACCTCTTTATCTGACCGAGCCATGCTTCCTCTTCATCATCGACATCGAGCGCTTTGAGCTCTTTCCGGTATGACCAAGCCGGAAGTGTTGCATGAGCTCACCCTAAGTTTGGATGACAGCCTCAACAACAGCTTTGTCGAGTCTTTCAAACGCGTCTGTAAGCGTCGTGTCGCGTCGATCTGGGCCAGCTTGTCATAACTCGATTTGAGAGAGGCTCTCAACAAGCTTCTATACTGCTCACTTCTCAACTGCTTCCTTTAGAGCCTCCCAACCTCAACAGACCTGGCCTCATCGAGCTCCATTTTATTAGAGGAGGTCACCTTTTTGGAAAGATTTCTCACATCTTTCTTTAGAAAAAGCTGTGTTTGAAAAGCCTGTAAAAGATCACTCGATAATTAAAAAAGTGACTTTGATGACTAACTATTGAATATTAAACCTACTTGAAAAGCCCCGACCAAACCCCAATCGATCACATGAGAGGCCCAATCTTGGAGAGACGTGCTTCATCCTTAGGGAATAGCAGTTATTCGGCATGCTTTAACATGGAGACAGAATTCGAATAGACCAACACATCAGAAGGGAACTTGATAACCAAGCCCTCCTCCGGGCCTTCATTCTCAGGTCAAGGTCGTTCATTGGTTTCTTGGCGGCAGGGTTAGATGGCTCGATGGGAACAATTGTTTAAGTCGACCTAACCACTAGAGGAGAAAGGACATTGGCAGGTTTCTTCCCTTTCTTCTTATCGATCCTCTTCATCTACCTCTTCAAGGCCTCCTTAGATGATAGCAACCTCAAATTTGACATAGTTATTGCATGGTAAGCTCGTTCGACGTCAGTTATGGGCATGAGAAAATGAGTACCACACAAAATCTCAAACCCATGTCTTATCCATGCATACTTGGTCCAATATTAGAGACAAGGATAGGGGTTACCTGATTGAGCGAAGGAGGTCTGATTCCACAATGAGCTTTTACTGAGACTATCTTCCTATAGCAACTTTTTCCAACTCCTTTGAAAGTTCCCTAGAAAACGTGTGTGTCTAAACCTAGAGTGGGGGTAAATAGGTTTTAATCGAATCAATTACCGTTTTTTCGATTAATCAATATTAACACAAATTACCCCGAAATAAACAAACATTATATAAAACCAATTATGCTTAAAACAATAACAACACACAATATTTACGTGGAAACCCTCCAAATGGGAAAAAACATGGGTTTATATGTGCGCCACACTAGATCCTCAAATCCACTATTGAATGAAAGTTTACAACCTAAGTTGACCTCCCGTCACACCCTCCAGTTACTAACCCTTTCACTCTACCCTACGGGCCTTAATAGTGATTCTTGATCTATTTGCTTGTGCACTAACCACTTAGTCACAAAACTTGACCTCAATGAAGAGTCAAACACAACATAATTGAATATGATAAAATATTCAAACATGCAAGTAATGCTAGGCAACACTAAATGCTTATCTAGGAATTTAAGAATGTCACTAAGTACAATTCCTAGATATCAATGTCTAAATAAATGTTCATAAAGACTTAACTAGATATAGTTACGCAACAAAATATCTTAGTTATCAAACAAAGTCATTTCAACATATGTTGTCATTAAGTATGGCATGGTCATTAAATGCAATCATCAAAATGCAATCTATATGACCTAATTAACTAGAGGCAACAATGACCTAAATGCTAGCTATCACAAAATCCATATCAACACAAGTTGTCATTAAGTATGGCAATGACTATAATGCAATCAATGAGTCCTAAACAATATCTAAATGCAAAGCATAGAGATTTAGCTAGAAGGGCAAAATGGTAACAAACCCTAGCTATCACAAAATATAAATTTCAACCAACAATCAACTATCCAAGCATGTTATATATGCAATTAAACTCAATGACAAGCATTTAATCAACAATAAATTCTAAACCTAGGCATACATGTCATAAGAATGGAACAAGAGATTCTAGGGCATATAGAGATTACCTAGTTAAAGACAAATAAGAAAATCCATGCTTGGAAGATGCAGGAAGATGCAGGAAGATGCAAGATGCTCATGGATTGGAGTTTGGTTGAGTCAAGATGAGTTCTTGGGAGCTCTCTCTCTCTCTTGGAGTGAATTTCTCTCTCAAAGAAAGGCTTTAAACAATAAAAATGGCTTCTTGGACTAACCAAACCAAAGAGAAAAGAAGAGAACATATATATAATGTGCCCTACACGAAACGGTATCGTTTTGGACAAAGGGCAACTGACTCCCGTCATAACCGTTGGTTGTACCTTGGTACAGGCAAATGTCCAGACCGCGACACAGAGAGCGGTGCATCGCCTGGACAAAGCCGCTCTGTAGGCCGTTGTGCATGCAGGTGCACAGACCGTGGTCTCGACAGCATGCAATGCCTGTGAAACTCCGTTTGGGAGACTGCGGTGCATTCAACATGCACAGGCCGCTGTAGCCACATCATGCAACCTCTGGTAAACACCGTTGTGCAGACCGCGGCGTAGGCAATGAACAGGAAAATCCTCTTCTAAGGGCAAACAAAATGCATCAAATACCCAAGTAAGAGTTACGGCAAAAAGGCACACAATTATGACAATTTAAGCATTTATGCAAGATGATCAAAAACATGCATGAGAGTGTGTGTGTGTGCACTAAAACTCTTCAAACAAGGTTAAGCAAGTGATTTACCTTTTGATGCTTGAGCTAGGTCTGGCATAAACTACCCTTACACAATAATCCTCAAATATGGTTGTCAACGAAATGAGTCAATCAAAAACTGAGGAACTTACAATCTCCCTCTTTGGCTATTTCACGACAAAACCACCACTCACAATTCATCCTCACAAATAAACAAAACAAAAAAAAATAGGGGTCAACAAAGTTTTTCTACATTACAAAGAGATGCCTGATAAACTAGATCTTCAAGTCATCCATCTCTTGTAGAATCAACATCCCTACAAAATAAAATAACTACACTTTCCAAGACAAGTGTATGTGAGGTGATCAAACTAATAAAAACAAGAGCAATTTGCATACAACAATAACAAGCATCATGCAATAGCAATGCAAATGCAAATGCTCCCCCTAAATAGGTTAACTCCCCCTCAACGAATCAAACTCCCCTCATCTATAACTCTCAACTCCCCCTTAAATCATGTCACTCTCAACTCCCCCTAAATCCACACTACTTCCCATTTTTGTCATGAGATACACAAAGGAGTATCCCCTTAAGAATGCATTAGCAAGGAGAGCTTATGGCACAAAACATATGCATAATCATCTAAACAAATTTATGTAACTGAATTAAGAAGAGAGAATCAAGGAGTTTTATTACATAAAAAAATGTGTGAATGAATGCTTTGCATACAAGACAAGTTGTATTCAAGATCAAAACATGGTATTTGGCAAAGCAAAATAACAAAGGTTTCCAAGAGAATTCAAACCAATTTCACCCTTTGTCATGGAATAAACAAGATATAGATTGTAAAATAAATTCATTTTAAGAACAACTATATCAACTTTTACAAGCAAAACAAGACATAAGCGATTATTGCGCCCTTTTTTATTTTTCCGGGTGGAATGCCCGTATGATAGTAGCCTTGTTCGACTAGTAAAGAGAGAGACTTTTGGATTGTAAAGTCCTTGAAATGGATACAAGATCCTTATTTATTGAAGTCTCATAATTGCTTTCACACACAAATTTTCAAAAAATCTCATCATGCATATTACTTTAAAACATGTCATAGAAGGAATCAACATGTCATGGGGATCAATTATAGGCCATCAAAAAGTACTTCCCAATCAATTCTCCTATTCCAAAAATGCATGTTTGGTCATAATTAAGACATGGATTGCATGTTAAGCAAAGTTGCACACTTATTAAAAAAATATCTACCAATCATCTCAAGTAATTAATAAATGAGCATAAATATTATCATGAGCACAATGCAATGCCAATTTGCTCTCTTTGCTTGAGCTCTCCATATGGGTCAATTCAAAATAGGTCAATAGGGGATATGAGTCCCTATAGACTTACTAAGTCCATTGGACCTAGTTGAGCCTATAGGTGAACCCTTAACACAATGGCATGTGAGTTCATCTCCTCTAATCCATTTAGGTGACACGATGTCTTTCCTAGTGGTCAAAGTCATCATATTACTCCTAGGATCATTAACACTAGCTTTCCTAGGCACATGCATATTGGCTCTAGCCCTTTTTCTTTCAATCATACTCTTAGTTCTACACATGTTAATGTACTTGAAGCAATTTGGTCTAATATGACCATCAACACCATAAAAATGACATGAAGGAATAAAATGAGGGGTCATACCATTCCTTTGTGAGGACAAAGGTAATTTCCCATGTCTTTGAGCTTTCTTTTTGTGTGGTGCTGGTTCTCTTCTCCCTTTTTGTTGAGTTGAAGAAGATTGCTTCCTTGGTTGAACATGCAGGAAATGCTTATTGGCTTTATGGCTTTTAGGTTAAGGGATGGTTGCTTGATGTGCTCTCATTGGTCGAGCTTGAGCTTGACTCATTGGTGCCATCTTGACTTGGACATTCTTAGAGTACTCTCCTAGTTCAATTTTCTTCCTAGGATGAAGTGAAGGAAGAGACTCTTTGATGTTCATACTCTTGACAAACACCGTTTTGCTAAGAGTTGAGGTCTCATTGTCAACTTCAAACCTTAGACCTCTCTTGTCACTTGGTTTCTTGCCAACTCCCAACATATGGTCAAGTTTCTTCGTGCTTGAAGTCATTTTAGCAATAGTTTCTCTTGCTTCTTCAAACTCCTTTTCCATCAAGGATTCATTTCTCTTAGCTATCTTCACTTCTCCACTCAAGTGAGTCACCTCGGTTGATAGCTTGAGGTTCTCTTCCTTTAATCTTTGAACCTATTTCTTCATCTTCAAAATGAACCCTTCAAGATCCAAGCTCTCTACACTTCCATTTGTAGAGTAAGATAAAGAACTCTCAACACTAAAGTCATCATTAGTTTCACTTATTGCCATAATGGCATCATCAACATAAGTAGCTTCACTAATCACTCTCTTAGCTACTTTTTCATCACATCCTTCTTTAAGGTCACAAGCTAAGGCATTTTTGTCTTTTTCTACATCTTCCACATGGGAGGCTCTAAAGGCCAAGTAGCTACTTGTAAGCTCCTCATCACTTGAAGAATCTTATTTTCTCCCACTTTCACTTGATGAGGCGGCCTTTTCTTTCTTCCTCTTTAAATTAATGCACTTGGAAGAATTGTTACCGATCCCGCTACACACATAGCATTGAATGCCTTTTCTTGTAAGCTTCTCTTGCCTTGACTCAATCTTATTCTTCGAGTCATTCTTGTGAAGATTCACAAATTTCTTGAATCTCTTTACTATTAGAGCCAAGTCTTCTTCCGAGTCATCATCCTCCTTCTCAATCTTGGAGGTCTTCAATGCTATACCTTTTTGCTTTTTCGACAATGCGGATGTAGGACTCCATCTAGATTTATAGGCCAATAGCCTTCTAATCACTTCGGTTCCCTCATGTGCCTTCTCTAGGATATTCCAAGCTTCTTATGCATTTTTGATGATTTGGATGAGTTTGTAGTGGTTCTCATCCATTGCACTAAGAAGAACAATCATTGCCTCATTGTTCCACTTCGATGCTTTAAGCTATTGGGAAATCCATTGAGACTTAGGCTTAGGCTCACTACTTTCATCTTTCATGGTCATGGTTGGTGGTGTGTATCCATCTTCAATCACCATCCAAACTCTATCATCTATTACCAAAAGGAAGGACTCCATCATTCTCTTCCATGAAGAGTAATTATCTCCCTTGAGCAATGGTGGTCTAACATCCGACACACCCTCTTTACTCACCCCAAAGTCACTCATAGTGTTTGGGTTATAAATGAGATGCAAAAGAAATGCAATAAACAAAAAATGCAAGCAAACAAAATGCACAAGGCAAGACACACACAGTGCATAGATCACCTAAGTATATCTAGAAACCTGGATCTGATACCAATTGAAAGTTCCCTAGAAAACGTGTGTGTCTAAACCTAGAGGGGGGTGAATAGGTTTTAATTGAATCAATTACCGTTTTTTCGATTAATCAATATTAACACAAATTGCCTCGAATAAACAAGCATTCAATAAAACCAATTATGCTTAAAATAATAACAACACACAATATTTACGTGGAAACCCTCCAAATGGGAAAACCACGGGCTGATATGTGTGCCACACTAGATCCTCAAATCCACTATTGAATGAAAGTTTATAACCTAGGTTGACTACCCGTCATACCCTCCAGTTACTAACCCTTTCACTCTACCCAACGGGCCTTAATAGTGATTCTTGATCTATTTGCTTGTGCACTAACCACTTAGTCACAAGACTTAACCTCAATGAAGAGTCAAACACAACCTAAGTGAATATGATAAAATATTCAAACATGCAAGTAATGCTAGGCAACACTAAATGCTTATCTAGGAATTTAAGAATGTCACTAAGTACAATTCCTAGATATCAATGTCTAAATGAATGTTCATAAAGACTTAACTAGATATAGTTATGCAAAAATATATCCTGGCTATCAAACAAAGCCATTTCAACATATGTTGTCATTAAGTATGGCATGGTCATTTAAATGCAATCATCAAAATGAAATCTATATGACCAAATTAGCTAGAGGCAACAATAACCTAAATGCTAACTATCACAAAAGCCATATCAACACAAGTTGTCATTAAGTATGGCAAGTACTATAATGCAGTCATAAAATGCAATCAATGAGTTCTAAACAATATCTAAATGAAAAGCATAGAGATTTAGCTAGAAAGGCAAAATGGTCACAAATCCTAGCTATCACAAAATATAAATCTCAATCAACAATCAACTATCCAAGCATGTTATATATGCAATTAAACTCAATGACAAGCATTTAATCAACAATAATTGCTAAACCTAGGCATACATGTCATAAGAATGGAACAATAAATTATAGGGCATGTAGAGATTACCTAGTCAAAGACAAACAAGAAAATCCATGCTTGGAAGATGCAAGAAGATGCTAGATGCTCATGGATTGGAGTTTGGTTGAGTCAAGATGAGTTCTTGGGAGCTCTCTCTCTCTCTCTCTCTCTCTCTTGGAGTGAATTTCTCTCTCAAAGAAAGGCTTGAAACAATAAAAATGGCTTATTGGACTCCCCAAACCAAAGAGAAGAGAAGAGAACATATATATAATGTGCCCTACACGAAACGACATCGTTTTGGATAAAAGGCATCTGATTCCCGTCATGACCGATGGCAGTACCGCGGTACAGGCAAGTGTCCAGACCGCGGCACAGAGAGTGGTGCATCACCTGAACAACACCGCTCTATAGGCTGTTGTGCATGCAAGTGCACAGACCGCGGTCTCGACAGCATGCAACGCCTGTGAAACTCTGCTTGGGAGACCGTGGGGCTTTCAACATGCACAAGCCGCGGTAGCCACAACGTGCAGCCTCTGGTAAACTCCATTATGCAAACCGTGGCATAAGCAATACACAGGGAGCGGTCCCAGCCGCGGTTAAGAGGAAAATTCTCTTCTAAGGGCAAACAAAATGCATAACACACCCAAGCAAGAGTTATGGCAAAAAGGCACACAATTATGACAATTTAAGCATTCATGCAAGATGATCAAAAACATGCATAAGAGTGTGTGTGTGTGTGCACTAAAACTCTTCAAACAAGGTTAAGCAAGTGATTTACCTTTTGAAGCTTGAGCTGGGTCTGGCCTAAACTACTCTTACACAATAATTCTCAAATGTGGTTGTCAACGAAATGAGCCAATCAAAAACTGAAGAACTTACATCCTTTCTTTTGGATCGATAGAAAGAATCTTCAGAGTCCTACTCACCTCGTCCACTCCTTGGATCGACATTGCTTTCCCATCAAGGCCTACTGAAAAAAGAAACAACTTTTCAATCAAAATATAATACGATAAGATATTCTAACGATGTCAAACATCCACCAGCGTTATTCCGGGTCGATCTGACCCCTTCAACCAAAATTCCTTAAGCAAAAAAAGAACTTTGGTTTCCAGTCAGGTCCCTTGTCGTAAGCTTAGAGATCAGATGGCCTCGATAATGTTGGGCCCCGATCAAATACCTCCCATAATCGGTATTGTGTTCCTTCAAATGATACTTTTACTTCAAGTTTTTAAAATAGAAGTCCAACTTTGCTCTTTCAATCAATACCTCGAGTGATAAGAAAATCCTTCATCTGTTGGGCATCAATTGGCTTGGAACGATTTCGAAGAAGTTTAACAGTTGTGGAGCCAGCGGTGGAATAGAAACCCTAAGCCTTAATTTAAAAGGTAGATAATAAAACAAGTCCAGCCCTAGATCGAGCAATCTGTACGCTCGAACGGGGCCACACGCTACCCATAGCTTGTCTGACTCGGGAATTCCTAGTTCAAATTCCAGACTTTTGATATTCTGATACGATAACTTCGAAGCAAGATTTTCAGACAAAAACAAACTCGTTTCACTCTTAAATGGTCGATGGTGGTTCCATATTCAACTCACCACGGGATGCTGACACGTCCTAAAGAAGTGTTCATACTCCCAAGTATAAGAGTGTCAAAGTAATAAATTAACCAGTAAGACCGGGTCGAACCACAGGGAGATTGTTCACTTGTCCTTATAGAATTAATAATCTAGATTAATTACTAAACTTGTTTTAAAATGTAAATCAATTAAAATTAAAATTTGGGCTAAGGGATCCACTGTTGGTAATTCGATTATTATCCAATAATTAATAATTAGTCCAGATAAATGAGATGGTATTCCACCTCGCTGACCACTCTCTAATAGATGTGGGTAAAAGTACTCACTATGCTAGACAATATCTGTCTGTCTACAGTGAGTCAAAAACTCCACAAAGATCAGAGGGGAGAAACCACTCTCTAATAGATATGGGTAAAAGTACCCATTGTGCTAGTCAATATCTGTCTGTCTACAGTGAGTCAAAAACTCCACAAAGATCAGAGGAGAGAAAGCAAAAAAATAATAAACTTACCATAATTTGATCATATTTTCCATACCAACAGTATCACATTTGGCCCCAGCTATATAAAATTAGCCAGACATAATTTAACTAGAAAATAAGTATTTTATTTAAACTAAGAATTTGAAAACAAAATAGAGAGAATTTCATAAATCTAATATCAGGTTTTGGATTCAGAATACGGAAATTAGGGGGAGAGGCTCATTATTTATACAAAATACGGATGAAAATTGACCATCGGATGAATTTAGAATGGAGCGTCCAAATTTCGTTACGTCATCAGTGAATAGTGAATAGTGAACAGTGAATAGTGAACAGCGAATAGTGAACAGCGAATAATGACAGTGAACAGTGACCAGTAAATGCATCCGTGAAAGTGAATAGTAAACAGTGCACCGGCTTCTAGAATATTATTCTCTACAGCACGTGTACGGTGCACTCACAATTTAGGCCAATAGAAATATGCCACATCATCGGTCAATAATCTTCTAGAAAGTCAACTATGAACAGTGAACAGACTTCTATAATGTGATTCTCTGCAGCTGCGTGTACGGTGCACTCGCAGTTTGGGCCAATAGGAATGTGTCACGTTATCAGGAACAGTGAAAGTCGACTGTGAACAGTGAAAGTCAATTGTGAACAGTGAATAATCAAAATTACAAAAATACCCTTCGTGGTCTTCCTAAGGTTTTTGTCATTCTAAACTTGAAAACGATGTTTGTTTTGCCATCTAACTTCTCCATAATTTTGAATTGATCGAATTACCTCTGAAATATAACGAAAAATACACTGATTACTACACAACACATTTATTTAAGCGAGCGAACGAAATTATGTCTAAATTGAGGAATTAATCATATTGGAAGTGTAAATTAATGATATTATCCCTTAGTAATCATACATTTTTCAATGTTAATCACACCCCCCAACCATCTTATTGCTAGTCCCTAGCAATTAAAGCGAAAATAGTAAAAACTCAAATTCAAATATCTAAACTACCAAATAGACAAACTCTCATATATCTCTTTTCTCACCCTTTGACAACCAGTCATCAATTGAGTTATCAATCAAACTTTCTTGTACTCAAAAAAGATCAGCACAATAACTATGAGATTCAATTGAAATCAAACAACATTTTCATTTCGAAATCTCATCATGGCTTCTTCCTTATGCAGTAGTTTTATTTCTTTTTTTTTCTTTTTTTTTAATATAACAAAATTGGAAACAAACATTCCATCTTTAATCCATGTAGCGAGCTTTAGGCCAATGACTCCCAAACCAGTTGGCTTTAGGGCATTAAGTGTTAAAACACTCCTACGGGTTTAATTACTCGGATTGCAAATATATTTTTTTAGTACAATTCCCTTAAGCTTTCTCTTTAACCTGTGTAACGAGCTTTGGGTCAATGACTCCCAAACCAGTTGGTCTTAGGGCATTAGGTGTTGAAGCACCCCTCGAACTTAATTGCTCGAGTTAAAGAGGCTACAAAACTGCACTTTATTCTTATCCAGACTCCACCGTTTTATGCAAACACTCTATGCTTACTGAGGCATGAGGCCCGACTACTAAGTAAGAGTTTTGGTCACAACACACAAAATTATTATTATTATTACTATATTTTTTTTTAAACAAGACCACTGCCTTCGGTTGTTACCCTTGAATGATGTTTCAGAACTAAATATCGTAAAATCTCAACTTACTACACATAATCACGTGTCAATGTGCGTGTGTGTCTAGAATAGTTTGAAAAATGTCTCAAGATGACTTAATGAACAAAATGATTAGTCAATGATATCACAATGAAGAGTTTATGAATTTGAATAGTCAGAAGAGAGGAAAAATGCATCAGAACTACAAAGATGAGTCTCAGAAGTATCTAAAAGATCTTCTTACTCGGCCATCTTTACAAAAAAAATGGTCAGAAGTTAGTTTTTTAAAAAAAAACAAAAGTTATTGAATCAACTATCCTCTCCCCCAACCAGAATGAGACATTGTCCCCAATGTCATTAGAAAGAGGTAAGGTTTAGAAGATATCACCTAAACAACTTAAAAGACAACAAAATCCTGTAAAACAACAAAAGAAATACAAAATAAAGGAAAATAAAATACATAAAAACCATGGGACAATCACAAACTGAGATTAAGATCAATTCTGCATTACTTGTTCTCTTCAAAAATCAAAAGTAAACAACAATAATTACAAAAGACATTTAATGCGGAAGGAAAAAGATAATAAAAACAAAAGGATATTTAATGGTAGTTGTGATTGTGGGTCACATCTTCCTCTGGTTTTAGGTCCAAAAACGGCTTCAACGCCCTTTATGGGTCGGGGATATGTTTCTCATCCAATTTTCTTATAAATTGGCAAACAGGGTCTTTTAAAGTCAGATTCCCAAGACTATATTGTGCATGTTCTTTTTGAAATTATGGCCATAATCGGTCAATTGCCATTTGCACATATCCACTAGGATGTGCATCAAGAGTCGTTAGGATATTATCCAATGACTCCCTACGCAAACCATGCCTAATGAATAAAATTTTATCTTTCCGATTATTAGACACCATTTCTGAAGAACGACAACGTGTGTTGCAAGTTGTACGTGCACATTTGTGACAAGTAACTCCTAACTTCTTAGCTCTTCATTTTTTTCGCAAGGTTACTTCTTCCAAAACCAGGCATGTAAGATATAAATGAATCAGCAGACTCACCTGCTAGACGTACCTTAGCTTCGATCAACCAACGAATTTCAATAGGAATTTTGTTTATCATCAGTAAGCGTAATCTTTCGGAAAGTGCCTTGTAAATCTTTTGCAGAGCATTTTGGGGCAACGATGGAAAATGTTTTCACAGGTTTGTGAAAATTCCGTCCATGCCTTGTTTTGGGGATCAGTTATTTGGGAAACTGAATTAAACCGACTGGAATTGTCATAGAGTACCGTTATCCGCCATTTAACTGGGGTTATATAGCAAAATACACCAAGCAAAAATCAAACCTAGAAATTAATCCCCGTAAAAATTCAAAACGTAAAAGCAAACGAAAACGAAAACAATAATAATTGCAAATACAGATAAAGTCAAAAGCAAAAAGTTTGTTTACTCACCTTTGTAACAAGGGTCAAAATGGACGGCAGAGTCTTTTTGAAAATCTGAATTTTCTAAGAGTCTTTTTGTAAACAAGTTTTGGCTTTATCTTTTAAGAAAAAAAGAGAAAAACTTAAGCCTGATTATATCCATGCTAACATTTTGGTCAGTGCAAGTGTTACAGACTTCCTCAAACTCTCTAAGATGCAAATATGGGTTTTCAGATTCAAGACCGTGAAAATTGGGTAAAAGTTGAATGATTCCCGGTTTAAAATTAAAGTGTGCTGCATTTGGTGGGAAAGCTATGCATGAAGGTGCTCCAGTACGTATGGGGTTCATGTAGTCTCTAAGAGTTCTAGGTGGATTTGGGTTAATGTGTTGGTCAAGGTCAACATAAGGTGGATGGTTGTTGTGTTGAAACACATTGTCAAGGTTGTCTAAAAGGTTCTCGGCTTGGTTCCCTGTTGGATGTCTAAGAGGGTTTTCAGTCATGTTGTTGGTGAATGTGGGTGATTGTGATCTCCTAATTAATCTACCACTAGATGTTCGAGACGAACATCTCATACAAATTTAATGAGGGTTTATGGAGGTGAAATACACAAAAATGAAGAAAATAAAAGAATAACAAGATGCAAAATTCTAGGTGTGTAAATGTAAATATACATAAGTGTTGGGGCAAAAGTGCAAATAATTATAGATATAGGGACTAAAGTGAAAATATGATCATTACAGGGACTGATATGTAAAAATTAAAAATAAAATGACCTATATGCAAATACAAACTAGATCTAAGCTAAAATGCAAATAAAAAGTTGAATGACTAAAATGCAAAAATGTGATTAATGATTACAAGTGCTTTTTTTTTAAGTGGATGAAGTTTATAATTGAGATGAGTGATGCAAAATTGAATACAAAATAAGAACAAAGAAGATAGAAAAAATAGCAAAACTAAAATAAAATTAAAAAGAAATTACTTCTACAAAGAAAAGGCGGACTTACCTCCCTTGCAGCGGAGCCAAAAACTTGACACGTCCTAAAGAAATGTTCCTACTCCCAAGTATAAGAGTGTCAAAGTAATAAATTAACCGGTAAGACCGGGTCGAACCACAAGAAGGTTGTTCACTTGTCATTGTAGAATTAATAATCTAGATTAATTATTAAGCTTGTTATAAAATGTAAATCAATTAAAATTAAAACTGGGGCTAAGGGATCCACTGTTGGTAATTCGATTATGATCCAATAATTAATATTTAGTCCAGATTAATGAGATGGTATTCCACTCCACTGAACACTCTCTGATAGATGTGGGTAAAAGTATTCACTGTGCTAGACAATATATGTCTGTCTACAGTGAGTCAAAAACTCTACAAAGATCAGAAGGGAGAAACCACTCTCTGATAGATATGGGTAAAAATACTCACTGTGCTAGACAATATCTGTCTGTCTACAGTGAGTCAAAAACTACATAAAGATCAGAAGGGAGAAAGCAAAAAAATAATAAATTTACCATAATTTGATCATATTTTCCATACCAACAGTATCACCTTTAGCCCCAGCTATATAAAATTAGCCAGACATAATTTAACTAGAAAATAACTATTTTATTTAAATTGGGAATTTGAGAACAAAAGAGAGAGAATTTCATAAATCTAATATCATATTTGGATTCAGAATACGAAAATTACGGGGGAGAGGCCCCCTATTTATACAAAATATGGATGAAAATTGACCATCAGATGAATTAAGAATGGAGTGTCCTGATTTCGCCACGCCATCAGTGAATAGTAATAATGAACAGTAAACGCATCCGTGAACAGTGAATAATGAATAGTTACAGTGAACAGTAACGTATCCGTGAAAGTGAATAGTGAATAGTAAATAGTGCATCGGCTTCTAGAATATTATTCTCTACAGCACATGTACGGTGCACTCACAATTTAGGCTAATAGAAATATGCCACATCATCGGTCAAAAATCTTCTAGAAAGTCAACTATAAACAGTGCACCGACTTCTAGAATGTGATTCTCTACAGCCGCATGTACAGTGCACTCATAGTTTGGCCCAATAGGAATGTGCCACGTCATCAGGAACAGTGAATGTCAATTGTGAACAGTAAAAGTCAACTGTGAACAATGAATAGTCAAAATTATAAAAATGCCTTTCGTGGCCTTCCTAAGGTTTTTGATGTTCTAAACTTGAAAACAATGTTTGTTTTGCCATCTGACTTCTCCATAATTCTGAATTGATCGAATTACTTTTGAAATACAACAAAAAATACACTGATTACTACACAACGCATTTACTTAAGCGAGCGAACGAACAAAATTATGTCTAAATTGGGGAATTAATCATATTGGAAGTGTAAACTAATGATATTATCCCTTAGTAAACATACACTTTTCAATGTTAATCAGTCGCCAATCTACCCATTACCATTGATCTTGGCAAACTAACTACAACTTCGCCTACGCTCGAATCAGTAGGGGGCACACCAATCGTCATCCTTTTATGATGCCCGAATCAGAAGTCGAAGCTGATGATTCAAGGTTGGCTACGCTTTGGTTGCCTTGATATTCATCGATCTTCCATTCCAATGATAGGTTCAACGAGTCGTCGCTTGACTCGATATAGCTCCAAACTTTGTCAAACAAGAAAAATTGAATGAAATCGAGCTATCTCAAATAGGGCGACCACAACCATCTAAAACCTAATCAATCGCAATTTCCAATATCTAGATGGTCGAACTAATCTAAACATGGCAATCAAAGCAATTCTAAACCCTAGGTCGATTTATCCTCAAAATCCAAAGGCTCTATTTCTTAGTTTGAAAATATATCCCACAAACAAATTCATCAAGCAAAACTCACATATTATATGGATCAAACGGTGGAAGAAAACTCAAACTCATTTAAATATCATAACACAAAAGCACTCAAAATTCTAGAAATCAGAAATTTGACAAAAACACTCAAAATAACAACAAAAGCATAAAAAAGAAGAAGCAAGAAACTTACCAGAAATTAATAGGGAAAAGCCAAAAAATCATCAAAGACTCACTGAAAATACTTGAAAAAAGTCGAAGAAAACTTTAGGACGCATTTGAACTAACAAATGGGTTTTTCTCTTTAGCAAAGTGAAGAAAACGAAGATTTTGAAATTTAATAGAAACAATAGACATGTGTCCCGATATGACAAGACACGTATTTTCAGTTGACATCATACGAAAAGTCTTTTATAGCTCCTAGAACCCAAAAGGCGCCAATTCAAATTCTAAAGCTTTGATAAACACGTCCACCTGAAAATTATGCCATGTCATCCCTAAAAAGCATAGGAAATCTCATTCGCACCATAAGAAGAGCTGGACCATACTCCACCAGTAGAGCGTTGCTTGATGCTCATTATCGATCGAAACTCAGAAACTTACAATGAAATGATTTGAAAACAACTGAGGCACGATAGTTGAATACGACCAAAATCATGACAAGAGATCTTCGCTCGACACCAGAGATCGGTCCAATATGTTCATCTATCTAATTCGAGCTCGGCCCTAAAGAGTGAGGGACAAACTGTAGTGAGCAAATTATGAACGGCCCAATTAAAAGGCCTAAAATTTAATAGAGGTTGAAAACATGTCTTGAACACATGCAAATCAACTTTACCAAGCCCACACCTAGCCCACGAAACCATCAGACCAAGTCAAAACACGTGTTCAAATGTGCCTTGAAGTATATGTTGGGGTTTATGCCCTAACGATGTAACTTGTACATGGATTTATGAAATAAATAAATAAAAAGTTCAATTCTTTCTTGTTGTATTGTTTATTTTATAACTTGTTGTATTGTTTATTTTATAACTTATGCATATTAACATCTTAGATTATCAGATGTAATCTCGAACTGTGTATATAAGTGTCATATACTGATGGATACAGTAAGAGACGTGCAATCTAAAGAGTCCATAGAAACCAAATAAAGTTGGGTACTTTATTTGTGGTTAATATATAGTTGCGGTCTATTTCGTAATGTACGGTGATTATATGTTAAATCATTCATATGAAGATTAGGACTGGGTCATGATCTAAATGAATCTCTCACCAAAATTCGTTTACCGATGAGATTCATATATATATATATATATCAACTAATGATGGCTATATGTGGGTGATCTTAATCCTCAGTATCTTATTGACTCCTTTAGGTTAGATCATGGTTTTTAATACATGGGTGAAGTCGGATGAAGTTCCTTGTCAATATGCTTTGTATGTTGGGATTACGGTTTGGCTTGTGGATGGGAAGGTTTGTACACAATAGTGGAATCCACTCTTTCTTATGAGAAGTAGATGGTAGTTCCCTTTAAGGGTTGATTCGGGGCTTGGACAATATAAATGCTCTCCTAATTCCGTGAGGAAATAGGATTTATTGTCCATTAAAGAATCAATGGTACTTAAAGGATATATGTAATTAGAGGGATATAACGGACATTATAACCCATCTCTAATTATGAACTACTGTGGACACATCATGTGTAATATCTATATCGATAGACACCGAGTTATATCGGTCTGTGTAAAAGCGTCTGCATTTGAGAGGGTGCAGCTTCAGATTCTTAGTGGAATAACACCAGAGTTAATAATCAAAGAATATTAATTAAAGAGTTTAATTAATGATTCCTAGGATTATTGGAGCTTAAAATATTATGGGTCCATTAGGTCCCTTTACTAACACGATTGATTTAGATAATAAGGGTCACTGTTAATTAATTGGATTGTCCAATAATTGTGTTACGAAAGTGACACATATTTATTTGGGAATTAATTGAATAATGAGATTATTTAATTAATGAATAATGGTGATTAATGAATAATGGTGATTAAATAAATTAAATAATAAGATTATTTAATTATGTTATTAATCACTAAATAGAGGATGTTTGTTGATATTTGCTTTTTGAATAAAATAAAATAATATGATTATTTTATTAAATTAAATTAACTATTTAATTTTTGAATATAAATAGTTTGAATTCAAATCAAATCAAATAAATAAAATATTAATCAATATCTTTAAAGATATTTGATATCTTAAAATATTAGAATGATTGGTTTTAATTAAATATTGATTTTGAATTTAAAAAAAAAATCAACACAACATTAATATTAAAAAGAGAAAAACGCATCGGTGCTTGCTAATTTAAGTGAGCAATTGGTGTGCATGATATTAAAAGCAAGAGAAAAAGCAATTGGTGCAGTCGTGTACTGTTGAAACAAACGGAAAAAAAAAAAATTTGAACAACTAGAATTGTTTTAGGTATTTTCTCTTGGAAGAAAAAATTTCTTCAATCTTTCTACATCCTCTTAAATTCCCGAGTACGTGATATGCTCACACGTAGTTACCAGTTCTGGGAATAGCAAGGAAGATCGGTGGTACAGACCAGGAGCATATCGTAAAGTGAAGGAGCCTCCTACGTAATTATGAATAATTGATTTCTTCTCTTCTTCTAATTATTGATTTCAATTTCTTATGTATACATATATTTTATTATTCTAATAATAAGTTCCAAAAAAATACGATCTCAACTTCACTAGTCCCAGATCGTTTACGATCGATATAAAAAAAGATAAAATTAAATTAAAAAAAAAACCTATTTCCGTTGTGTTACAGTGATCGGGGTTCCAACAGTATAATCATGTCAAACAAATTCAACATCTGATTGGGCCCTTATTATCAAATTTTAACAAATCAAAGCAGGCAATTAAAGCCTGTGATCTACACCCCTGTATGAATGGGTAAGACGTTAAGGACCTTAGCTCTTCACTATAAATAAGAGACCTTTTCTCAAAGAAATGCTCCCCTTAAACTCTGAAAAAAGCTCTATCTCTATCTCTCTCTCTCTCTCTCTCTCTCTCTCTCTCTCTCTCTCTCTCTCTCTTTCTCTCTCCTTTTCTCAACTTTTCAATATTACATTTATTATAGCCTATACCACCGCTTTAATTGTTGAACCATTGCTTAACAGAGGACGACCAAATTGTCCTAAAAACTCGCTTAACCAAACACACGGTTGACCCCACGTTGAACGAAGGGACACCTTAAGGCACCATACTTTTCAATATTCAATATTGATCCGGTCCTCGCTCGACCCACAGTGGTTCAATGAATCCCCAAGGAATCGACCAGCCAACATCATCAATAAACAAGGTCGATCCCATTAAATAGATCAACAACTCAATCTCAAACATCGAACAATACGGTTTGTCTCGACCATTTCATCGATCATTACTGACTTGAGAGTTAGAGAGTCCCCCTATAGGAATACCTCATCATGTGGCTCACTATCACTCTATTCTTTTATTTTTCAGGTTGTTAGTACCCACCTCAACAATCAAAAAGTAATTGTAGATCCGATCAACTACAATTACTTTTGAAATATAATACATTTTGAGGTACGACACTTCATTATTATGTTGTGAACGTGATAATGGAAGCCTGAAAGCATTGAGGTAGTTTCCTGAGTTTTGCATATGTAAAAACATTGAGTTCTACATAATCAATTGAATAAAAATCAAAGTTTAATCAAGTTTTAGCAAATGTTTTTGTTAACAACCTTTTTTGGTAGGGGTCCAAAGAAGAATGTTCCATTAGGCTGATTCCTGATAGGACCTGGATCGGGACCATCCCACTTCCCCGGTACCGAGAAACGGAGATGCCATGATCTAGAAATGATTGATGCCACAGTTGGCATTTTCCTTAGTATCAAAAACTACCGGTATCGCGGTACCAACTTCATTGTATCCAAGTACCGCGATACCTATCTTGAACCGGTTCAATAAGCATATCCCATCCGTCCAACATGGTGAGCGATAACGAGAAAGCTCCAACGCGCTAAGGAGGAAACAACACCAGTTACCCGATACCTCAGTACCACGGTATCTATCCTGGACCGATCCACCATGAAACAAATTATGGTGTGTTTAATATCAATCTAGAAGGAGGGGGGAGGGGTGAATAGATTTTAATCAAGTTTATCCAATTTTTGTTAATGGTCAATTAGATAAAAATCCCTTAACTAGTCACAATAATAAAACAAGTGTAATAAATATGGAATTAAAATGTACACTTGATCTTTACATGGAAACCCTCCAAATAGGAAAAACCACGGGCTATTAAGTGCGTCACACTCGAACAACGAATCCACTAATGGTAAAGGCGTTACAATCTACTCTCGGTATATAACCCACAACCACTACCTACTCCCGGTATTAAGTGGACGTAGTCCAATTGCTTGTGATTTACCTAACCTAATCCCGGAAGCAACACAAGACTTTCTTCTCAATGAAAAGATCAACAACCTATATGAATATGTAATAATATTTAAAATGCAAATAATGCTAGGTAAACCACTAAATGCTTATCTAGGAATTTAAGAATGTATCTAAGTACAATTCCTAGATATCAATATATGAATGAATGCTCATAAAGATTTAACTAAATAAATATGCAACATTATATCCTAGTTATCAAACAAAGTAATTTCAACGTATGTTGTCATTAAGCATGGCATGGTCATTAATGCAATCATCAAAATGCAATTAATATGACCTAATTAGCTAGAGGCAAATATGACCTATATGCTAGCTATCACGATACAACAACCCAAACATCAACAATAATCTCTACTTGTAATAGAAATTCTAATCTAAAGGCATAGAAGTCATAAAAGAGATATCTTGCTAAGCTAGAACACAAGAATGATGAAAACGGTGTTCTACTTACCAAGTTACATGTGTTGATGAATACCTATACTTGGAAACATCCTAGATGAAGCTAGAAGATGTTTGTTTCATGCAAGAATGATGGGTGTTTGGGTTTTGAGAGTTAAAAAAACAACCTTGGAGCTTTCTCTTACTAGGGGAACTCTTTCTCTCATTAAGATCTGGAATTTTGGAGTTCTAGATGGAATTGAGGAAGAAGATGAAGTATAAATATGATCCAAGTGAAGCCACATCGTTTTGGATAAGAACAAATAGATTTATGGCATCAAAAAGTGACTTGCAATGCAACTTGGATGGAAGTCACTTCACAAGTCGCATATATCTCGGGTTAGGTTGTCAAAAGGTGACTTGTGAAGCGACTTGGATAGAAGTCATATCAAAGGTCGCATTTGTCTCGGTTTTACAAAATTTGACAGCAACAACTCTAGATTCGAGCGACCCGAAACATGACCAAAAGACATTGAAACTTTTCGTATAATATACCGTTGGAAAGGTATTGAAGTCTACTTTCTACTCCAATTTATAAAAAATATATTTGGATGTATGTAGAAAGATTTATGGTTAAATAAGTGACTAATGGTCAGAAAAGGACATCAACAAAATGTCCAAACTCATGGTATAAGACCATGTGACCAAATACCAAAACAAGAGAAGAATGAGGCTTCTCAAATGCTCACTCAACGCGCTAAGACAAGCACACTATCGTACAAGCATGGATGTATCTGATCAAGCAACGGAATACGAATTAGACTCACAACAAACACACTATGAATGCACATAGACATCAATGAAGCACACATGCATAACAAACCAAATGCAAGTGAGTAAGTGTGTGTGAGCAACACATAATGCATGCCAATACAAAGGCAAAGATATGATCAATATAAACATGCAAGAAGAGTTATCAAAACATGAATATACACAAAAATAAGCACATAGAAATTTACCTTTGGTGCTTCTTCTCTTGAGGTCTTGAGAGCCTAAGTTACCCTTACATCAAATTCCAGAATGTGGTTTGTTCACGAAATAAACCAATCAATAAACGAGGACTTTACACACCAAACACGTTCAACCCGTCAAGAATGGGAAACAATGGCAGGAAGGCTCCAACCAAAAGAAGAGAAAGTTGACCTCTTCAGCCATTCATAATGCCTTTAATGGAGATAGTCAACCCTATTAATGGAGATAATCAAACTCATTAGTGAAGATAATCAACTCCTTAACGGTTATTCATAACGTCATTAATGAGAAATCATTCAACTCTTTAATGACCATTCATAACGCCATTAATGAGAAATCAGTCAACTCTTTGATGTCCATTCACATCGCTATTAATGAGAGATCAGACAACTCTTTAATGGACATTCACAATGCCATTAATGAGAAAATAGTCAATTTCATCAATGCCAAATCAACATTCATATGATTGTAAATTGATTAACTAATTTAATGGATTAGGCAACAAGAAAGAGGACTTATAAATATGACAAAGCTCTCTCTAAGAAAAGGATCTCGGATCTGATCCAGAAATTGGCTAAAAATGATAGAGATCTTAGCGTATTGAGAGAGATGGCTACGGAGGGACGGATCGAGATCAATGAATAAGATCGACCTCGACTACTATTGTAAGCTCTCCGGAGCATCTATGTTGTACTACTTTGCCATTTGTGTAAGCTCCCCGGAACACTGCTTGTGATAGATATATATATAATCTAGATACTGCCTAGGGGTTTTTCAGTATATGATCATTCATGATACTTTTTTCCTCTAGGTCAGTCCAATTATATCTAAAGAATTATCATTCTCACATCTATCTCTTTTATGCATGTATGTGATTTAGACCCCAACCCCACTGGTCCTAGCTCTCTTATCTACCTATCTGTATGCCAAGTCACATATAAAGATGGGAAAAAACCATCTGGATCCGCTATAAAGGTGTCGGAGAGCTCCCCTATACCCTCTCTATGGGAAAGAGCAACCTTTTTAAGGATCCGACAGCGGAGCTAGATATGCCATTTTCCTTGCTTGTTATTTGGATCGTTTAACTACAGAGGAGACCTAAAGAAGAGACCGCGTACCGAGACCAAGGATTATGACCAACCCCTCACACTAGCAAGGAAACCTCAAACGTCATATCTTCTCCTTATCCTCGAAGCCCCAATGAGCGATGTGATTTTTCGCCTACATATTGTTCCATTGCCATTTCTATTCATACAAAACCATGATGCCTAGAGGTACCTACCCCGCTGCGATATCCCAGGTTGCAGTTTGAGGGTGTTGATCGAAATTCTACACCCAAACGAATTTTCGGTTAACGGTTTTTTTTAATGAGATTATGAATGCAAGCACACATACTTACCCTCTCCTTCAATTCTAATTACACATGAAAGCAAATGGATGTTGATATTTCTTCTTCTTTGAATTTGGCATGGTTTTATCTGAACCCACCTATTTAAAAACATCCAAAATTTAAACCCACTACTATTTAAAAAAAATGAGGTAATTAAATAAAAAGTTACATAATCTGGTCATCACTTGAACGAACTAATACTCGTAAAAAGGAAAAACAAAAAACTAAAATCACCAATACAATAAGAGGCATAAAACATCTGCCAATATGTAATAATCAAATTCACCAATACAATAAGAGGCATAAAACACCCGTCAATACGTGATAATCAAATCTTAATGATAGTAAATGAAGTGTCTTTTTAAGTTTATTATAATATTTTTTTTAAATTGAGTATATTTTGAATAGGAGCGAGTGTCAATACTCAATAGATTAAAAAGGATAATTTTGGAATAAAATAAAATGCCTTTAGTTTTTTTTTAAATTTAAGTTATTAGAATGAAGTTTATTTAACAAACGAGTGTAAAAAAAGGGATTATATTAAGAAAATCTCATATTTAAGTGATAACATATGAAGAAAAAGCAAGTTAGAGTGTTTTAACCATTAAGATCTATTATGCACTTATATTTTATAATATTTAACTTAAAAAAATAAAAATAAAACAAAACAAAACAAAATAGAATCACATTTCAATCCCATCAAATCCTATACAACAGTCTAAATACAATCTCACACACCAAACGGTGTGATGTGTGTAGGGAGGTTGTGTGTAGTAGAATACTGGAAGTTTTCCAACTAGGAGTATTAAGGCCAATCCTCGTGTAATTTCCCCTTGCAAAATCATAAAGGGGCACGTGACTCTAATGCTTGGATTCTCGTCACGTGATTTTGCTGAGCCTCACATTCTCACAAGCCAAGGTTACATCTCATTTACTGTAGACTGTTATTGTCATGGCAAGCTATGTGGCTCTCTCGTCTCCAATTCACTGTAAACAATTTAAATTCCCGAGCTTGATTTCACGAAAATCACGTTCCAGGTAAAGTAATTTAGAACGATAATACTTTTTTTTCATCTTATTTGACTTGCTTAATTGATGTTTTAAGTTTTGATTAACCTCAATAATTTACTTTTCTACAGAGTGAATTTTAGAAGAACTCAAGCTGGTGTAATCTCCTGTGATTATTCTTGCGTTGAAGTGAGTTTTTTTTAGTCAGGTTATAGAGAATGGCTATGTATTTTACTGTTTTAGTCTATGGAATTCAAATTAACTAAACGAAGAAGCCATTCGATTTTATTTAAATTCTAGTAAGAAGCAATTAATTGGGAGCTACTTAGCCGTCGTTAAATTAATGATATTGATCTGCAGATAGATCAATTTTTTTATAGATGGGACCACTCAATAGAGTTGAATCAGATTGAAGAGTGGTGTTGTTTAAAGGATTAGTCTATGACATACTCTATGAATTTGGATGTTTAGATAGTACCTCTGTATTCAAAATGTACATGAAAATTACTAATTAGTTTGCTAGAAAAACTTGAAAATTGTAATATTATATCAAATGAACAGTGGTTTCCTAGTAGTGCAAGTTTGTTGTTTGTTTCTTGCATTTAGTGTTTTGTGTAATTTTACCATGGAGACTATAATCCCTATGATGAATTGCGTACATTGCATGAATCCCAGCTGATCAGGCAATCCCATGTTGGTCATGCAAATGGATTGCCTGGATTTCAATATCACAGGGAGTATAGAGCACGTGAATGTGAGGAATATTCTATTTTTTTTTTTATATGTCATGAATGGGTATATAGAAGTTTGTTTGCTGTAATTGAATGTAAAGCTGAAAGTGCTGAAGTTATCGAAACAATGTGATTTGTTACTTCAAGGTTAGGGATGTCTGTTATCGACCTCCGGGGACACAGCTCAACATCTTAAATGGAGTTAGTTTTTCCCTTCCTGAGAAAAGGTATGTTTTGTGGTCTGATTTCATTTATAGCAATTTAAAATGCTGTGGTGTGAGTTTTCATTTTCATTCAGTTGGTGTTGCTTGGGTGTTACTGTTGGAAGATAGTTTTTCAACAGGTATTTCTTAATCATTTGCTGTATTTGTATGGTCTGCAGTATTAATGAGATAGATACTGTGATCTATTAATTTAGATAAAATTGTCTGGAAAGTTTCACGAGGTTGGAGCATAAGAAGTTGAAGGATCCTGTCTCACCCCATAGTCATTTCCCTTAATTATGACATGCTAGCAGTAGACTCCTGCATATCTCTATTACAGTCATGCACTTAATTTTTGTGTCCATTGCTGCAGTCTTGGCTTGATATTTGGACAGAGTGGAAGTGGGAAAACTACTCTCTTACAGGTTTACCCCTTCCCTTGTGTTTTGGTTTTCTTCTCTCCTGTGGAAGCTTATAATGTTCATTTTGTTAACCCCCTTGAGTTCTTATCTTGAAGTGTTCCCTTTCCTTCATCTTTCAGCTCCTTGCAGGGCTAAGCAAACCTGCATCAGGTTCCATTTATGTTCAAAAATATGGGAATGATGGCAAACCAAATATGTCACCCGAACCGTTACCTCCAGAAAGAGTGGGCATTGTCTTTCAGTTCCCCGAGAGGTATCCGAAACCAATTGAACTGTTTCACCTTCTTTCGTTTATGATAAGAATTTCGAGAATCTCAGAAACTTGTATTTTACTAATCTGTTTCATCCAAAATGTCCTTAAATCAACAAAAAAAAAAGTCTTATTCCTTGTCCTTCATGGAAATTTTGATATGATACATCTGTTTTCAATGACTTTTTTCATGTTATCTTTAATTCTATTTGATTTCAGTGTTTAGGAGAGTGTTTCCTGTAACAATGTAGTCATACTTCACTGCATTGTTTCTCACTTCTTAATAATTCGTCTCTCTTCGAGATATTTGTCTCTTTAATGTATCTTAGGTTGCATTGAGAAGTTTTTAAGAATGTATCGTGTTGCTAGCTAGGTATTTTGTGGCAGATAATGTACTTGATGAAGTTATATTTGGGTGGCCAAGGCAAAGTGGTGACCTTCAATTGAAGGAGTATCTTGCTTTGAATCTCCAAAGAGCTGTCAATTGGGTATCTATAATCCTTCCACTTTTTTTTTTTTTAAATGTTCTCTGTATATTCTTTTTTCCCTCCTCTGTCTCTTTCTACCTCTACCTCCTTTTACGTAACAATTCAATACCCCCTCTCCCTTCTTCAAATTCTTGTGATTATTTAACTTGGTTGGTTTGTTATATGTAATTGCAAAACTAAAGAATAGAATGGTAATTGATGACCTTAGGTTGGATTGAGTGGGATCTCTTTGGATAAGGATCCTCATTCTCTAAGTGGTGGTTATAAACGTCGTCTTGCACTGGCAATTCAACTGGTGAGAACTTGTATATCAATTTATCCTAATTCACAGATGCAGGAAATTCATGCAACATATAATTGTTAAGATGCTAAAAACACATGGATTTAGAAGTTATTTTATCATTTTCATTTTCGGCCTTGCTTTTAGAAGTTTGCTATTCTTGGAATGAGTTGACTGCATATTTTTGATTAAATTTTTATTCTTCAGGTACAAATCCCAGATCTATTGATATTGGATGAACCTCTAGCTGGTCTTGGTATGATCTCTTGTTCATTGTGTTTTATTTTCTGCATTAATGATTTTCCTGCACTTTGTGTAACTTTATCGATCTAGACTTCTTTAAAATTGAATACAACAAGGCAACAATTAAGCACATGCAATCTCTGTAATTGTGTACCTTTCTCTCCCCAAACTGTCTGCAAAACATCTCTGAGCTCTGGTAATTAAGAAAGGTCTCTTCTTGCTCTTTTTGCCATCAGGCTGAATATTGGCTGAAACTGCCAGATCAGTTTTAGGTTGCATGAGTTACTTGTTTGACTTAAATCTGGATTATTAACTTCCAGCTTTATTTGGGACTCTAGCTTGCACATTTTAAAATTCTATTTTCTAAGTAGCAACTGTTGATCATCAATTATTTTCTTTGAATTTTAGGAATTTGGCACAATCAGCATACTATTTTACTAAATTTTCCCACTGAGTATTAATGTTATGATAAACCAACTCAGCTCATGGATTATTTACATGATCTCTAACATTTACTGGTTCAAATTATTTTGATAATTTTTCTATTGTAATATGTACTATTAGGGTGTAGTAAATAATTTTGTACATGACATATTATGTTTCATCTACCCAATTCATTCAATTATGACCTATTTCACTATGCATTAAGCAATAAACACAGTAGAACTTGTTTTTTTATGCCTAGCATGTATTTCATTCTCTCCTTTGTGAACTTGTTAATTGATAGATATATTCCTGTTTATAGATTAATTTCTTACACATTCTTGTTCAAAAAAAAATTCTTCGCTGATGTCATGTAAGATTACTACTTTAAGAAATGGATATTAAAGGAAAATAGGAAAATGTAAGAAACTTATCCTAAGATGTTCTCTTCTAATTTGTAAATTCTAGTTCCAACAAAGTCTTAAATTTATAGGTGGGATAATTGAATACCAATTCTTGTGGTTGTGTTATATTTTTCAGCATATTAAACTTATCATCTAGCATCACATTTTTCTAAGTGTGTTAGCAACTTTAACCCAAATTATTGCTTATGCAATTCTGGAAAGCAGACTGGAAGGCCCGTGCAGATGTTGTGAAGCTCTTGAAGCATCTGAAGAAAGAATTAACCATACTTGTCGTCAGTCATGACCTCAAGTAAATCTTTCTTTTTCAATTCTTTCTTTAAAAATATTGTTATTACATTATTTTAATAGTCATCCGTATGTTATCTTAGTAGAGTTTGAGAACAAGGATATTAAGTTCTACTGCCCATTTTGAGAACTGTAATTTATAATTTTGCCATCCTTGCATGGTGACAAAGATCATTTTACTAGAGGGCATTAGAATATCCTGTGGAAAAGTTGGATCCAATGTTTTTAATCATAAATATCAATTATAATTCATGATATGGGTTCAACTGTACAAGTAGTTGGACAACAAGAATCAGATTGGAAAAACAGGACAATGGGGATTTTTTTTTTTTCAGTGTCTCAAATGGTTCAGCATAGCTGATAATTGGACTTGTTCTTGGCATACCAGAGATGAAGAAGGTATGATAATTGGTAGATTGTGAGGAGCAAATACTGAACTCCACAAACATTGTTTCTTTTTTTTTTTTACTAACGGCATCGTTTCATTAAAAGAATAAAATGCAAAAACTGTGAATTGCAAGTTGCTGCTTGATGCAGGAGCATAGTATTGTTTTCCTTTAAAAGAATATAATACTGATATTTTAGCTTTAATATTGCTTTTGTTTGCTTTGTTTTTAATTGTTGTTTGATTGCGCGCTGCATTTTGGGCAAAGCAGTTTGTTAGCTGAGTATTTAGCTGGTTGATTAAGCCTTTTTGGGAGCAACTTTTGATTTGTAATTGGAGATATTATTGAAATATGGCAGAGGAATGGAAAGAAATTTTCCCCTCTTTCAATCGACTTCTACGTCAACTGTAATCAGAGCCCTGGGTTTCTCCTATGGTGACAATGGCGGGCGACGGCAATAGTCACCATGCTAGCAATGAAGATCGCAATGTGCAAGCTCTTTGGGCAGCCATGGCGAAATTGGAGCAAGGATTCGAAAAACGATTTGAAGTTTTTGCACAGGAGATGCGACAATCCATTGCCGCAATGTTCCAATGGTGAATCAAAGAGGTTATCGGGTCTGAGATCGAGATGTGCCTCGTGAACGCACCGATGATGCTCAAAGAAATCATCGAGTCAGTCAACGAGCTCGTGAATGTCGTCCGTTTCCTGATCCCACAGATTCAGAGGAAGACGACGCTCCTTGTCGACACCTACGATTTGTTGAATTTGACACAGATGGGGAGGTTGAAGAACTGGCCCTAAGTAGCATAAGGTATGTTCCTCGAGACAGAACTCATCGGAATTTTGGTAATAATGCGTATAGTCCTAAGTTTGATATCCCTTGTTTTGATGGTCATGTGCATATTGAGGATTTTCTTGATTGGGTTCAAGCTATGAAAAAATTCTTTGAATGTACGGATATACCCGAAGATAAACATGTGAAATTAGTTGCTTATAAGCTCAAAGGGGGAGCATCTGCGTGGTGGTATCAACTACAATCTCATCGTAGACGTGAGGGCAAACAACCCATCAGATCTTGAGCAAGAATGAGACGTATGATTAAAACATGGTTTTTGCCTACTGATTACGAACAACTTCTTTACCAACAGTATCAACAATGTCAGCAGTGAAATCGTTCTGTTAATGAGTATACAAAGGAATTTTATCGCCTTAACGCTCGAAATGATTTCAATGAGACAGAGCGATAACAAGTCACGAGGTATGTTGGTGGTCTACGTGATGTGTTATAGGATCAACAAGCCATGACTTCAATTTGGAAATTATTAGAAGCTGTGAATTTAGCTTTCAAAGCTTAAAGTCAAGTCACTCCCACAAATACTCGATGTAGTTATAGTCGCAAATCTAGAATTGAGTCTTTCCCTGAGAAACAAAAATTTTATGCAGGTCCAACACCTTGCCCTTTAATACCTTCAAATAAAATTATTCCCGAAATTAGCTATGGTGGGAATAAAAACGTAGGCAAAGCTCCTATGGAGGCTCCCAAACCGAATCCCTATACCAAACCGATGACAGGAAAATGTTACAGATGTAACCTTCTTGGGCATCGCTTCAATGATTGCCCTCAACGTAGGCAAGTAACTATGGTTGATAGAGCTATTGATGAAGAAAGTGAGCATGAAATCAGTGAGGATGATTGTCTTGATGGGGGTGAATTAGTTCATGGGGATAAGGGTGATATTGCGTAGAAAATTTTGCTGGCTCCCTAAAGAGCAATCTAACTCACAAAGACGTGTGATATTTCGAACCGGTTGCACTATAAAGAGGAAAGTTTGTGACGTTATCATAGATAGTAGGAGCAATGAAAATATTGTTTCTAAAGCCCTTGTGAAAGCCTTACAACTTCCAACTGAGAAACATCTGAATCCTTATAAAATTGGGTGGATTAAGCGTGGAGTCGAAACAAAGGTTACAGATATTTGTAAACTACCTTTTTCGATTGGAAAGTATTACCAAGATTAAGTTATTTGTGATGTTGTCGGCATGGATGCTTGCCATGTTTTGTTAGGCTGGCCATGGCAATTTGATCATGACGTTTTGCACAAAGGAAAAGATAATGCATGTGTTTCAATGGAAAGGAAAAAAAAAAGAGTTTTACTGCCTCTTTCTAGCAAGCCTATTCCAACTGTAAAACCTACCCTCCTTACAATTTCAGGATCAGAATTCTCCGCTGCAATTTGAGAAAATGGCGTGGTACTTGCTTTCATAGCCAAATAAAAACCTTATGCAAATACGCTTGTATCTTCTGAAGTTCGAAGTCTCTTGGATGAATTCACTTATATCTCTCCTACATAGCTGCCCAATGAACTCCTTCCCACGAGAAATATTCAACACAACATTGACTTTGCCCCAGGAGCTACTCTACCAAACCTTCCCCATTACAGGATGAGTCCAAGAGAACATGAAACATTGCAAGGTTTCGTTGATGATTTACTTAAGAAGTAACTCATTCAAGTCAGTTTGAGTCCTTGTGCTGCCCCAACCCTGTTAGTGCCAAAAGAAATGGCAGTTAGCGAATGTGTTGACAGTCGGGTTTTTAATAAAATTACGGTGAAGTATTGCTTCCCTATCCTTCGTTTGGAAGACATGTTGGACAAACTTGAGGAATCGAAGGTGTTTACAAAGTTGGACCTTCATAGCGGATGTCATCAAATTCGAATTCGTGCGGGAGATGAATGGAAGATTGCTTTTAGGACTCGAGAAGGACTTTATGAGTGCCTTATGATGCCTTTTGGCCTTGCTACATTTTATCGTCGTTTCATCAGGTATTTCAGCTCCATTGTAGCACCCATCACCAATTGTTTGAAGAAGGGGCTGAAGGGTAAATTTACTTGGGGAGAAGAACAACAATATAGCTTTGAATTGATCAAAGAAACACTCAGTTCTGCTCTAGTTTTAGCTCTTCCAAATTTCGACAAAGCATTTGAGGTCGAAATTGATGCGTGTATGATTGAAATTTGAGCTGTTTTGTTGGAAGAAGGCCGACCGATCGAGTATTTTAGTGAGAAATTAAATGAAGTCAGACAAAGATGGACCACATATGAACAGGAGTTGTATGTGATCGTTAGAGCACTATAACATTAGGAGCATTTTCTCGTTCAAAAGGAGTTTATTTTGCATAGTGATCACCAAGCACTCAAATATGTTAACTCTTAAAAGCATCTCAACAGTATGCATGCTCGGTGGGTACCGTTTTTACAAAAATTCACATTTGTTTTTCAAGACAGGTCTGGCTAACAAAATCGAGCGGCTGATGCACTCAGCAGAAAAGCACTACTTTTGACTACTTTGCAAGCTGAAGTGATTGGTTTGAAGTGTTAAAAGATCGGTATGAATTTGATGACGATTGTAAAGATAAATGGGAGAGCTGCATTAAACATGATCCTAATGGTGACTTTCATATCCAGTAGAGATTTCTCTTCAAGGGCAATCAACTTTGCATTCCCAATACGTCTCTACGTGAGCATTTAATTCAAAAATTGCCTTTTGGTGGTCATACAGCCCACGCAGGCAAAGACAAAACAATAGCTCAATTGGAAGATCGTTTTTATTGGCCTCGTATGCGTCGTGATATTACTAAATTTGTGAAGAAATGTGGTGTATGCCAGTCTGCTAAAGGACATACACAAAATGTTGATCTGTACACCTCTCCCAATTCCAAAAAATATTTGGGAAGACTTAAGTGTGGATTTTATTCTCGGTTTACCCAAGACATAACACCATGTTGATTCCTTCTTTATGGTGGTGGATCGATTCTCCAAAATGGCACGTTTTCTCCCGTGTAAAAGAACAAACAATGCAAGCAAGGAAGTAGTCAGGTTGCATGGAGTCCCCAAGTCAATTGTTTTAGATTGAGATGTCAAATTTATTGGTCATTTTTGGCGAGTTCTTTGGCGCAGGTTCAATACTTATCTGAATTTTAGTAGTACCGCCCACCCATAGACAGATATAGTGTCAAAATGGACCAATGTGACCCATTTGGTCCGGTCTGCCGTGCCCGATTTCGAAAATGGGTCGGGCATAGTTCGGCATGCGCCGATGTGTGTGCCAGACGAGGTCCGGTCCGTTTTCGAAAATCCAGGAACGACAAGGTAAGTAGGCCTGCTACCGACAAGCCAGGCCGGATCGGTCCGCGTGCTTGCTCCGGCAGGCACCACGGGTCGGCCCCTAATTTTTTTCCATTCCAATTTTTTAAAAATTATTTCTATGGATTTTGGATTTTGAGTTTAGGGTTTATAACTTAGGGAAAATACATAATATCAATTTAACAATTCAATTATGTAAATGTAATTTTCGTTAAATTTTTTTTATCTTGATCATGCATGCATGCATTTGAGCATGTCTTCTCAAATGATTGGTTCCATTCTTGCTTGTGGAATAGTCCTTGAAACAAAATTTACATTTAGCTCTAGGGCCTATCGTCCTGTCTGTGAGTGTCATTTGTACTACGTCAAAACACTGTCAAACATTTGATATAAACTTTTTGGGACGAGATGTTTATATAGCGGCGGAACAGGAAGGTCCCGCTTGGGTTTCCGTGGGTGCTGGAAGATCAAAATCATTGTTCAGCATGTGCAAACCGTCCTGAAAAAATGGCTGCTGGATAGAATCCATTTCCTGAAATACAAATATGAACTCATTAGTCATTAATTGTCAAATTACTACAAATTAAATAGTTTAATTTAGTAACAAAATATATTTAAATTAATTACTACACTTATAAATCATAATTTACCAACATAATATATTTACATTAACTACTACACTTTAAAAAATTTAACTTACTAACACAAATTTATTAAAATTAATTACTACACAAGTACACATAACAATGATTAATTAACTACTAAAAAAAATTAAAATAATTTACTAAATAAACAAAAATTAGCTAAAGTGTTTACATAATATTATAAATTTACTCATATAAAAAAATAATAACATTTAAAGACAAATGGACCTTCAAATTTTTGTGTGTTGATGGAAAATGAGGAGAATAATAGATAGAAAGATTACAGAAAATAGGAAATTAGTATAATACTATTACAAAATGTGTAGAGAGAGTAAAAATCAAATTGAATGAAAATGTGTAGAGATTTGGAGAATGAAGAGAGATTGTAAGAATGAGAGAATGAGAGAAAAGTGATTGAAAAATGGAATGGATGGGGGTATTTATAGAAAAATTAGAATTGTGGGAGAAAATATAAAATAAAAGAGTTTAGGGGTTTTTTTGTAATTTTCTTTTGGCTCCAACGGTTGAAATTTAAAATTCAACCGTTAGGGCCAGTTTTTGTAAAAAAAAAAATAAATTAAATACCAAATGGCCGGACCTTGGTGTCGGTAAGGCAGACCGGCTACCTATGGCCCGCCACAGTGCTGGTCTTGGGCCGGCACGTGACCCACGCGGACTGGACCTGGTCCGGCACACTTTTGTTGGCAGGCCAAACAGACTGGCCACCTTGGGTCAGGTCCATTTTTACACAACTAGACAAATGGCAAACAAAGGTTACAAATCGAACTTTGGAAAATATGATTCGCTATATTGCTGGTGACTGTCCAAAGTTGTGGGATCTGGCTCTTCCATAAGCAGAATTTACCTTCAATAGCATCGGTCTACAGGTCAATTCCCATTTTCAATTGTTTACACGAAGCCTCCAAATTCCACAGTTGATTTGATCACTCTTCCTACTCAATTGAATAAGGCTGCTGACAACCTTGCTGAGCTTATCTCCCAAATGCACCAAAATGTGAAGTTAAGATTGTGACACGTACGTTTTGTCGTTAGAAATCGTACGTCAAAACAAATATTTATAAAACCGTAACAGTACCTCAAAAAGTTTACAAAACTAGTACAATGGCAAGCCGGGTGTCGTCCACAGGGAAAGGGAAATCAAAATGGCGAAAACTAGTTAACTAAATTTAAACTAAAACTAAGCATGAAAAGTAAATATAAATGGTTTGGATTTTTGAAAGGTTAATTGTTAAAATGCAAGCTACAATTAGGTTGGTTAATCAAACATGCAATTAGTGTGTTAAAATATGATGGTTAAAACTAAGGAATTAATGGATCCAACAAGTGAATGTGAAATATTAGGCTTGAATGACCTAATTTTTTTTATTCCATCAATACATCTATTTATATACAATTGGAGACCTAAACATTAGGACTTCTTTCCTACTTTTAAAGGAGAAAATCTTGCCTAATCTATTCTAAATAAGGAAAACAATTATACAACAAATTACACCTAATTTACAGCAAAGAATCCCAACACTCCCCTTCAAGCTGGGTTGTAAATATTTAGCATACCCAACTTGCAACTAAGATCTTCAAAATGCGCTCTTGGAAGTGCTTTAGTTAGAATATCAGCAGTCTGTTGATTAGAAGGAAAGTAAACAGGCTTGATTACTTTCTCTTGTATCTTTTCTTTGATGAAATACCGATCTATTTCCACATGCTTGGTCCGGTCATGATGAACTGGATTTTTAGCAATACTGATGGCAGATTGACTATCACATAGTAGCTGAATTGTTCCCTCATAAGGTATCTTCAATTCGTCTAATACTCTTTTCACCCAAATTCCTTCACAAATACCATGAGTCATAGCTCGGAATTCCGCTTCTGCACTACTTCTAACTACAACAGCTTGTTTTTTACTTCTCCATGTTGTCAGATTTCCCCAAACATAGGAACAATAACCAGAAGTGGAATGTCTATCTGTGATTGAGCCTGCCCAGTCTGCATCGGAATACAATTCCACTTTCCTACTTGAGTTCTTTCTGAATAACAGTCCCTTTTCTGAAGTCATTTTCAAGTATCTTAAGATTCTGCACACCGCTGTCATGTGTTCTTCAGTAGGTTTGTTCATGAACTGACTAACAACACTTACTGAGAATGCTATATCAGGCCTAGTATGTGAGAGATAGATCAACTTCCCTACAAGTCTCTGATATCTTCCCTTTTCTACTGGAGCACTGTCTTTATTTGAACCAAGTTTGGTAGTGTAGTCCATAGGTGTCTCTGCAGGCTTACACCCAATCATACTTGTTTCTTTAAGAAGATCCAGTACATACTTTCTTTGAGAAACTGCAATGCCTTGCTTAGACCTAGCCACTCCCATTCCCAAGAAGTATGTGAATTTACCTAGGTCCTTGATCTCAAACTCTCTTGTCAGAAATTCTTAAACTCTCTTGTCAGAAATTCTTTGACTCTTGGAAACTCAGAATAATCCCCTGTTAGAACAATATCATCAACATGGACAATCAACACAGAAATCAGTCCTTCTAAAGAATGTTTTACAAACATTGTATGATCAGACTGTCCCTGTATATACCCATTACTCTTCATAACTCTGGTGAATCTTTCAAACCAAGCTCTGGGTGATTGTTTGAGACCATAAAGTGACTTCTTTAGTCGACACACTTTGTTGATGTTTGATGAGTTCTGCAGTCCTTGGGGAATGTCCATATAGACCTCCTCTTCTAGATTCCCGTTCAAGAACGCATTCTGGACATCTAGTTGATGGAGGGGCCAATCCAAATTTGCTGCAAGAGAGAGGAGTATTCGAATAGTGTTGAGTTTTGCAACCGGAGCAAAGTCTCCTCATAATCTATGCCATAGGATTGAGTAAATCCCTTAGCTACGAACCGAGCCTTGCATCTCTCAATACTACCATCTGCCTTTGTTTTTACAGTGAAGATCCACTTGCACCCAATCACATTCTTTCCATGAGGCATATGAGTAATTTCCTAAGTATCATTCTTCACCAGAGCACTAACTTCTTCATTAACTGCCTTCTTCCATTCTGGGATAGCCATGGCTTCTTGGATTTAATTAGGAATGTAGATAGAAGTGATTTTTCTGGTGAATGCTTGGTAAGATGAAGATAGTCCCTCCTAATTCACATAGTTGCCAATAGGGTACAATGGATTACTTCTGCATTCTCTCACCCCTTTCCTGAGTGCAATCGGTAGGTTCTCATCGGAATTATCATGATCACTTAAATTAGTACCTGCAGAATTTTCCTCCACAGTCTGTAAGTTAGATGTAGTGATTTTTACCTCAGGTTCAGATGTTGGCAGTAGCTGTGAATCTGCTAGAGTCTCTGATTCCTTCGGTGTTTTCCTTTTCCTGTGATAGACAATTATCTCGGGATATTCAGAATCAGTTGGTTTCGGTTTAGGTTCACTTTGGACACTTGAAGAAAGTGCAATTTCAGTTGTTTCCGATGTAATTTCAGGTGTTTCTGGTTTAATTTCAGGTGTGTAATCTATGCTATCCAAGAAAAACTGATATTCTTGTGGTTGACTCTGATTAGAACTCTCCCCCTGAATATCAGTTTTATGGTAATAAGATTTTGTTTCAAAAAAGGTGACATCCATGGTGTGATAAAACTTTTAGTTGTCAGGACAGAAACATTTGTAACCCTTTTGGTTGGGAGAGTACCCTACAAAGATACATTTGGTTGATCGAGTGTCAAGCTTGGTTCGTTGTTTTTGATGGATATGCACAAACACAGTACACCCAAATATTCTTAGAGGAAGAGTGGAAATCAACCGACTTTGAGGAAAGTGTTGTAAAAATACTTGATTTAGAGTTGAAAAATCTAATACTTTGGATGAAAGTCGATTGATTAGGTATGCTGCTGTAAGTACAGCCTCACCCCAAAAACGTTTTGGAACATTGGATGAAAATAACAGAGACCTGGCAATGTCCAGAAGGTGTCTATTCTTTCTCTCAGCTATCCCATTTTGCTGAGGGGTATCTACACAGGAACTTTGGTGTATGATTCCCTCAATTGATAGATATGAGCCAAGGTTAGAATTAAAAAACTCTCTTTCATTGTCAGTTTTAAGTATTTGAATGGAAGTTTGAAATTGATTTTTAATCATTGTTTTGAAATTCTTAAATATTTGAGGAACTTCTGATTAAAAATAAATCCATGTGATTCGTGTGTGATCATCTATGAAAGAGATGAACCACCGAGCTCCTGTGACATTTGGAACTTGAGATGGGCCCCAAACATCACTGTGGATCATAGAAAAAGGTTTTGATGCTTTGTATGGCTGAATTGGGTATGAAATGCGAGTGTTTTGTAAATTGACAAATTCACATTGAAAAGAACTAGCACTTTTATTTCTGAATAAGCTTGGAAAAAGTTTGGATAAGTACATAAAACTTGGGTGGCCTAACCTGTAATGCCACTCCATGACCGACCTCTCACTCTCACGTTTCAACTCACTGACAGACACTCAAGAATTAGTTTGATAAGACATAGGTTCACTCACTCCTAGATGAGATTGTCTCACAGAATCCGGTTAACCTCAAGATGATAGAGCCCAGCATGACTCCTAGCATTGCCAATCATCCTCTCCGAACTCACATCCTCAAATTCGAAGACATGAGGAGAAAAATTAGCTATATAGTTAAGATCTTGGGTAATTTTATTTATGGAGAGTAAGTTGTTGTCTAGATTAGGAACATATAGAACAAATTTGAGTGTTATGTCTCTGGATACCACAACTGAACCAGTCCCTTCAACTTTTGCCAAAGAACCATCTGCAATTCTAACTGTGAGAGCTTCATTACAAGGAGAATATGTGTGGAAAACTCGCCTATCTCCTGTCATGTGATCAGAAGCACCGGAGTCTACAATCCAGGGATTATAATGCTCTTGTTTCACAGTCAAGGCCTTAAGAAAATTACCTTTTTGAGCTATGGAACCTGACCCAACAACTGGTGGATTTTGCTGTGATTGCAGCAGCCTTCTCAGTCCATCAAGTTCCTCTTTGCTAAAATTTGCAAGTTGCTATAAACTACCAGCTATGTTGCCTCAAATTTCCTTCTCTGCTGCTATCTTTGGCTTCCAATCAGCAGATTTTTCATGGAGTTTCCAGCAGGTTTCTTTGGTATGACCAGGGCGGCGACAATGTTCACACCATGGCCTTCCCCCTTTTCGTGGCTACTGCAGGTTTCGGATAGCCAAGGCTGATGACTCACCAGTAGCAGCTGATTTTTCCATCCTCAGCATCAAATGGCGTCTACTCTCTTCCCTTCGTACCTCAGAGAAAGCTTCACGTAAGCTTGGCAGCGGTTTTGTGCTAAATATCCTTCCTTTTACTGCATCAAGACTTGAATTCAAGCCCAAACAAAATTTGTAAACCCGCTTATTCTCTATTATCTTCTTGTAAAGTTTGAAATAATTGGTAGTATCCCAGGAATATTTTTCAAAAGCGTCCAGTTGCTGCCAGCTTTGATGGAGTTTGTTGTAATACTCGGTCACAGATAAATCACCTTGTCGGAGATCATGCAAAAAACCCTCAATTGTCACCAGTTCGGGGGTATTGTCTTTATGAGAATAAGTGTCTTTTGCTGCCTCCCAAATTTCTGCAGCAGTTTCATATAGGAGAAAATTTTCTCCTATGTGTGGCTCCATGGAATTCACTAGCCAAGACATAACCTGACTATTAACTCTCTTCCAGATCCAATAGCCATCGTCTTTTTCGTCTGGTTTGGTGATATGTCCAGTGAGATAATCTTCTTTTTCCTTGCTGCGGACATGAAACATGAAGGATTGAGACCATTGGATGTAGTTTCGGCCATTCAATTTGTAGACGGTGATTAGTGTGGATGAGTAGTTTGTCAGGTCTCCCCCATTGTTGTTGAACATAACAGTTTCGACATTTGAGGAGGATGATTTGGAGTTTCAATTGAAGATTCTTTGGTGTTTGTCATGTCTGGTATTTGAAGTTGCTACTGAGAATTAGGTAAAGACTAGGACGGCCGATGAATACTGCCGGAATAAGCAGTGTAGAATGCTGCCGGAAAAAGCAGTAGATGGAGAGTTGACCTAAAACGGTTGTGGGATTGACAGGAGGTGTCTAGGGTTGCTCTGATACCATGTGAAATATTAGGTTTGAATGACCTAACTTTTTTTATTCCATCAGAACATATATTTATATACAATTGGAGACCTAAACATTAGGACTTCTTTCCTATTTTTAAAGGAGAAAATCTTGTCTAATCTATTATAAATAAGGAAAACAATTATATAGCTAATTACACCTAATTTACAGCAAAGAATCCCAACAGATCCAACAAGAGAATTATGGGCATGTACGAACTCTTATGAAATGAATGCACATTAATAAATTGATTGTAACCAATCTAGATGTATAGTATTGGTTGTATTCCCTCATGAGCTTCCAATCTAGATGTATAGTATTGGCCACTCACAAGTGATTTTTCATGAATGAGCATCTATCAAAATAAGGGATTAATCTCTTCATAAAATCATCAACCTAGATGTATAGAATTAATGCTTAACCTCTCACAAGCAATCAACCTAGATGTATATAATTGATTATCCATTCAAAGTTAGATCAAAATTGAGATTTTAAAATCCGGATCTCACTTGAGGATGTACTCTTGTTTGACCCTTCCATTCAAATGAGCTTAAAAAGACCAAATAGATGTACACCTAGTCAACTACTCAAATAATTCCCTCAATCAATTAGCAAAGAGAGGAGTGTATAATCAAAGACAAACCAATTAAGGGAAGCAATTAAAACAATGAATGGAACATAATTGATAGATTTAATAGACAAAAAGTAGAGTTCATTACAAAGCCCAATATCCACAAGTGTTTCACATCAATCCCCTAGTGAGATGATTAGCAACTCATGACAAATACAATAGAATAACAAGGAGATGAGAGATAGAGAAGACCCATGAAGAATTTCTCCCTTCTTGAAGCTTGATCCAATCTCCAAGTGTCCTTGAGTAGATGATGATGAAGGATGGTTAGATTTGGTGGGGAATGTTTCCTAAATCTAGGTTAGTAATTAGAGATGTGAGAAAGTGTAAGAGAGGAGAAGATAGGTGTAAGAGATGATAGAGATGTCCCAAATTCGTTTCATGAAGGAATATATTTATAGGGTCCCAAGATTAGGTCAAAAAATGTTGATGTGGCTGGCCTAACGTGCCAAATGCACGGGTAGTGCGCGGGTAAGGACCCGTACAATCCCCTAGAACCAGATTCTTCAGATACGGAGTGCGAGCAAATGCTCTGGTGCTACCCGCACATTCTCCTTCCTTCAATTTCTTTTTCATGTGCACGGGTAAGGACCCGTGCAGTGACCCGCACACTGAGCTCTTCCCTTCATTGGTTTTTAGGCCCTTTTTCACTTAATTCCATGCTTTTCCATCCTTCTTTCCAATTTGTACTTAATTGCCTGCAAACATATAAAACAAGCCATAAGATAACCAAAAATGCCCAAAAACAAGATAAAGGAATTGGATTCGAGGGCCAAAATGTATGGCATTTTTGACTCAATCAAATTGGAAGAATCCAATGCTCACTACAAGAACAATGCTAACAAGCATCGTCGACAGAAGTTGTTCAATGTGGGTGACCTGGTTATGGTGAATGTCTGCAAAGGTAGATTCCCAGTTGGAGTTTTCCATAAATTGCAAGCAAAGAAAATCGGTCCATTTCGTGTCATGGAAAAACTGAGCGATAATGTTTATGTGTTGGAGCTTCCTCCTGATATGTGCAACTCTCCAAGATTCAATGCTGCAGATCTCTTCGAGTATTTTCCACCGGATGCTGCTCCAATTTCTATAGATCACTCGGGGGCGAGTTCTTCAATGGTGGAGGAGATTGATGCAAGAGCATAGTATTGTTTTCCTTTAAAAGAATATATACTGATATTTTAGCTTTAATATTGCTTTTGTTTGCTTTGTTTTTGGTTTTTGTTTGTCTGCTTCTAAAAGCGCTGTGTTTTGGGCAAAACAGTTTGTTAGCCGAGTATTTAGCTGGTTGATTAAGCCCTTTTTGGGAGCAACTTTTGATTTGTAATTGGAGATATTATTGAAATATTACAGAGGAATAGAAACTTCCAGTTTCTCTTCTAAAACTTTCCCCTCTTTCAATCGACTTCTACGTCACTACTTTATATTGGGGATGGATAAAATCATTTTATGGGAAGAAGTTTCCAGAATATAAAAGGGTTATAGTTATCCAATCACCCTTGTAATGTAGTTACATCACTTCTTTTGAAGAAAAATATAAGTGCTGTCTAATTGAATCTTTGAACGCTGCTATTTCGTACAAGTCTAACTATGTTGTAACATAAAGCAGACTAACACTAATTATCCAAAAGCCAATAGACGCTGTTTAACTTCAATGTAAAACCAATCTGTTTTCTTGAGGTCTAAAGTTAAATTTGTTTCACTGAACCCAGTATCATTTAGATTGATGAGTTCCACAGTCTAAGCATCTGAACCTTATGCTATTTTATAACACTGTATTTATGTGTTCACTCCACTTGTTTATTGTTGATAATATGAATACATTTGAACATTTTGCTCAAGGAGATTCTGATGCTTTTTCTTACAGAGAGTTGGTATCTCTAGTTGATCGATCTTGGAGGATGGATATGGGTGGAGTTCTGATGGAAGAGCCTCTACCAGTATAAGTTGGGACTATGCAGTTGCCTGCCTCATCAAAACACAATGCTACGAGGTGGGTCCCTAATTCTTCTAGCTCTTGTTCTTGAACTTTTATTTTTTTTCATGAATAAAAAATCTACAACAAAGAACTAGAACAGAATATCCTGATCTATAAGCAATGATTCTCTTGATTCTTTTTTGTTGAAGTTGAGATGAATCAACATATCAGTTGGACAGTCAAATCTACCTGCTTGAGTTATTAGATAGCACAATGTTGACCAACAACACAAGCATAGAAGTTTTTGGCGTGGATATTACGTGTATAGAATTTAACATCCAAAAGCTGTAAAATGATAAACCCATAACCAACTAACCCATAATCAACCAATTACTCACCATTTACAGATGATGATGTATGAAGTTCTATACAGTAAGATTGAACGAGGTTGATTTTAATAATTTAAACTGAACAACTATGTGTGTCAGGTGTCCAGATGAAATTGAAGCGTGCAAGAACTCAAATGACATTCACAAACAATCAACATCATACTCTACTAATTAAGAAGCTTACAAGAAACTTCATGCCACAGCTTTATTATTACATTTGAGGAAGATAAGATGGATAATTCATATTCTTCTCTTTCTCCAAACTTCATCACCGTTATACTCACAATCTACAGAACATAGATAATATAATAGAACACACTTTTACTCAGAAAGAACGACATCCAATGCTTTCCTTCAGTTTCATCACTACAGCTCCAACACCAAGTCTAAATAGCCAGCAGTAGAAGAAGGTCAGAATACATTTGCAGTAAACTTAATTTATTGAGAGCCACAATATGGTCCATAGGGCAGTTACCTTGAGGGAAAACATGATAATAAGTATAGTTACCTTAGTGGTTTGACAGTTGGCTTTAGGATCATTTTTCAACCAAGTTGGATGCTTCATATTGGTATATTTATTAAAATATTGAATGCAAATGGGTTTTGATCTTTATGTAACTCTTTTCAAGTCAAAAACTAAGTAGCATGTTGATAGTTTTGATCATCATATTTGAATTTTGATGATGTATTAAAGACGCAAAAAAAAGAACTTTAGAATATAAATACGCCAGTGTTGTTGAGATTGTATAGACTACAACTCTTTGTTAAATAAATTTGAGAACTGTTGTAGATCTTCATTTATCAAGTGAAAAAAGTATAATTGTGATGTAGGACGAATAATTATCTAGATAACTATTCCGTATTCCCCATCAAAGTGTTTATGATTTTGTAGTATAAAATAACAAAAAAAAAGTAGCTATTGATTTTTAAATTTACTGTTTAACAAAATTACTACTGCTGCTGCTGCTGCTAGTATTACTAGTATTACTATTATTTTATCTATAATAGATCATTTGAGTTTTTATCTATTGCTACTATTACTATTATTACTATTATTACTATTATTACTATTATTATTATTATTATTATTAGTATTATTATTATTATTATTATTATTATTATTATTATTATTTTATCTATAATAGATCATTTGAGTTTTTATCTATTGCTACTATTACTACTATTACTACTATTACTATTACTATTACTATTACTATTACTATTACTACTATTACTACTATTACTACTATTACTAGTACTATTACTATTACTATTACTATTATTTATAATAGATCATTTGAGTTTTTATCTATTGCTATGAATGTTGTATGTGTGCATGTGGAGGTAGGATTTTGATTAAATACTTTAATACTTTATGGTGTCAACTAGTAGAGGCCATACTAATTTCTATTGCTTTCTTCTTTTATTGAACTTTAACATCAGATTTTGAACTCGGAAGAAAAATACGAATGCAAATTGGGAAAAAAATTCTACATTAGGAGACCTTTTATCCTTGTATTTGTCCCACACTTTTTGTCTATGTTTCTGTGTACCAAATTTTGACTTTAGTTTGTTCTATTTCTCTTAGAACTTCAACATCATTCATTTTGTGTTTTACTCATAATTTATTTATTTTTTTAAATAAAAAAAGGTCTGATAAACATTTTTTTAATGTTGACATCTCTACAATATGTTTGTGTTTTCTGAATATATGAATCAATTAAAACATAATTTTTCGCATATATTCGTCTATTTATGCATCTTATTAGGACTTGGGAGACAGATTAAGTATGATGCTTTAAAACAATCACAATTAAATGCAATAGCTGGTAGAGGTCAGTTGCACAGTAATGCTGGTGCATATCAATTAACCTATAGGCCAAATACAAATAGCATCTTCATCCGAACCAATAATGAGTGTAGGGTGAAATCACAGGTTCTATCCTGCTTGCATGGGCAAGTATTGGTGAGTGAAGAAAAAACATGTTGCATATTGTTAATACTTACAGTCTGCATCCGTTTTGATCCAGTGCTCCTTGTTTCCGCTTGAAGTATTGCAACTGATCCCATCTTGCAGCAACTTTTTGTTGTTCTTGCAATATTGGGCCCATTCTTTTGATTTAGATCCCTGAGGAAAGCCTCTGTTATCTTTGTCCAAGAGCATCAAGCCTCTACCAACATAGCCATCATCATAGGGAGTGTTCTTCTTACTTTTGTGGGACTTGGCAAACTCTTTTTCAGCTACTGTGTTTTCAGGGTGGATTTTTCTGTGAAACATTTGTATGACCTGCATGCCACAAATGAAAACAACAGATGATACTCGTCTAACAGATAACGCCCCTAAAAGATGTACTAGGTAATAGAGTATGTAACTTTCTTGTATGCTATCCAGTTCATTCCCCTATAGCAATGATTCCTACAGGTAACACTGTTTATATTGGAACCTTCAGATGATCTAACCCTGTGATATGATTCTTCATTAGATGGATGGATGGTTTGAAACGTAAGATCTGAGCAATATAACATAGATAATCCTTTACACCAGTTGCTCTGTTTTCTATGCTTGACCTTGTCTAACCTACCTCAATGTGAGAACTGAGAACCTTTATGCATAAAAACCTCCATTGAATTCTTTACTTTTAATATTCCTTTGGTTAAAACAACTAAAATAAATAAATTAATTAAACATTCTGCTTTATTTAGTAATTTTTAGCTGAGTCCTTATACATCTTTGATGTCTTGGCTATGTGCTTGGAGCACAACTTTTTAGCATGATTTAGTGATATTGATATGAGATTTATGTGCAAACAATTGGTAAACTAATGGTTCTTAGAAATTCTAGTGCCAGGAATCGCACCTTATTGAGCCTTTTCTTGGCTGAAGCAGAATCAGTATCACTAGAAGTAAGGTTTCTTGAAGAAGCATGAAACTTTCTCATCATCTTCTTGACGAGGTGTTTGACAGATTTATGTGTTCGCTTGGCTGGCATCTCCTCTTTCCCACTTTTTTCCATGGAGTGTTCGTCTATTATCTTTGTCCTACGAAACAGCTCCGCAAGTGATGCCTTTTCCTTCTTTACCTCAATTGCTGTTTCTGGCAGTTCAATTGAAGACCCAAATAGATATCCTTGGAGTGGACATACCTGCATCTTTTCATAATCTTCAGAATTGGCTCCTTCCAGTGGCTTCTCAATAAGTGTGATAATGCTAACATAACTGTTTCTTCTTGATGATTCATTGCTCTTTTCTTCTTCGGCTTCAGCCTCAAGGAACTTCCCTAGCTCATTATTGATAAGTTTCAAGTCATACTCTGTCACCTCTGTTTTCTCGTCAGTTATGTTCTCCTCTGACATGGCAAATGTTGGTGTTGCGGGCTCACTCATGATTGGTTCTGAACCAAGAGTTCCTATGGCTAGAAAGCCATGGAAGAGCTCAGAGATAACGACAGATGCTTGTTTATTGAAGCTTTCATCCAGTCCCGTTGCTTCAATTTCTGAAATAGAGTTTTTAGATTCTTGTTTGGGCATCTTTGAGGACAGAGATCCACATATTGAGCCAAAGCTTGGCTTTGAATAGTAGTCTTGGTCATCCAGGGTTGACAGGCAATTACAGCAGTTCCCTGAAATTAGAGTATCAAGAGAAATCAGGAAACCAACAATTATTTGGGAAACAAGATGCTATTTGCCAGTTTAAGCAAAATTCATTTTTCTTTGTTCACGGGAAAAGATAACATGGACCTAATTGAGTGGGTGCGCCACTTTGAGACGTGTGACCATGATAGTGCGAGGGTGATTGATTTCTGCAATAACCTAGCAGTATTCCAAATGAATTTGTAGAATAAGACGTCCTTAACAATTGTTTTGAATTACTGAATTAACAGTGTCTCCATGTGGAGAGAGAACAGTGGTCCTATGACCACAAGAGATGGATGATCTCCACAAGTTTTGGTGGAGGCAGCTTTGTGGAAAATCTGAAAAAATGAGATGATTATGGAAACTATAATCTGGCTTTGAGTGACCTGTTCTTGGTGGTCCTAGGATCACTTGTTTTTACCTTTGCTTGAGGTTGAAAAATTACTTGTCCTAGTAGTTCCCGAAAAATACTAAATTAAGCAAGCAGAAAAGAATCTCTTGCTGAACTGCTTTGTTAAAGTAGACATTCAATTAGAATAGTAACCTATATTATGTCTTTATGATGCAAAGATCTTTTTGTAATTTGTGAATGCCAAAAGGATTTGTTCTCATGAAAACAATTCTATATGAGGTAGATGAAATACCAATCGTAAAATCCTTGAATGGTTCGCTGCTATTCTGCCATATTTTGCGGTGCATCCAGCCCAGTAGCTGTTACAATGACAGGCAAATGAAGTTAAAGGATTTTAAACAACTTTGGTATTCTGAAAATTTGTAGAATTGGGACTTACCGTCATTTTGATCTCACTTTGGAAGGCTTGATGTTAGATTGCTTTAATTCTTAAAGAGACACATACATAGATATATTTAAATATGTAAGGGGAATGAGACTTTAAAAGGATAGTTTAGATATCTAAAGATCAAAATAATGAGGATCTTTTCATTATGATTAAGGGAAAGTCAGTTAGATATTGCTAGAATAGTCTGAGATAGATGTCTATAGAGAGACAATTAGAAGGATACAAGATTCTAGTTGGCTGTTCTTTGTCAAGATCAAATCATGTGGATAAAATGGAGAGTGGTTTCGTGACCCACAAGTTGGGGGTGCAATGGTTTCCATGTGTGTACGTGTTGCTTGGAGTAGGTTGCACCGATACAAGAAGGTATTCAAATTTAGCCAGTGATCAACAGATCATGACTGGTATTAAGTCTCAGATGCAAATTTAGTCATTGTGTCAGTCATATCCACCTGATTCTACTGTATATCTGTGTGCATGTAAACACGTTCATTTGCAAGTAGACAAAAAAAATGAGTGAAATGAGACGTAGTAGCAAAGTTAAATTTGTATACTGAGTTTACATTGTGTGAAATAATTTTAGGTCATATCATCCAAGATTTCAATTATTTACGAGGTACCTAGTGTGAGTTAGATGCCACCCATACAAGAATAAATATTTTGCTTGAATGTTGTCGATTGCAATAATCATAATTAAAAAATGAGATATATTATTCATTATTAATCCCAAAGGAACTGGTTGAATTCTCTCAACTCTTTGATATCTCATGCTTCAGGTACGATACTTCAAAAATTATGTAATTGTGGTCATCCCTTCTAATTATCTCTGTATTAGTACGCAATGGTTGAGATGTAGCAACTTTTTGCCTTGGGAGCTGAGTTAAACTTTTAAGATATATTCTATTTCTTCCTATCTATTTTTCTTTGTCCAATTCCTTTTCCCTTTTTGAAAGTTTATTATCTGTTTCTTCGTTCTTGGTTATGTGATCATCCTTTAAGCATTCCAGGAGAAATAAAATAGTGTTTTTAACATTTCAGGTGTCTTGGTAGCACTGCCTACATCGATGTTTAGAATGTTTCCTTTTTTCTTTGTTTCGTTCGACACCTTGATATTTAGGAGTATAAAGCAACCTTAATGTTGAAATATCTTCAGGATCTTGTTATTTTTTATCACCTTTGTAAATCATATTGACAGGTGAATTGCAATGAGTCTCTCCCGCTACCTTGCTGTATTACTGAAACTGAATGTACAATGCACGAGTATTTGTGCATATTAATTCTAATATCCTTAAAATTCATCCTATGATAGAAGCAGTTTTTTTTTTTCTCTTAATCTTATTCCCAATCATTGCTATCAAGTATTACACAACACTATTTCCAAAATTGCAAGTCTTTTGCCATGTAATGAGGAAATGAAAGAAATTTAGCCATGATTTGTTCTGTTACTTATCATGAAACCGTACATTTGTTGCAGGATTGACTCTGACATCTTCAACAGTTGAAGCTTGTCTCTCGAAAATTCCTTTATTGCCATGTATAGAATTCCTCCAATGAGGTGTCCATTTAGACAGGGTTGCCGGTCCTTATTTATCAACATGCCCCACAAGCATCTATGGAAGTTGCATTAAGCTAAGAAAGAAGCTGTTGTAGGGCTATAGATGAAAGCCACGCAGACATCTTCAATTTGAGGGACCTTTCAACAAGTGGGGTGTGACGATTGAAGCACGACAGCTAAAGTAAGTAGTCTTGACAAAATATGGCAGTACTTTTATGCTTCTTGTCTGTTCACTTTGATTCGTTGTGTTCATCTTGCAAGTAATCTCATGCTAAGATTCCTGTGCCAATCTGAATGTGTGGTGATTAATAATTACTTTATTTTTTGTTTATTGTCAATTAACATCAATTTCGTTCATAATGGTAAACGGGATGGTGATAATAGTACACGGGATGGTGACACTTCCATCTTCTTTAGCTTTCAACATTTGATAGCTAGTTCAAACATTAAGGAACTTGCAACAGTTATCTATGATGTCTATGATAGTGAACAATAATTTTTCCCATCCTTCAGTCTACATCAATATGATATAAATATTTTTGGATTGCACTATTTGATCAAGCATGAATAAATTAATATATGAATTATATTGCACGGTAGTTAAGATGTTTATTCAGTCACTTTTTGTTGGATTGATTGATGAACATGAACATCAGATGATAATTATGGATTTCAGTTGCTTTGTTGGTGCCAATTTTAACTGTAACTTTCTTCACGCATACAGACCTTTCTTCTTGTCTTTGCTGAGTATCTCTTGTAAGAATTTTCACTTTTCTCCATCTCTAAGGATTAGTTGAAAACTTTATATTTTAGGCTAGCATCCAAGTTTCTTGGTATTTTTATTTAAGCAATCAAGTTCTTGACGCCATGAATTGCTATCATGATTAAGGTGTGACAGGCTTACCAAATCTATCAAGACTACATGTAGAGGGTAAAGTAGTTGTTAATAGGCATCCTCATTTTTAGCTATCCAACAAACGACTATAAAACGCTAGAATTATTGCACCTTTTGAAGGACTAGAGACAATAGAATCACCCACCCCTTCTAAAATGTATACCAAGACAAACACAAACCCCCCAAATATTTGAGTCACTAGTGGGGTCTGTGGTGGTGAGTCAATTGGAAGGTTAGATGGTGAACAAGTGACTTTCACGTGGAACCACGAAGACATCAGAGTGGCTTGCTATTTGTCTCTGGGCTCAAACAACACAATCAACAAAATTCAAAACTCTAGTTTGCTTTTCTCATTTTCCTGATGGGTTTAGACTATTGTTTCTTAGAGTTTGCTGATTGGATTTTAAATAAAGTGTAAAGTGTTAGTAGAATCGAGTCATGAATTGGTCCCACTTTTTGTACTAGTGATATCAACAAAGATTTAATCAAGATTATGGAGGGCCATGTCGGCCATCTATATATGTCTGAAGATGTTTGATACTATGTTTTTATTTTCTTTTATTTGAAGCACCCAAATGACGGTGCAAATAGAATTCATTCCAAGATTGACAGGTAATTTAGAAATGCATATATTATTTGGGTTGCCTACTCAAATGTATTCAACACTGTACCTAGTTTTAGGCGAGTCAGAATATTTACGGCTGATTAAATTGTTTTTTGTTTTTGTTTTTGTTTTTTTAATTTTATTCATAAGTACTGCTGATACAAGTGATTCCTGAAAGTTGGAAATTTGACTTGTATTAGATTATATCATGTTTCTAATTGATGAGATCCATTTAATTTTGTGAAGATGTTCAAATCTAATTGAATAGGTGTGTTGCTTGATGTATAGTTGGAAACACTGTTTAAAAGAATCATGTTACAACTTATTTCATAAAGAAAAAATCAAAGTAAACTCAATACACAAATATGAGCTTCATTATAATTGACTTGCATATTTGTTTTCTAGTTATTTAAAAATCATTTCAGAAATAAAAGTTGGTAAGTGATTTTGTTTTTCTTCTTTTTTATTTATTTATTTAATTTTGTTGGTACTTATTCAGGCATATTCTACCTGAATAGTGAATATTTTAGGAAGAATTGAGAAAAATAACTAAGAATGGGCTAAATTTGGACCACAAAAGCTGTCTTGGAAGTAACAGCCCTAACCCAAGCCTCTTCTAGCCTTTTCAGATACAAATAGGGTTATATGGGCTTCTTTTTCTTTTGTTTTACACTATAAACAAGGTTGGAATGTTTACTACCATAATCGGAAGAAGTCAGTTTCCAATACTGGGAGATGTCTCCCTATATTTATTGCGGTTTTATAGGTAATGGTGGAACAATATATATAAGTTGTCACGATTTGAACGATGGTGGTTGGATGAATTGATGGAGATTGTAAATCTCCGGCCATCAAGGCAATAGGACTTTGACGGGTATATGTTATTGTAGATAACCACAAAGAGAAAATCACATCAAAATAACTTTAAAATCTCAATTTCAAGGATATGGAAGTGAAAGCAAATACTGTATGGTCGAAGTTATAACAAAGCTTAAATACGATTGGGTGTGATATGTGACTAAGATAACATATTTACCACATTAGTTGATGATCTATACAAGTTACAATTAAGTTTACCATTAAAAAGGTAAGAATTTTATCCTAGTGGAATCACTAATGACCCGAATTCACATCAATGTCACAAAATATTAATTATTTTATTGTTTTTATTTAAAAACTCCAAAAGTATGACCCATAAAAAACGTAAAACGGTATAAATGATTTGTTTCCTCCCCTTTTATTTGTCCACCGACATTGACATCGTATTTGATGGGGAAGTAAGGAGTGGTTTATTTTTTCGTCTGAACGTTGAATCAGTTCTGAATTTTTTTAAATATTGAATATAGACTGAAATTTAAATATAATTGATATGTTTGTTTTTTTTTTCTCACATTTGAATGTATTATCAACACGTTTGTTTTTTAAAAATAAATTTGTCTGAAAATAAATAATTTATATTTATATCTATGTTAAACAATTATATATATAATATAGAATAAAAACAATCCAAAAATAATTATTATATATGAATACATATGGTCATGATCTTTTTATTCGATTACAAACAAATTTTAAGAAAAAGGTTTTTTTTTTCAAAAAATAGGATGGGCAATCATACAAAAAAGTCGTGTGTGTGTGTATATATATATATTCACCATAATATCATAATAATATATCACCATAATATCATAATAAAGTATTGATATTAAACATCAATATGTGAAGCAATTAGGTTTTTTTTTTTTTAAAGCTATTTAAAATAAGAAATATATTAAAATAAAGATTTTTATACCATATATAATTATGATATAATTGGAAATATGTTATATGTAGGGATAGTATCGAAAGAAAAGATTTTATATTGCATGTAATGTAATTCAATGATTTCCAATTAAGTGAAAAGTAAAAAAAAAAATTACTTTTTATTTTAAGTTGGTTTTTTGTATTTTTAAGTTGTTTACTCATTTAAAAAAAAAAAATCAAAACAACTTAATAATTATGATTCAGACCCATTAAGATTTTAGTGGAAAAAAAAAACAAACGATCCCTAAATTATATAATTATGTAATGTCATTAAAAAGTTTGGTCCGATTGTAAAAAATTTTACCGTCTCAAATCTATGATACGAAGTTTTGGTTTTGAGTTCACCACTTTTCAAAAATTCTTAAATTTATAAAGTTTAATACTTTAAAAAAGAGTAAGGTTTATGATAAAGTGTCATTAAATTAAGGGATATTGAAATTTTAGTCCCTCTAGTTTACGTTTATCTATGTTTGGTCCACTAATTTTTTAAATTACTAATTTTGATCTTTTCGTTAAAAGAAACGGACTGACATTGTCAGAAAGTAAAATGACCGAAATACCCTCAATGAAGGTTTCTGATGAAAGGTAATATGGTAATTTTATATTTAATTAAAAAAAAAATTAAAAAAAAAATCAAATTAATTTTAAAATTAAAATCTATAAAAAATTAACTAAAAAAATATTATTGTTAATAATTAATAAATTAAATTTTAAAAAAGATTTTATGGAGATCTAGACCGTCCATCTCATCAGATGTACAGTGGAGATCCACCAAATCCTTTTTTTTTTTCATCACCAATCTCACCATCATCAATTGTCGATCATCACCACTTATTTTCCACCAAACACCATCATCGATCATCAATCTCCAATCACCAAACCCTAACTCTCAAATCCAACCACTCAAACTCATTTCCAAACATAAACCCAGCCCCAATCAAAATAAAACCAAACGATACCAAAATCAAACCTGGAAGCTCTGTTATTGATTGAAGACCGATTCAATTCATCTCCTCCAACACTATCACCAGTCCAGATTTGAATCCATCAATCCCACCAAACCTAAAAAAAAAAACTGAAACTACAAATCAAATCCACAAAAAAAAAAAAAATCAAACCCAGAACTGAAATCCCAATCGATTCACCTGCAAAATCTAGCCACCACCCCTAATTGAAATCAACCAACCACAACCCACACCCTAATTCAAAATCACCTCCCTAAATTGAAATACCCAATCGAGCCACCCTCCCCAATCGAAATCCCTAATTTGAAATCAACCAAAACCATTTTCCTAAATCGAAATCAATCAGCCACAAACCACACCCTAATTCGAAATCACCTAGCCACAGCCACCACCCCCAAATGAAATCGCCCACAACCACCACCCTCAATCCATTCCCAGAAACCAAACCCCTCACCAATCACCCATACCCACCACCGGGGAGAGAGAAGAGAAACGGGGGGAGAGAGAGCGCGTCAGGTAGAGAGAAAGCGAAGATAAGACTGGTGGCCGGTGGGAGAGGAAGAGAAAGAAGAGAAACGGGGGAGAGAGAGAGAGCGTCAGGGAGAGAGAGAGGAGACGAAGGTCGGTGGGAGAGGAAGACTGGAAGAGAAAGAAGAGAAATGAGGAGAGAGAGTATCGGGGAGAGAGAAACAAATAAAGATAGAAATGTTTTATTTTATTTTATTTACTTATTTAATTTAATAATATATTTTTTTAATTATTTATAATATTAATTATTATTATGAAAATTAAAAATTACTATTATACCCTTCTTCCAGATAGTTTCTAAAAGCTTTTATCAAATTTCCTATAATGCCCCTATTGACCTAACAGAAGTCAACGAAAAACTAACGAAATTAGATGGTAGGGACTGGAATAGATATTATCAGAGAACTAGTGGACTAAAGTTAACAATTCAAAAAACTAATGGACCAAACCCAGATTAACGCTAACCAGAGGGATTAAAATCTTAATACCCCTTAAATAAATCAGGAAAAAAAAATACAGCTAAAGGAATCCAAATTGATATTCGGTTAATTGCACTAAATCACTCTTACTTTATTGAATATAGCAAGACTTTAAAAAGATATTGTAAATTAACACAAACACTCCTCTATTATCAAGTCAATATGTTAACTTTAACGGTTAAATAACATTGACCTATAGAAAAACAAATTTACACCTGCCACATCATTCAAAACATAAAATATTTTTTAATTAAAAAATAAAAAATAAAATAAAATAAATAAAAATAAAAATAAAAAGAAACATTTTCAATTCATAGAGGAGCCTCTTCTGCAAACTCCAGGAGGTCGGTGAAGATCACTTCCAATAAATAGGAGATCATCAAAGATCTTGTGTTTCCTTCTACAGTGGAGCTACACCGCAGGTAGATTATCTTGTTTTTCAAATTTTTAATTTTTAATTTCTTAAAAATTTTCAATTTTAATTAGAAAAGTATTTTATATTTGAGTTGATATGGTAAGGGTATATTTGGTATTACAATTGTCAAGGATAGTCAACCGTTAAAGTTAACGAATTGACTTAATGACAGGGTTGTTTACGTTAATTTTGGATATGTTTTAAAATCATACTAGATTTAATAAATTAAGGGTGAGCTATTGCAATTAACCCATCAATAGTTGTAAAACCGACAAGAATGCATCGAGAAAAGGAAAAAAGAGAACAAAAAGTGGATATAGACGTAGAAAACACGTGTCAACTACCAATCGCAGAATTCATCGAAGTTGTCAACAAACTTTCAATCCGTGCAGTCTCTGCTAAAGGGAAAAACCTCACCCACACCCAATCACGATTCACGAAACATATCACCATCTACCTTTTCGAATCTCGCGAGGGACCGAAAAGAATCAACAACACAAAAATCATGGGAACCGAGGTGGAAGTATCGGAGCCGTTGATTCTGCCTGCCGACAAGGTCAGCGGCGCCGAGTCGGACGATCACGATCAGATTCCGGAATGGAAGGACCAGATTACGATCAGAGGGCTGGTGGTCAGCGCGCTCATGGGGACGCTCTTCTGCATCATCACTCACAAGCTCAATCTGACGGTCGGGATCATCCCGTCGTTGAACGTTGCCGCTGGTTTGCTCGGCTTTTTCTTCGTGAAATCGTGGACCGGGTTCTTGTCCAAGTTAGGGTTATCAGTTAAGCCTTTCACGAGACAAGAGAACACCGTTATTCAGACCTGTGTTGTCGCTTGCTATGGCCTCGCTTTTAGTGGTATAAATCCTTTCTTTTTATGTCTTACTAGCTTTCATTTTGTAATTTGTTTCTTTTTATTGCAATTCATACCGTAGCTTATAGTTTGATGGAGTTAATAACAAGTATTTTTGTTCTGAAAACTGAATTGAATTTATTTTTACAAGCACTACTATTAGTTTCTAGATAGTTAAGAGTGTATTGTGTGTACAATTTAAGATTGTGTTTCGTCAATTTGATGTAAGTAGTATTATGCAAATGTCGTCAGGGGGATTTGGTTCATATCTGCTTGCAATGGATGAGAGAACCTATAAACTGATTGGTCCTGATTACCCGGGTAACAGGGCGGAGGATGTCATCAACCCAGGGTTGTGGTGGATGATGGGGTTTTTGTTTGTCGTCAGTTTCCTTGGGATCTTCAGTCTTGTTCCACTTCGCAAGGTAGTTTTCGCCATCATTATTCACCATTCGTAGCTGTTACTGCTAGATAATGTGAAACTTGCTTTAATGTACGCACAAAATAAGTCTGGAGTGAAATCAAAGTTTGGTTTGTCAATTGGTTTGCAGTCTTCTTGTTAGAGATTCAATTTTGTTTATTTTTGTTGAATTATTAATATCAAGACCGGAATTTTGTCGTTCTATGTTCGGTTATATTGTTTTTTTTTTATCCTTTGTTTTTACATATAATTAAACTTATGGTGAGAATAGTTAGCTCTTTGTATCAGTGCTCAGCCTTAGCATGTCCGTTTATAACCATGACTGGTTTCTTTCTTCATCTTTTTTCTCTTTCTTTTTGGGTGTTCGATTCATTCTATCTGTGCTTGTTATCAGGTTATGGTGTTGGATTATAAACTTACATATCCCAGTGGGACAGCCACAGCAATGTTGATAAATAGTTTTCACACCAACTCTGGAGCTGAGCTTGCGGGGTAATTTTCTTATTTATGAATTGTTTCAGTCTTTAGGTGTTGATATTGTTACCCTTTATATGAAAGCACTGGAGGGAAGTTACTAAATAGCATTATATCGATATGGAAAATTATACAAAATCAGTGTCGATATAGAATGAGAGGTCTATTCATTTGCAAGAATAGCAGAGGGATTGAAGGCTACAACTATCAATGAGGAATATCTAATAAATCATTATCCTTGCTTACAGAACTCCATGAATTATTCTTTTCCTTTTCCTCATTTTTCTGTAGTAGTACACGGCTACATATCCATAATGTCGTCTCAATTAAATTTGTTATTGTTTTCAGTTATTTCTGGATTATTTTGGGATACACTCTAAGCCTGTGTTTGACGTGTTGTAAATTTAATGTTTGTCATACGTTCATTGGAAATTCATTGGTATAATGTACTGTTCAATAAAGCAGATATCAGGCATTCTCTCACCTTCCCCCTTCTACCTAAGAAGCATTATTTCTTTCTTCCTAATTATATATATCTGTTTTTTTTTTTTACTATTATTACAGGAAGCAAGTCAGTTGTCTTGGAAAATATTTGAGCTTAAGTTTATGTTGGAGCTGCTTTAAGTGGTTCTTCAGTGGCATTGGGGATTCATGTGGATTTGATAATTTTCCCAGCCTTGGCTTAACTCTATACAAAAACACGTAAGGTTCTTGTGAATTTAGTTTTCTTTCGCATATCTGACTCTCTCCTTGAACCTTCAATTTTATTCTTGTCCTATATCAAATATCCATACTATCTTTTTCTTTTTGCTCTTGTTCTCCTTTGCTATTTACTCCATTCTCTGGTGTAGGAGTAATTTAGCATTGCCCTTTTTTTTGTGTTTTGTTGTCATATAGAATACCATACACCTAAATGGGACAGCATCATAATTAAATATGCTTATCCTATAACATAATTTAATGAGCAAGCAATGCATCACTTGCCTTCCAGAATTGCATCCAGTTATAAGATACAGTCATTTATTCTGATAATTTATTACTGGTCGGGGAAAAGAAAGAATAGAAAAACACACAAAATCAAAGAGAGAGAGAGAGTTATGCAGTGAGCAAAAGAGCTTTACTGTATGTATGGTTAATATTGTGAAATCTTATCATACAGCATATGTTCTTTTCTTTAGTAAGGTAAACACGACGCTGATAATGATGATATCACAATTGATTTGAATTGGTGATTTTACTAATATATTTTTTTTTTTCTCTCTTTTTCTGTTTTGCTCTATACAGGTTTTATTTTGACTTCAGTCCAACTTATGTTGGATGTGGTCTTATTTGTCCTCATATTGTCAACTGCTCAGTGCTTTTAGGGGCTATCATATCATGGGGTCTTCTGTGGCCATTCATCTCCATACATGCTGGGGACTGGTATCCAGCTGACCTTGGCAGCAATGATTTTAAAGGTCTTTACGGATATAAGGTACAGTAAAACAAGTAACCGCATCATTGTTTTTTCCCTATAATCCAGTTACATAATTGTTGAAGGGCGTGAGATGTGACTGTAAACCACATAAAAAAATTTATATAATTACCTTTTTTGGCTGTCTGTCTTTATCGCTCATGCCCTGGTGAATTAGCTGCCTCTTATTTCTCTGCTTTAAAATAACCTTTCTTGCATCGATCTTTTGCAGGTATTTATAGCCATATCCCTTATCCTTGGGGATGGTCTTTACAATCTGATCAAGATAATAGCTATAACTGTGAAGGAAATGTGCAACAAAACCACCAAAAACAGCAAACTTCCTATTGTCAATGAGGTCCAAGGTGAGGATATATACAGTTTCTAATTGTCTCTGGATATGTGGCCATGTTTTCTTGATTGTGAAAATTGGTTGAACAATCCGCCTAATTGTTTGCACACTGTATCACCCTCCATAATTCTTCTCAAATCATTTTAACTGGATCGATGAGATGCTTACTTTGTCGATATATGTATATTTTTAACGGTGGTAATAATTTACTTAAAATCAAGCTGATTGGGTCTGCCTAGTGATTCTTGAGATTTTACGAATATGATGTGTTCTTTGACTGGTAATTTGTCTGAAATTTGATCAGCTTGATATTAAGTGTGAGGCTTCTAATAGAATTTTGTGGTATCTTTTAAAATGGATTCTCTTGTTTATAGTGGGAATTTAGTCTCAGTGTAATCAGATAGTGACCACCTACAGTTATTGCTAACATGTTCCTTTATTAACAGCTATATGTATTTTATAAACGTTTTCAATTCTAAACAGTTAAATTTTCCCTATTGGAACTCCTTAATCATTTTGGAATTAAGCATTTTTATTTCTTTTGGGCAAAGCCTGTTTTCTTCCAGGAATTAATTTTGCTAATGTATGTTTCAGCTGATCCTGAGACTTCCGAAATGCTAGTTGCGCACAAGAAAAGAGATGAAATATTTTTGAAAGACAGGATCCCCACCTTGTTTGCCGCTTCCGGATATGTGGGACTGGCAGCTATATCAACTGCAATGATTCCAATGATCTTCCCCCCTCTCAAGTGGTATTTGGTTCTAAGCTCTTATGTTATTGCCCCAGCCCTAGCCTTCTGCAACTCGTATGGAACTGGACTTACAGACTGGAACTTGGCTTCAACTTATGGAAAGATTGGACTATTCATCATTGCTTCATTGGTTGGAACCAATGGTGGGGTTGTTGCTGGATTAGCTGCCTGCGGTGTTATGATGTCCATTGTCGCCACTGCAGCTGATCTCATGCAGGATTTTAAGACGGGTTACCTTACTTTATCATCAGCCAAGTCTATGTTCGTGAGCCAGTTAATAGGAACAGCCATGGGTTGTGTTATTGCTCCACTCACATTCTGGTTGTTTTGGACTGCTTTCGATATTGGGTCGCCTGATGGTCCATACAAAGCACCATACGCTGTGATATTCAGGGAGATGGCCATTCTAGGCATTGAAGGCTTCTCAGAGCTGCCCAAGCACTGTCTCGCCATATGTGTAGGGTTTTTTGTGGCCGCTCTGGTCATCAACCTCTTGAAGGATGTGACTCCGGAGAACATCTCACAGTTCATTCCTATACCAATGGCTATGGCAGTTCCATTTTATATCGGAGCATACTTTGCGATTGACATGTTTGTCGGGACGGTGATATTGTATGTATGGGAGAGAATAAATCGGAAGAGTTCAGAGGATTTTGCAGGGGCAGTTGCATCGGGTTTAATATGCGGTGACGGGATATGGACAATACCGTCTGCAATCCTCTCTATTTTCAAGATCAACCCACCCATCTGCATGTACTTTGGGCCTTCTTTGAGTTACTGAGCAGCGGAATATCTGGCGTTGTTGTGTAAGTGCTTACACGTACTATGAACTGGATTGTTTATTGGATTCTGTAAATATCTGTGTTGTTTATCTCGACCCAATTGGTCACACTCGCACACTCTGCTTGCGAGATGGCAAGAATCGACAAATCAGTAAGAATGAGCTTATTAGCTCAAATGTACAGTATTGAAACTTGCGTATTTATAAATCCAATAGAATGGTTGTTTATTAGATCGGTGTCTCCTTTTCTTTTCTTTTTTTCTATTACAAGAAATAAATCAAACCCCTCAATCTAACGTAGATCTATTATACAACAACAAGAGACTTTACCAGTTAACTTTGTAAAAACTCTGCCAGTTATTCTATAATTCTTTTTCGAGGAATCAATATATAACCAAAATCAAACTTGTTTGAAAGATGATTGGGACTTTATGCAACAAAAGCTTAAAAGAAAGAAAGACTTGTTGGGCTTACCAAATATCCTATAGCAAGCAAATACTGTTTCTTTCAATTATTTTTGATGGAGATTGGAAACCCTCAGATTTTCTTCCCAAATGTAGTGCAACAGTAAAAGGTTCTAACATAAGATGGCGCTATTCAAATCTAGTAAATGCCAACCAAACATAATTTGCTCAAGTTGGAACCTTAAAAAGCATCCAATCCAAGCCTAGGCGCCTAGGCGCCTAGCTAGTAGCTATAGGAAAAAAATGCATACACACACTCTTGCTTTTGTAAAAGCTCACATGAAATTTTTTCTAGAAAAGTTCGTTTGCCTCTTTATCATGGAGCACCATCAAGAGCCCAGATGTATTCCTAATGGAATCTGTTATTTTTATGTCAAGCTGTTTATTCCAATGATTTCATTTCATACATTATTTTTCTTTAAAAGGTGGGACTTTATAAATCTAACCAAGTACGTAATCATCATTGTCCTTGGTTTAGAGCAGTGTTAGATAATCCAAAAATTTAACTCAAATATCAATTCAAATGACGTGGTAAGTGAATTGTCATCACTATACAAAATATGAGATGATGTGGTTAATGAAAAAATCACTTGCCACATCATTTGGATTAAATTTGTAGAGTAACTAGCATTAATGCATGATTTATTATTATAATTATTGATACTAAAATTTGGTTTACGTATATACAAGATGGACACCTACAATTTATTGTATGATTTTATTCTTAAACCTAGTATTGTTTATTTATACCACACGATAGTATTAATTTCAAACAACAATAATAGCGATATATGTTTCAAAGGACTAAATCTAACCTAAGACTTTGACATATTGTTTAGAGAGAATCATTGAACTATTATATGCACAAGACATCTTAAATATAAAATTGTGAGGATTAAAACAAACAAACACGATATATATATCATACCGTTACCTCTTATCAATTAACCTATAATTTAAAAGAAAAATAAATGAGTCATCTTCAATAATTTTGAAGAAAACATGTGGAGATTCTCCAACGAAGTTGTTTGGTGGGGGAGAAAATTGGGGCATAAATGGTGCCAATGATGGTGCCAACCAAAAACAAAAGAAAAAAAGGGAGAATGTAAAAACAAGAGCTTTTGTTTTTTCAAATGATTGACAAGTCAGTAGTTTCAATCTAGTTACCATAACATTAAGATTCTCTATTGTGAAAAGGAAATCTAAATTCTCTCAATTCTCAAAGCTTAGCTGACACCTGTGACACCACACAAATTTTATTTGCAATTTCAGGCACATGACAGATTATTATCCATTATTTTTGGGACCACTAACCCTCCATTTTGGATTCTATCCATTTTTATAATTTGTTGTATCTAAACCACTCATTTCTTTGCTAATTATCTCTACCTATTTTGGAGTATTTTTCCCAAATGACATTACCTATTGTTGCATGATCTCTCGAATTTAACTATTTCAATCACAAATTATACATCCTTGTAGTTGATAGATCTTTTGGTTTTGTAATTTGAAAAGGAAGAACATAATGTTTATCAAGAAAAAAAAAACTTGTATTATAATTTTATGACTATAACCTTTGTATGATTTATAAATTTCATATAAATTGAATATTCGACTTTGTAAAATTAACGTATACAATGTTGTCGCTGTCACGAGAAGTTAGTATTATCGTTAAGAAATATAATGTTAATCAAGAAAAAAAAAACTTGTATTATAATTTTATGACTATAACGTTTGTATGATTTATAAATTGAATATAAATTGAATATTCAACTTTGAAAAATTAACATATACAATGTTACGAGAAGTTAGTATTATCGGTAAGAAATCTAATAAATATATATGAATGTAAAGTAAAACAAAGAAAAATAGGAGAGGGTAGGGTAGGGCACTAGGGTCATATGGTGGAGATGTGAGTCATGTGACATGAGGATAATGGTGAGGTCCCTTTTATTATCAAAAGATAGATTCTGACTTTAATGGAGCTCATCAATTGGTGGGTGTGGCTTCTATTTATTCTAGTGGAAGTGGAATTACCCCTTTTCTCCCAAATTTTAATTCCTTCTAATCTCAATGTTAATCACATTAATGATAGATTTATCATTTCAATTTCTTACATTTATGTACATCTATGTATATATCATGGTTCACTCTCAATCTACAACACTTTTTATAATTTATTTAAGTTTTTTAGCTTTTATTGAATTTCAAACTTAGATTATGAAGATTTACCACTACTCCCGAACTTCTTAAGGAGTTAAATGCATTATACATTATTGTTGATTTAAATTTACAAATAAAAGGACTACATTTGGGGGTTATGTGAAAAAGGGAATGTAACCAAAAAAAAAAACTTAAGGCGGTATTTGGTTTCATTTTTAAAAACAATTATATTTTTAAAAACAATAAAAAAAAAACTTTACATTTGTTAGGTTAAGGGCCCGTCATGTAAGCGTTTTTTAGTTGTTATTTTTCGAAAATGAAAATGAAAATGAAAACAGTATTTTTGGTTTCATTTTCGAATTCTGAAAACGCGTCTGGTAGCAAATACTTAAAGCTGTATTTTGAAAATGAAAACGGAAAAAACGTGTCTGGTAGGTTAACCGAAAACTATCAAAAATTGAAATATCAATTTTATTATTTTGTTTAATATTGTTACAACTATAAACAAATTGATTAAATAATTAAGCAATATAATTTTTGTATTATAATTTTTAAATTAAACAAAAGTAACACATCAAAAATTATTTCAAAAAAACATATCAAAAATATGTATTAATCAAAACTAAACTCTTAAATTATAAATAAATAATTATAATATATATATATATATATATATTATTATATAATAAAAATATAATTGTATATATTATATTAATATATATATATACATATATTACATTATATCCTATATAAATATATAAAATTTGATAATAGTATTAATATATATATAATAATAATAATATTATTATTATATTATTTTATATTATAATATACATAAAATATATTATATATATAATAATTATTATAATATATATAAGAGGGGCGCTTTGGTAATTTAAAATTCTTGTTCTGTCTTGTCCTAATCATATCAAACGCATAACAGTACAATTAATAGTTAAAAAAAATTAATAAAAAAAAAATTAAAAAACAAAATGAAAAACAAAACGAAAAACGAAAAACGAAAAACGAAAAATAAGTATTTTGTGTTTTTCAAATCTTTCACTTTTAACACTGATTTTGTTTTTCATTTTTTTTTTCAAAAATAAAATAAAAAACGGTTAACGAACGCGTTTTCGAAATCGTTTTTGAAAAATAAAAACGAAAACGGACTGAAAAACACTTACAGGACGGGACCTAAGGTCCCGTCCTGTAAGTGTTTTTCAGTTACTGTTTTTCAAAAATCAAAATGGAAATGAAAACAGTATTTTTTGTTTTATTTTCGAATTCTAAAAAGACGTCTGTTAGCAAATACTGAAAGCTGAATTTTGAAAATGAAAACAGAAAAAACACGTCTGGTAGGTTAACCGAAAACTATCAAAAATTGAAATATCAATTTTAGTATTTTGTGTAATATTATTACACCTATAAAAAAAATTGATTAAATAATTAACCAATATAATTTTTATATTGTAATTCTTAAATTAAACAAAAGTAACACATCAAAAATTAATTCAAAAAAAAATATCAACAAAATAAATTAATCAAAACTAAACTCTTAAATTATAAATAAATAATTATAATTTATATATAATAATTTATATTATAATATAATAGATATTATTTTATATATTAAAAATTATTATATTTTTTATATATGAAATATTATTATATTTTTATATATAGTAATACATAATATATGACATTATATCCTATATAAATATATAATATTTGTTATTATATATATAATATAATATATATATATATAAATATAATATTATATGATATATAATATATATAATATATTAATATTATAATATTTAATATATAATATATAATATATATAAGAGGGGCACTTTGGTAATTTAAAAATCTTGTTCCGTCTTGTCCTAGTCATATTAAACGTAATAGTACAATTAATAGTTTAAGATTTTTTTTAATATAAAAAAAGTGAAAAACAAAACGAAAAACGAAAAATAAGTTTTTTGTGTTTTTCAAATCTTTCACTTTTAACACTGGTTTTGTTTTTCTTTTTTCTTTTTTAAAATAAAATAAAAAACGGTTAACGAACGAGTTTTCGAAATCGTTTTTGAAAAATAAAAACGAAAACGGACTGAAAAACAGCTAAAGGACGGGGCCTAATCGTTTTATAAAACGGTTTTTGAAAACAATAAATAACTTTTACAAAATTATAACTAAAAAGTTAGAAACAACTTTTTCCTCAAAACAACTGTTTTACACATTTCAAAACCATTATCAAACACATTTACATCGTTTTCCGTTTTTTAAAACTACTTATGAAAAAACATTATCAAACATGTTTATGACTCGTCCCGTAAACATTTTTCAGTTACTATTTTTTGAAAATTAAAATGAAAATGAAAACAATGTTTTTTGTTTCAGTTTCGAATTCTTAAAACGCATCTGATAGCATATACTGAAAGCTGTAATTTGGAAATGAAAACTGAAAAAGTGTCTGCTGAAAACTATCAAAAAATGAAATATCAATTTTTACATTTTGTTTAATATTATTACGATTATAAACAAATTGATTAAATAATTAACCAATATAATTTTTGTATTGTAATTTTTAAATTAAACAAAAGTAACACATCACAAATTACTAAAAAAAATCAATTAATCAATTAATCAAAACTAAACTCAGTAATAAAAAATATTAAAAAATATTAAACAAGAAAAAGAAAAGAAACCGATCGGTCAATAAAAAGAAAATAAGAAAAAGAAAGACAGAATATCGAAGAAGAAGAGAAGGAATATGATCAAATAAGGAGAAGGACCAGAGAAGAAGAAGCATCGAAGAAGGAGATAATGAGAATCAGAGAAGAAGAAAAAGAGGACCGGAGAAGAAAAATGTTCGGAGAAGAAGAAAAATAAGAAGAAGAAGAAGATTGAAAAAGAAAGAAGAAAAAAAAGTAAAAAATAAATAAAAAATGAAAAACAAAAACAAATAAAACATGTATTTTGTGTTTTTTAAATTTTTTACCGTTAACATTGTTTTTTTTTTTCGTTTTTTAAAAATGAAATGAAAAGCGGTTCACAAATGAGAATTCGAAATCGTTTTAAAAAACAAAAATGGATTGAAAAGCAGTTGCATGACGGGACCTTACGTTTTTTAAAACATGATTTTTCATTTGTTAAAATAATACCAAACACGCCACACGCTGTAATAAATGATCTATTTTTATAAATTTATTAATTTAAGGATTAGTTTGATGAAAATCTCAACTTAAGTAAAAATGTGAGAAATCCTCATATGTCAGGGACCTACAAATAATGAAGCAAATGGATGACGATTGATGCCGTATGCCCTAAGCCCTAAGAAATCGTGTCATCGAAGTAAATGTGTGACAGTTCAGTACTTCTTTGTCTGAACATTTGTGAGGATATACACGAGTGCCGGAAAAGATTAAGAGAATGATTAAACAAATATTAAATAAATGAATAATTTTTTTAGCAGAAACTAGAAAGATGTGACCAAACACATGCATTTATGGCAAGTACTGGACTCCAGAGGCAGACAAATGTTAGGCCAACTGATATGTATATGTAATTATATATCAATCAAGTAAAGGGTTTGAATATTCTCCAATGGTTGAGCACACAATGGATTTAACCAAACTTTTCTATTATTTTGTGTCTGTTTAAGCAAGTAATTTAAATCCATTGATCTTTTTTTTTCTGTAAAAGGAAAAACAAACAGACAAACAAGTGTTTGTCCATTTTAAACAAACAAGTAATTTATTTATTTTTGGGTTGATTAAGACGGTTACTATTATTTGAGAAAATTTCTCTTAAAACTGTTTAAGTTTTTATTAATAAGAGTTAAAAATATATATTTGATAGAGGATTCATAAATCAGTTAGTCAAATCATATTTTTATAAGTCTCTAATGTCTATTTTTGCATGAGTTTGTGCCGTGTAAAACGCTGCGGATCATTAATAAAAATCTCCAATAATCTCTTCACATAGCAACTGAACCTTAATCCCATATAAGCAATTTCATCGATTTATACCATTTTAAAAAAATCACTTTTCTTTATTTTATTTTTTATGTGAATAATTAATAAAAATATGTTAACATTTTAAAAATAATAGTTTTCAATGTTAATAAATATTATTTTGTTTAAAATAGATTTTAAATATTTAATTTTTGTAAAATTCTATTTAAATAATTTTTTAATCAGTATAATTTTATACAAATATTTTATCTTTGTGGGTGAGGTTATATAGGCCCATATTTTTTTATTAAAAGAAATCTTCATCTTTTAATTTTTTATTTAATTATAAAATTTTATTTAATATATCTTATTATAATATTTTAAAATATTTTTAGAATATTAATTTAAAAATTATTTTATTTATTTAATTTTAAAAAAAGTTAAATAATTAATTATTTTAAAAATATATTTTAAATTAATTTTATATTTATCAATTTCACACTATATTAAATATATGATAAAATTATTATTTTTATCTAATCTCGTACCATACCAAACAAGAGATATGACTATTTTAATTCAATATCATACGGTACAAAAACATCATAGCACTAATTTTAGTCTCATTTTATCACATCCAATCCAATCCAATCCAATCCAATATAATAAAAGTAATCATAACCTATCATGCGCACCAAACTGAGCCCTTCTAATCTGATAGATTTAAAATTTTCATCACTCACTAATGTTCAATCCTTAAATGTTTATAATGTTAGAATATTTTATCATTAAATCACAAAGTATATGACAAGAGGAGGTGGCTCAGTAATTAATTTAAATGAATGGAATAGAGTGTTGCTATATCATTTTGACACCAGATTTGGATACCTAATTCAAATAAAGTAGTATTATTCTGTTTCTAAATAAATAAATAAAAATCACAAAGCAGAGGGGAAATTCCACCCAAGTGAAGGGTGGCCAAGCCTCAACCTTTTTTAAAAAACAAAAATAAAATACTATAATTAGCAGCAATCATAATCCCACTCAAAACTCCGCGGAGGAGTTGATGGGAATTACCAAAAAAAAAAAAACTTTTGTTAGGGTCGATAGAGGCTTTGCCATTCAAAATGCTCTAAACATAACTTTTGAAAAAGATGGGAGTTGGGAAGGCTTAAATGATTAAAACAAAAACTTAGATCCAATCTTATCTCTTATATATGGCAAATATTTCTTTTTATTATTATTAATAAAAAAAAAACCCAAATGAATAAAAAAAGCAAGAAGATCTTTTGCATTGAAGGTTTGAATTAATGTGAGATTGGGTATGATATTTCAACAGCTAGCTTTGAAAGAGGGGCCTCCTTTGTCTCCATGATGGGAAGCAAATGTGACTACCAATTCAATCACCAACACACACATACCCATTCCCACCATTATTATCATCACCACATATAAATATTGGTCTTCTCCTGCATCAAAGCAAACCCTTTTTTTAAAATTTAAAAAAGAGAAGAAGAAAAAAATCCCTCCTTTAATTCGTAGCCAAAACCCTAAAAGTTATTGTTGCTTAGTGTTCAAGTTGAGAAGAACTGTAAATACAAGGATCCCCACTATGGTGACCAAGAACTGCATGGATTTTTCAAGCAATGCAAGTCAAACAATTTGATGACCTACTGTTTTGCTTGGTTTTTTAAATTAAATTTTCTTGACGTGTCTCTCTCTTTGATCTTGATAGTATGGAAATTTTTGTATTTCTTGATCATGATGCTTACTTAATTTAATCAGTTGAATTTTCTTTAGTTTCTCTGCTCCCTTTTAGTCTTTAGAATTATTTGCATCTTCAATAGTGAAAGTAACATAATATTAATAATCATACCAACCTCCCAACTTTTGATTTTTTTTCAAAATTTAAAGCTGCTTTGGACCATTATCCTCTCAACAAATTAAATTCATTCTTCTGGATTGGTTTCAAAATCATAGTAAATCTACATATATACTACAGTAGAAAAGTATGATGTCTGCTACTTTAAAATTTATACATCACCAACTTGTTTTTAACTATGTGAAGATTTACAGTGATTCTCACATTTAAGGGTCAATTTATGTATTAACAATCATAAAATCTCAAAATATAAAGAGAAGCTCATGTCGAATATCGTAAATTCAGTAGAAAATAAATTATATATCGTAAATTAATTCAGGTATTCCATTCCAATAGTGGCATACAATTATTATATATATTCATATTAAAAAGTTTGATCCAAAATTAAGATGATTCTTTGTCATTTTTACTGGCAATTTTTTTTTACTAGCATCTTAATGGATGATACTGATCTTTCCAACTTGTTTATTATAACCTTTTGTATTTCAATTAATTTAATATAGAAGATTTTAGATCTTATATCACTTGCCACTTTATATAAATCATATATTTGATTGTGCAATTTAATTGTTAAATAAAATTAATCAAATGTCCAAAAATGGAGTCTCACTGTCTAATTGATCTGGTGACGGAAAATTTCATAATCTTCATTGATCCACCAGGTTCAAACATTGCCATCACATAATGTATATGTTTTCTTATTACAATTGTCCATAAAATGTAATAAATATCGACATGTCTCGATAGGGATTGTTTTAAAAAATGAATCTCACTCACATATTAAAGACATTTATTTATATTCAAATTATTTTATCTTCTAATAAAAAAAACATCTCTAACAAATTTATGATAAACAAGTCTGGAAAATTAAATATTACATACGTTCTCTTAAACTATATCATGTAATAGTGTACATAGAAATGAAATTCGAGTTGGGTTCATGATTGTTTTGTCATCATTTTATGCTTTTAATATAACAATAATTTAATCTAACGTAGCTGAAATCAGACAACTGAAAATGAAGTTAAATCCAAGATCAAATTGAATTCTATCAAAAAGTGGATAATACTAAATCAATGTAGATTTTGAGATAAACTCAACAATTTTGAAACAATAAATAAATTATAAAAATATCATATTATAAGATGGTTGGGAATACTATGTTTGGTTGTTTGTTACTTGATTAATTGGGATTTGAATATATAGGTGGCCAAACATCAATATATATAGATTAAATTAAATAGTTCTCTTCAATTATCAATGTTACAAGAAATTTTAAAAAATGGATATAAATAGTACAATTGTACAACACACAAACACATGCAGCCACCTCATCAACAATAATTATTCTCTCTGGTTTTGGTTGAATATTATTATTATCAAATTGAATATAAATTGCTTATTATTCAAATAATTATGGAGAATGAGACATAAAAAAATCGCTTTCAAATGAAAATTATAAAAAGGATTACAGTTTAAAAATAAATTAATTGATGGGCCTCTTTGTCATGAAATGAAATGAAGCCATTTCATGTCTGTCTTTTTCCTAATTACAACTCTTATTTGTATCCACTCATACTATAAGCCTTTGATTTCTTTGACAAGTGTTCATTTTTCATCATTTCCTTTACCATTATTTAATCATGTATGCTTCCACTACTCTCTCCCTCTCTCTTTCATTGTTCTATTTTTTTTTCTCTTTCATATATAAAATCTCTGGCCATCTGGGATGTACTCATTTTATCAAAATTTGGATCTACTTTGGATGAAACTTGTTTTTTACATTATCAAAGGGAATCAATTTCAATGGAAAAATATTTCTTTCTACCGTCACGAACTTAATTATTGATTTGTGTTTAAAGTCCACATTACTTGAAACAATATAATAATAAATTATGAATTAATTTAATAATTTTTCATTCAAATTCTTGAATTCCAAATAATAAATATGGTATTTCATCATGTGCTTCAAAATAACGATATAAAGTATAACATATGATTTTCTCACAATTATTGATGCAACGTTGATAGATGATCAAGCCATGTTGATTCTAGGAATACCCAGGACTATTAACACATTATTAACTGGTTGATTCATATGAATACTGGGATAATAAAGACAAGAAATTTCATAACCGAAATTTTATTAATCAACTCAACTCTAATCTCGATTGGTTACAAAACTACTAAACTCCAATATATAGGAGTAGGAAAATTATATAAAAGGAAACAATTAAAATCGTAATTCCAATCACCAAACAATTGGCCTTCATCATCTCTATGATCGGTCAAATCACAAAAATTAAAATATACATTCATCGTAGGTGATTAATGAAATCACATAAATCAAGTTGTTGTCAAACACCATGATTTACACCATTTTTCCATAGCTTGATCTTCATCATTCCTATCGGGATCAAAAGGATTCGTTCTCGAATTAGTTAAGGATTATAAATGTAACGGAAAAAAAATACAAAAGAAATTAATTTGATATACAAAATGAGATAACTATTTCAATTTCGTTGATTCTTAGAATGCTGAAAATTACAATCCGTTGATTCTTAAAATGACGGAAAGTAAATCCGTTGATTATCGAGAATACCGAAAGCGAAATAAGAACTAAATGTTGTTGATTCACCATGAATACCGGCAAATAGCTAAATCAATGCTGAATCGATTTGGCTCTGATACCAAAAATGATGTAGCACCAATAGGTGATCAAGTCATATTGATTTTAAGAATACCCAGGACTATAAACACATTATTAAAGCAAAGACAAGAAATTACATAACCGAAATTTTATTAATCAACTCAACTCTAATCTCAAATGGTTACAAAGGTCCAATATACAGGAGTAGGAAAATTACATAAAATGAAACAATTAAAATCATAATTTCAATCACCAAACAATTGGCCTTCACTATGATCGATAAAATCACAAATTAAAATATACCTTCATAACAGGTGATTGATGAAATTACATAAATCAAATTGTTATTAAAACCATGATTTATACCATTTTTTGCATAGCTTGATCTTCATCAATTATCATTATATATATATATATATATATATACTTTTGTTACCTGTAAATGACTCTCCCAAGTTACTGGGGAGTGATGGTATCTTGCAAATGCTTCTTCAGAAACACATGCATCTTTTTTTTTTTTTCATATCTTCCCTTCAAATTTCCAAAAATGTTCACATTCCTCAAGTGTAAAAACCTGAACAGAAAGTTTGAATAGCATGAAGATATGAAAAATCCTGAGAAGAATTAACTGTAGCATTAGAATTGGAAGATTTTATTGATTGGCCCCATCACATTTGTCAGAATAAAAACTCTTCTTGACTTCACAAGTCCAAAAGGGGGTCCCCAGTATGAAACTATCACCTTCCTCACTTCATATACATGCAATTTTTTGTGTGTGTTTTGGTTCGCTGATTCCATGATGAATTTTCTTCTTTAATTGTACTGATTTTGGGCCTAGAGTGAATTAGAAGCAACCCCACTAACCATTCTTGGTATGCCACGTGTCATCATACCAAGCATCCCAAGTGAAAAATTTATTGAGTCACTTACAAGACAGATAATATGGAATCATCAATTCATATGTTGGTGAGTTGGTCTCGCTATAAATTTATAATAGCATGCCGTGGAGGAGATGTTATAATAGCATTCAAGGAACTGAAAAAGAAAGAGAAAAAATCAATCCCATATTTAATTGATTTGATTTGATTTCCAACTCTATGTTTTGATTATGTAATTGATTTATTCAATGTTGTTAATATTTTTTGGTGGGTAATATATATATATAATATAAGTTAAAATCAATTGCTGAAGTATTTTATAGTTAAGTGAGATTGAAACCATGGAATGTGTGAAAACAAGAATACAATATTGATACTTGTGTCTGTATAGATTGGGAGAAGGTCTTGGGTGGGTCTTTGGGTGGCCATGCACCGTGCATCACTCTGCATCCAAGTTTTAGCCCTGGACTGTATGTGGTGGTGAACTTTTTTGTTAAAGTAAGTAATAAGAGTACATATTGGAGTGATATATGTACATTTTTATGAATCACTGATATGTTCAAATGAAGATTGATGTGTTTGTCTGTATACGATGGTGATAATTAAAAAGGGTAGATATTTTTAAATATAAGTAGTATCCGACATTCCGACCTCAATCACTTGAGGTAAAAAAAGTTATTTTAATTTTTTAAGAAAAACTGAAAAACTACCATTTCACAAATGCTAGGCAAAACTGCACACTGCAGTAAAAAGAAAAGAAAAATATAGAAAAGAGGTCGAACCGTAGAAGATCACAATTTACAAGTACCAAACAAAAAACAAGGTGTGTAACTAAAAAGCAAGTAAACACAAAGTTGAAAAGAAAAAATAAATAGAGGAATGGGAGGTACAATTGGGAAATGAATATTATAATGTGATTGTGTGTCTCATTCCTTGCCAAAAACAGTGAAAACTGATCAAAGTCTGGGAGGGCTTTTCAGCTCACCTTCATCAATCAAAGAGGACCCCCCTTTTATTTCAATTTTTTTTTTTTTCAATTTTTGCACCCTCCCCATCAAACCCACCTGTTCATGGATCCCAAGGGCTCGAAGCAGTCACCACAGCATCATCATCATCAACAACAACAGCAACAAGAAGTACCCAACTTCTTGAGCCTACCACCACAACAACAACAACAGCTTAATATGGGTGAGAATAAACCAGCAGAGATCAAAGATTTCCAGATTGTGATAGCTGACAACAAAGAAGAAGCAAGCAAGAAACAGTTAGCTCCAAAGAGAAGCTCAAATAAAGACAGACACACCAAAGTTGAAGGCAGAGGAAGAAGAATCAGGATGCCTGCTCTATGTGCAGCAAGAATCTTCCAATTAACCAGAGAATTGGGTCACAAATCTGATGGTGAAACTATTCAATGGTTGTTACAACAAGCTGAGCCTTCCATAATTGCTGCTACTGGGACCGGTACCATACCTGCATCAGCTTTAGCAGCCACCGGTGGCACTGTTTCTCAACAAGGTGCCTCTTTGACTGCTGGTTTGCACCAAAAGATTGATGATTTAGGTGGGTCTAGTAGTAGGACCGGTTGGTCAATGGTTGGTGGTAATTTAGGGAGGCCTCATCATGTGGCCACAGGTTTATGGCCCCCAACTGTTGGTGGTTTTGGTTTCCAGTCATCATCTTCTGGTCCATCCACTGCAAATTTAGGCACTGAAAATTCAAATTACTTGCAAAAACTGGGATTCGCTGGATTTGACTTGCCTGTGACTAATATGGGTCCTATGAGTTTTACCTCCATTTTAGGTGGTGGTGTTAGTAATCAGACTATACCTGGGTTGGAGCTTGGACTTTCTCAAGATGGTCATATTGGGGTTTTGAACCCACAAGCTTTGAGTCAAATTTATCAGCAAATGGGTCAAGCTAGGGTGCACCAGCAACAGCAGCAGCAACAAGCTCCTGCTAATAAGGATGATTCTCAAGGGTCTGGACAGTAGATTCATGGAGTTGCATTGTTGAGTTTTCTTGTTGTAATGCTTTTAAGTATTGTATAAATTGGGCAAAAAAAGAAAAAGAAAAAAAAAATTGATACTTTAGAGAGAATTCAATAGGGAATGGATTTGGTTTGTCCCTTCTTTCGAGCTTCTCCACTGCATCAAACACCACCAAAGTCCCCTTATACAGGTGCTGCTTTTAGGTCAATTTTGGCCCATGGATATTTTATTTCTTTTTGTTTTTGATTGTTTATATTGTAGAGGTCTTAATTGCTCTAGTGTTGGTTTTGGTTTTGGTGTGGCATGTGCAGGTGGAACTGTGCACAGCCAAATAGCTTGAGTTTGGGCTTAACTGCTTGTTTAATTCAGAGGTGTGTTGATTATAGTTAAGTCATCATTAATTATTTTGGTTCTTTTCTAGGTCTGGATGGAGTGGTGATCAGTTTGTTTGTTAATTATATAAGAGAATTTCATACTCATACTTGTCCAGTTGCTTCTTACATCTAGTAAGAATTCTCTGTTATCTACCATAAAAGTTAAAAGTATGCCTTGCATATAAAGGGAATTCTTTTTTTTTTTTTTTTTTGCACACTTTGCTCTTGCATTCATGAAATTTTCTTGTTATGTAATCCTCATATACAATCCATCTCCTTCACTCTTTGTCCCTGTCACCATTCAGGATTTTACAGGAATGCATACCACTTTTGGTTCAATTGCCTGATAATATTTTATCAGTTCTCACAAAATCTTCCTCATTTTTATTTTCCAATTCTCATCTAGCTGAATGATTCTCTAGTTGTGAGGATTGTAAAAGGTTTTCCCTTACTCTTTCAATAACTATCACCCATAACTGTGGAGACAGGAGGATAACCTTGGGAAATGGATATAAATTCACTTTAATGTCATAGTTCTTTGTATGATTTGATATTTCATTCTATATCCTTACAATTGTACCAATCAAATTGGAGATAATAACTGTTTGCCTCAAAAAGATTGACAGTCACATAACAGAGAAATTGAAACACTCTTCATCTTCTGAATAAGTTATAAGTTAGGTTTTCTTGCTCTATTAGACCTCTGTGGACAGCCTTGTTCTCGGCTTCGTAATTAGTTGAATGCCCTTCTTATTTTTGAGAAGAACTAGTACTTGTGAATCAAGTTTTTCCAAGTGCACGCTTCTTTTGTAGCACCACGAAGCTTCTGCCAGCTACCCTTAGCTTCCAAAGTTAATTGATGCCACTTAGGATCATTGTAGGGCACATCTTGCAAATTGAAGTTTGCATTCTCCAGTAGATCCTAATTAAGACATTTAATAAATCCGTTACTCACTGATGCCAAAGAATCATCCCATAATTAACCTTTCGATGGATATGAACTCCATAGATTTTTTTTCCCAACTAATATTGCCTTGGCACATGGTCCAGAAGTCAGTGCTCAAGCATTTGTCGGTGGACCCTGGACAGTACACTGAATTTCAGAATTCAAGCTTCTTTTAAAGTTCAACTGATTGGATTCGTGCATGATATTAAGACCAATGGTGAATCTTAATGTATCACTCCTTGACTCTACAGTATCTAGTGGAAGCATGATCATAGTAGTTCAAGTCATCAATATATCACTAGGAGTCTTCTAGCATTTGTCTTTCAATTGTCACCAATTGAGAATGAAAATGATCAAATATTCGCTATTGATACTTTTGTTGAACTATATATTCAGTTGTCCAGTTTTGCTGTCTTCCACCTATAGTTGTTAGAGTATAGCAAGTTCTCGGTCTTTAGTATAATGACTAGTACATATGCAAATAAGCAAACAGCTTCGTAGCTTTAAATCAAGCGTAGCTGGAAAATCTGTGCAATTTTTCACCTAAGAGCTCTTGAGTCTTGACATGTCAATTCTATTGACAAAAATGTTAGTTTGAGAGGATTTTTTTATGAACAGTATGAATCAGAGCTCATATTGTGTTGAAGACTTGAAGATAGAGAACTTAAAGGTTTATTTGGTTGTTTTGATTTGAGTTTGACATCAAAGGTGGCAAAAACAATTGTTGACTTTTTATGTAGTTGTCGGCCATGGAGTCTCTGTCCATGTACTGTTCTTCGTAGTGTAGTTCCTTTCTGCTTATGTTTTCCCTTCCTCGTTTATTATCACTCATGCTTTCCATGAACACATGACCTGGTGACCCTGGCCATGGCTGTCTAGTTGATTTAATGCTTGCAGGTATAAGTTGGCACTCACCCTCTTCTAAGTTCTAACTATCCATCTACACTCGATCACCTGGCCACATTAGTTTGTCTGTTAAATTCAAATTACATACCAAATGTCATAATAAAAACTAGATAGGCTTGACCTTGACCTTGAACCTAATTTTCTTGTAAAATATATCAAATTCCCAGCAGTTCGAAACTTTTGCATCTATATATGATTCAGTTCGTTGTAATTTTCTTTTCTTGCCTTTGATTGTAACCATCCTATTTCTAATAAAACTGTTAACATGTTTGCAAGCAAATTAAGGTTCCATAGTTGAGCATTCGATTAATTTGGTTGTTACTAGTCTTTATTTGACAGCTTTATTAATGTGTTTGTATTATGAAGATGTGAAGCCATCACCTTGCATATAGTGATGTCACAGATCAACATAATGATCTGGTTTAAAATTTTCTTCGACCCCATCACCCTCTCCAACCTTTAATTTCATATAAATTGTTGTGCACTGCATTTGTCGAATGATTTCTCTGTTCGGTTCCATTTTCACCAGTAGTAATTTCAAGTATCTTATCAGAGTTATCTGAGAATGAATAATAATAATAATGACAATAATAGTGTCTAAATTATAAATATGGATTTATTGAAACTATCAAAGCTGCCATGGAACGAGTCTTGGTGCTTTATGTGTGTAAAATCCAGCAGCTGAAGTTGAGGAAGCTACATTAATCTTTTTCAAGGAGCTGTTGTTTCCATGAAGGTTGTTATTACTTTATTATCCTAAGTCCTAACAATTATGTTTTATTGGAGTGTAATTCACGAGATGGAATTTCTTTTGTCACTTGTCTTTTCACTGTTTGAGCTATGTGATTCAATCCAATAGAAAACTAAAACATCTACATGAAACACAGTGTGAACTATGAATACCCATTTAAGAACTGGCACGAACAACATAGTCAGTAGTTAGTAGAGGTGGCAGCCTACCCAGTACCCATTACCAGACAAAATCAACAGTTGTGGCCCTTTTGTGTCATATATTTTACTTGCGTGATCACGCGGAGAATCTGAATTCCTGGAGTTGAAAATAGACAGACAAGAAAAATAATTCAATTCAGAAGAGCCGATAATGTGAAATAGCAATCAATGCAAGGCATGCAACAAGTTATGAACCATGCGTAGGGTATGAAAATATTATGTGTATAAAAGATGAGTGAAACCATATCACTTCATGTATTAATTGTCAATTGTTTTTTATTTTTAATTATTACACTATTATATAAATTTTGGATTTTTTAGGAGAGAAATGATTTGAACCTTTAATTTCATGGTGCGGGAACGAGGGGTTCATTTCTTTATTGTCAATTGAATTTAAAGCAAGCATGTACATATAATCATAAAACAAGACATGCATAGTACACGCCAAAAAAGTGAAGTAATGTCATGAAAGATTGCAGTGATCATTAAATATACGATATTATTGACGGGATGAGGTTGGTACAGTCGTAAACCCTTTATACCCGTACCATAAAGTTACGTGTTCGAATCTTCCATAATCTAAAAAGCTCTAAATTAATGTAACACTTTAACAACAAAAAAAACCATACTATTTATTTATTTATTTATTTATATACAATTTGTAGTACGATGACTCAAACGTGGATATTGGCCGGCTGAATGAGTATCATTTACTATCAAACTTCATATTATTTTTATAAATAATGATAATTTGTCTAAATTTGGTATCAAAATAATATGGTATCATTAATCTATTCATTAAAGTTGTATTATATTTATATGATTTAAATGAATGGATTATAATGACGTCACATCATTTGGATACCAAATTTTGACAAGGTAACATTTTTTATTGATAGCACAATCAGTGGAGGGATTATAATTCATAATATTCTATTACAAGAATGACATAACAAAAAAGAATGTTAGATTTCTCTAGGAAAAATAAATTAATATCATGCAATAACTTGTTATAATAGTTTAAAAAAAATTAAGAGATTTAATGATTTCGAGCACTCTTTACTTATCTATTTTTGGAACTAGCATCAACGTAATATTTTTTATGAAAATAGTTAGAGCTATTTCCACCCAAAAATAATAATAATAAGTTGGTGACTCAATATATAGAGAGAAAATTAAAAGTTGTCACTTGAATTTTTAGAATTTCGTTTGTAACCACATACAAAATTTTATTCGTTAATAACTACATTTTTGAGAAATTACCTCAATGTCCCATATAAATACTATCCTCAAATTCTCTCTCTCCTCTCGTCTCTCTCGTTTTTTTTTTCATCTCTATCTTTCCCTACTCATCATCACCAGACGCTTGGACGTCGCCGCTTGTCGTCGAGATGCCTTGGTTGTGCTGCTTGGCTTCACTATCTTCTCTCTCCCTTTCCTCTCTCTCTCCCCGCTCCTCTCTCTCCCCTCTATTCACTCACGTATTGTTAAAAACATGTTTAGGGAATAATAAATGTTGAAATGTATCAATTTTGAGGGTTGATTAGGTTGAGATCTGATATTTTGGATGATTTTGGGACTGGATGTTGGAGTTTGGTTTGAAAAAAAAAATTGAAAGTGTGAAATCTTCGACAAACTTGGAATGTTTTACGAAAACTTGAAATCATGTTTTAAATCTTTCCCTGAAACTTGTCAACATTTCAAGTTTGTACATAAGATTTCAAGTTTTCGAACTAGTGAAACTTGAAATCTTCTGGAAAAAAAAAAAAACTTGATTGGAATCTTACCCAAAAACTTGAAATCTTACCTAGAAACTTGTCAATATTTTAAGTTTTTACATAAGATTTCAAGTTTATGAACCAGTGAAATTTGAAATCTTCTGAAAAAAAACTTGATTGAAATATTACCCTGAAACTTGTCAACATTTTAAATTTTTACATAAGATTTCAAGTTTTCGAACCAGTGAACTTGAAGTTTTCTGGAAAAAACTTGAAACTTTATTTCATTCGATTATTTACAAAAACATATAAAAGTGATACAATAACGTTAAAATCATGTTAAAATAACTGTTTGGAACTCAATTAATTCACAAATGTAAGATATTTACACAATTTAAACCAATTTAGAGCAAATCGATTTTTTTTTTCCTCACTCACTTCTTCAAACTTTCAAACATACAAATCTTCAAATCTTCAAATCTTCAAGGGCGAATCCATGATTCCGTGCCTTTTTTCCTCTAACAATGGTGTGATTGTGTTCAATTTGCTGGAAACAAAGAGAAAAATGAAGAAGAATGCACAAAGAAGATGAGTGCACATAGAAGAAGGCGTAAAAAAATACAAAACAAATTAGAAAAAATATTTTAGGGGTATTTTAATAATTTATGGATATACACCGAATGTTTTTTAAAAATGTGGTTATAATGATTAAAATTTCGTATATAGTTAAAAACAAATTTTTCATATTAGAGATGATCATTTTTAGCAATTCCCCAATATATATATAGTCTTTCTATTATACGTTCGAACTGATATAGATATATCAGTTCCTTGCATGTAGGTCATTGAATTTAAACGATACTTTGACAATGCATGCAGTCAAGTCAAAACATTTAAATCTAGTAGCCCACATATACGGAACCGATATATCTTATAACAGTTAACATGAAAAGTTGCAATAAAGTACCTTAACGTTTAGTGTTATTCTCACCATTGCCTCCCTAAATGGTGTTATTTACCCCTATGTATTTGATTGTGAGAGAGAGAGAGAGAGAGAGAGAGAAATTCTATAGTGTTTTCATTGTTAATAGGTAAATTTGCAATAAAATACCCTAACATTTAGGGTATCTACAACCAGACCTCACTTTTACTAAAATTGTATAAACGTACCCTTTACTAACTTGTTGACCATTAGTTCTATTTGTTTACTCGTCAAATATCATGAAATGTCTAAATTACCACTAATTCAATTAATGTAATAATTATTATTTTTTAATTAAATGTGAGTTTTTTTTTTGGAGATCTTCCTGATCTCTATTGAGATGAGATCAACGATCTCTACACTAATCTTCTCCAAGGATATCAACAATCTCCATTTAAATAAAAAAAATCCCCACTAATGGAGAACTGTGAGGAGAACCAAAAGAAAAAATAAAAATCAATTCATCGAAACAAAAATTCTTGTATTATAGAAGAATTGCTTAATACCACAGATTTTTCATCCTTTCACAAACACCATTGTACACTCTCTCTCTCAATCAAACAATGAAATTCTCTGAGCTGAGCAACCAAAAACCAAAACCCGAAACAAAAGGCCAAGACCACATCAACCAAACAAAAACAAACCTAGAAAAATCTTCTCCACCAAAACCCATCTTGATTCTCTCATGGATCTACCATTTTTCTCACTTCTCCAAATCTTCCAATTCCTACCCGGAAATACCCACTTGGGTTTTGGATTTTGGGTTTTGGGTTTTGGGTTTTGGATTGGAATCCCTTTGAGGCTAATCTTCGAGATGCGAGATCTAGGTTCCTAGAACTAGATCTTTGAAAACAAAACCATAATAATTATTTCTTCTTTTTTATACCTTTTAAAACAAATCTTGTAAAATTCTTTGAACCGTAATTTTTTTTTATTTCCATTTTTACAAAAATTATTCTTTGCATTGTTAAAATGACCTTATTACCCTTTTCATATCCTAACATCTATTAACACTCACGGTCAATAGGTTAGTCAAATGTATTTTTCTGTAATCTTGGTAAATATATAGTCTGGTTTGCACATACACCAAACGTTAGGGTACTCTATTACAATTTTCCCTTGTTAAAAAAAATAATAATAGAACTTTGGTGGCTTGCAAGTTTGAGAGAGTAAATCGAATGAGAAATTGTTTGTATTGTTGCTCAGGCCCAGCCCATCTCATACTGAGAACCGCCATCCCCTTCCTTCTCACCCTACTCTTTCCCAAAAATCCAAATACGTAATTCATCATTTGGAATTTCATTATTTAAAGCTTTTACATAATTTTTTTTTTACTTAATTTAACACCTGTCGAGTCAATCTACTGGGATATTGGGAGAGTAACTTCTACTAGCGAAGTTCGAAATGCAGCTCTTACACACTCTGCTTTAATAGATATATAGATGAAACTCAAATCCTATAATAGATGTGAAAGGAGTGTATTTAGAAATTTAAAAAAAAAAAATAAAAAAAAAATTACTACCCGTGTATGAAAGTCAACGATATCAAATCAAATGTGTACTAAATAGTTCATTCATACATAATAATATTATTATTATTATAGCGTGCGGTGTTTAAAAAAATCACAAGTCATGATGATAATTAAGATTTTATTATTTTGGCTATTTTGTATAAATGACCCCTAAACTTTTTTTTAAGATATAAAACTCCTTAAACTCTTATTTATCGGTAAAGTGTTGGGTTTATCGTTCCTCTAAATGCTTGTTTAAAGGGACATCTATAATTGAGGTTTTGTCAATAAAGGGGAGTTTAAGGGGTTTAATATCTAAAAATAAAAGTTTAAGAAGCAACATACGAATTCATATATAATGGAGGGGTTATATGTGTCAATTAACCTATTATTTTTTATATACATAAAAGTGAATTATACCACACGCTTTGAAGTTATATCCATTCTTATGTTTAGACTGCATGTTTATAAAAATATTTATTGCGGACAAATTTTTGACAATGCTATACAGAGCATAATGTTTAGTTAAGTTTACGAATTATTAATTCTCTTGGGCATCCTCTTTACTATTTTTTTTTTTTAATTCTTTGAAGAGATTATTATTATTATTATTATTATTATACATTAAGTTTAGATAAAAAAAAACTAAGTTGGTAAGATAAAATTTGATCAAATAAAAAATGATAATGATACTTTTACTTTTTTATCAAATGATTTCAATCTCACACTAGGATTTGGTCTCATCCAATCACATATTCACACTTCGGAGAGAAATAAAAATAAAAATGTATGGTGCCCGATAATTGGATAATCTCAAGAGCAGCCATTGGCATCCCCTCAGTCCTCACAGCTGGTGCCTGGTGGCCATCTTATCGATTATCGAATAAACTTACTATATTAATCACAATTCACAATCATCCGGATTATGTTAAATAAAATATAATTAAAGTCGTGTAATTAGGATTCAATAAAATGAAACGTCACTTTTGATTTCCCATGGATTATATTATTAATAATTAATTAGAAGATTCGACAGAACCAGTATAGATAAGTAGGCATAGTGATAACATGAATTAAACAATTTAGTAGTCATTTTTTAAGGTTTGCTAGATTTGTTGGGGGTAGAAGTTAGAAGTTAGAATCTGACCAAACTCATTTCTCGTTGAACAAGTATGCATTCATATACTGTATCACTCTTAGTCTTATCCTATTTTTAATCATCTGTAAATGTGTTTTATTTTAAAAGTTCAAACGCTCAAACCTAAGTCACATCACTCACATATCATTGTACAAATGTAGAATATGAAATTAAATGTTTAGTTTTGTACAACTTATTGCATAGCTTTGATCTTAATTTTTTTTTTATATATAATTAGAAATTAGGGAAGAACAGCATGATTCACACCTATAATTTGATAAATAGCTTGTTATTATAATATCAGTTATTATATTGTTTCATAATTTATATAACAATGACAAATATTATTTGAATTTATTTTTAGATACGAGTATACCACTAACATTACTTGTTTTACATCAATTTTAAAATGAAAATGATCGAAATATTTTCTATAAGAAATTTGGTAAAAACTAAAAAGTTGTTGAATTGTCATATAAAAACAGTTTCAAAGTATTAAAATTATTCGAATTCCAAATTCACTTTATTCCATACTAACCAACCCATAACTGTTTTCGTGAAGTAATAGATTTACCAACGAAATTATTTGACAAGAAGTCCCAATCAAGAGTAAAGCTATAACTAATACAAGGCTAGAGTGATAATACAAATCTCTCTCTCTCTCTCTCCTTTTTTCTTTATTTTAATTTGACATTGTTCGTGTAATCATGAACCTATTATGACCAACCTTCCATCCCGTATAAGAAATCTACTTTCACAATATTGAAAGAGTACTTATCACGAATACTTATAAAATATACATCGTAAAATTTAAATCTTCTACCACTAACATACAAGATGAGATACACACCATTTAATCTAAAAAGAGGTGCATCATATTATTTTATATTATAATGGTAGTTATAAATATAATCTTTTTGGAATTATAAGGTAAAAAGAACTTTATAATTATAGGTGAATAGACTCTAAATATCTAATAAATTGTATATATGTAAAAGAATCTAATAAATGTTGCCTCTTTGACAAGTTATATGCTGAATCTTAATAATTGGAGAATATAAAGTGGGATTCTTCCTAACATTTAATTCTTTCCTGTGGATTGAAATATCAAATATTACACGATTTTGTTTTAATCTTTTTAACTTTTTGAAATACGACCAAACGGCCCAGACTATTGTCACGAGCTTAGAGTTTGCACAGCACACCCGTGCGGCACTTAGACAAATTCTATGAGAATGTTGCTAAGTAAGTCTTACAAGAGAGATTTGAGAGAAAAGAGTAGAAGAGCCTGAATGGAAAACAAAGATTGTATTGCTATGAAGGAAGCCTTACAAGCTTTACAAGCATTCTAGTATCCAAAGCATTGTAAAGCTTCCTTCATAGCAATACAATCTTTGTTTTCCATTCAAGCTCTTCTACTCTTTTCTCTCAAATCTCTCTTGTAGGGCTTACTTAGCAACATTCTCATAGAATTTGCCTAAGTGCCGCACGGGTGTGCTGCGCAAACTCTAAGCGCGTGACACTATGCTTGCTTTCGACGTCTTTTCTTTAAATAAATAAATTTATATATCAACAATATGAAATTCGACAAAAATATGTGCCTTTATATATAATCTGACCAAAGAGTCACGGATAAAATATAAATTATAGGATATATTAATAATTCTCAAATTAGTACTATTCTGGTATAAAAAAAAATTAACCTATTTTGTTTAGGAGTTAACAGAGCTCTAATTTTGTATTATAAGTTTGAATATTTAATAGTATTTTTTAAAGAGTGAGTTTGACTATCACTAAATTTATAACTTAATTTTTAATAACACTAAAATGTGGATCTGATAAAAATACCCTTAAAACACACCGATAAAAATAAGTGTAGGGTTTTTTTTGTGCGAGACTAATTTTTGGTGTTTTTGAAACTATTAGGTAGTTTCCGAGGCTTTTGTAAGACTTTTTATAATTTTTGAAACTATATTGACAAAATTGAAAATTTTAAAGTTTTTTATTTTATTTTTGTTATCTTCTTCGTGGAAACCTCCAAGTCTTTCATATCTATTGATAGAGGACCTTGGTCATCCATCAATGGAGGATTTTGAAAAAAAAAATATAAAAAGTAAAAAAATAAAAAAATACAAACATAAAAACCCTAAAAATGGTACAAATGTAATAAAAAAAGAAAGAGACTGAGTTATTCTTTTATATCATTTAAACTTAAATTATTAATCTAATGATACACTCAAAATTCAACGTGAGAGGAGTGACATTCACTATCATATCTATTATATACTGTTATGTAATTATGTAATATTATAGAAATATCTAAGTTTTTTTTTTTTTTTTTTTGAAATATAACTATTGTCGGGATATGGTGAGATTATTCAGACTCTACAAGAATGATCCGGAATACTATGGGCTACAATTCTCACAACTGGAGAGGAGACGGTTGCTTCCATAAATCGAAAGAAAACTCATCACATAAATTTATAAAATATATATGATGAGATGAAAAGGGAGCGTCTGAAGATGCATATGTCAAGGAACCATAAGTTAGGCATTCTTATCCATTTAAAAAAGAAAACTAGCATTCTTATTCTATAAGTTTTGAAGTCAACAAGTATTGATGCAATTTGACACTTGAATTAAATGGATACATACATAAATCATAATTATCCCCACCAAGCCAAGTGGACGATCCAAGAAATCTCTCTCGTTCTGGTATGAATAGAAACAGTTAAATTAAGAGAGAAAAAAGAAAGGTAGAAAAAGTGCATCTAGTTGCTTTTCCATTCGAAATTCCCATCACGACATCACGTAATCGTTGCACAAAGGTATATAATTTAATTAATCAAGCGTTCAAACTTGCTTGCCACTCCTACTCCGTAAAATTATTCCAACAGGACCCACATTTTTGTTCCATTTGAAAAACCTGTGGTGTATGGTGTATCAAAAAGTATACGATGTTGATGCTTCTGCTGTAGTCGTAAATTATCCAATTAGGTTCTCACATGTCGATCCAACCATACATAATTGTATATAGTATGCAGCTGAATAATGGATATGCTAAAACGAAAAGAAAATAAAATTAATCCAATAGAAATATAGATTATAGATTATAGAATGGGCGAATAGTTTACTTAATTGGGATTTGGTAGCTATCGATCGACTCGAGGAGGTGGGGACCGTTGCGTCCTGCCCTAGAGGGTAGGCCGTAGGGGGGCTCCTCTGCCTTCCAACTCCAAGTTCCAACCCAAGCATCCCAAAAGCGACCCTCCCTCTTTATATATTATATCTTTATAATTATTCCCACCAAAGTCCAAAGTCCAAACCATTTTTTGGTGGTAACTGGTAAGTGAAATTTTTCCATAAACGTAGTGAGATGAAACATAGAAGCATAGAAGCGAGAGACGTGGAGTGTTTGTAAACAATAAACACACCAAAATTCATTTTCAATATCAGTGTCACTAGTTTGCCGGAAGAACCAAATAATAATTTTGGTTTTTGAAAGTGCCTTTTTGAAGTGGAACAATCTGAAAGCAGCTAGTCAATTTTGTTTCTAATATCACTGTCAATTAGCTTTCAAATCGAACAATTCAATGGAAAGAGCAAAAAATCTCTTTGAAAAAATTATTATTATTGTTCGTTTTGTTTCAACAACCTTTTGTGGTTATGTTAGGCCAACTAGACTGAGTCAATACCATCTACATACATCTTACTTGCGAGGCAAGCAGACACTTGTGCAAGTTTGGTGTCTATGATTAAACCGTAAGAGTAATACTAGACTATCACCTCTAGAATCACATCGCACGTGATAGATGAGGTGTCAATTGGTAAGTGGATACACATTAATAATGATTTATCTCATTTATCTATATATTCATCCAACAATTGACACCTCATCTGTCACATGTGTTGTGATGAAAGAATTACGATTTTAATGTGTGATATCTTGCATTATTCAAGTTGTAAATATCGGTTTCAGTTATAATATTATTTCAATTTTATTAGTTTTTGTTTTCACAATTTCAATTTTATTAGTTTAGAAAGGATTTAACATCATTTTCAATTAGCTAATAGGAACATAGTTCAGTTCGTAGATGAACGAACTTAAAATTTGGATAAATGACTATCCAATCAGCTATTCAAATCCTACCGATAGCGAAAACTTTTCAAAAAGATATTATAAAATAAACATCATTTTTAATTATTTTAAATGAGAATATGTGTGAATGAATGAATATAAAATTCTAGATTTAAATCATAATTTGTAATTAAAGAATCCCACTAATATTAATATTATAAACACATGCATGAGGTGCCGTTAGATAATATTGTTTGGTTCTAAAGTGAACCTGATTCTATGCGATAAATCAAGATGATTCGAACCTAACATCCCAAATTATTTACTTTACAGAAAAATTACGAACAAATTAAAGATAACATGCCACATGTTTCGAAAATGTCCTTTTGAGATGATCCCGAATATATATATATATATATATATATATATATATATATATATATATTTACATTCTTTATGGAATTTAGAGTAATTTAGATTTTACTACAATCTCACATCCACACTTAATTGAGATGGTCTCACTTGTAATCTTGTATGCACTTTCTCATCTTATCGAAGATAGTCTTCAAATATCATCACGTGCATTTATCGGGTATATGTGTAGGTGGTTGGACTACGGTTGATGTGGATCGGATCGGATTATGTTAGGCCCAATGCAACTTGTCTGAGCCGGTCAAATTAAGAATGTCGTTTCCTCAATAAACTTGCGAATGTGATTGGTTTATCGACTTAGTCTATTGTCTTCTCCGCTGAACCTACAAAAGAACAAAAATAAAGAAATAGGTTTAAATGAAACAATGGTCTTAGGGTTAGAGTCTTAGCTTTAGGTATGCTTAGGTTCAACAATTATCTGCCAGAGTTTATGAATTAGAATCAGATTAAACTCTCATGGTCATAATTATTATGAATAGAATTTCAATACGCTAGATGAGCTTGCTTTTCTCCATAATTTTTCTTCCAGTACCTTTACTGTGACAGAGCTTTGTTATTTATAGGTTAAACCCCTTCTTCAACGTTCATCTGTCAGTTACCAGTAGTGGGCGTGATTCGAGGAGAGATTTCCTCTTATTTGAATCCTCATTGAATCAACGGTTACCTCATTCTTTGTAACTGACATCTGACCTAGTTTTAAACGACCACCTTCGTCTGGTGCAAGAATTGGGTTGACCTGATATGATGGGTCTGGATAGGACCCAACATTGATAAAAGTCCGGTCTTTTACGTGTTAAGTCTATGGGCCATTTTTGGTTACTACAATATATAAGTTGTTTCTTCACATATTTTATGAGTAGATATTTCCTAAATATGAAAGTATATATTTGGGATAATGATCTGAGGCCCAATTCATAACCTATTTGGTGTTAGATTTTTTCTTAATTTTTGTTCTGCTAATTAAAAACATATTAAAATACTAGTGTTATAGTAAATATTTACCATAATTAGGCGAAAGTTTGGTATCAACGTGACAAACAAAATCATAGTGTTAAATTTTATTCACATAGTAGATACGTGTAGTATGTCAATATATATATTTGAACTCCTATGAGAAATCTATTCTCCAATCAAAAAATATATAATTTCACAACATAAGAAGAAACTTACACACGTAAATGATAGGGCTCGATAAATAAATGGCATTATTTGAGAGGGGTGTTGTGCAAATGTCATCAGTTTAGTAATGTAAGTTTAAAAGGCACCATTTAAACTAAACAGACGAGAATACCCCCACAAAATTGAAAAAGAGAGAAAAGCTGTCGTTTTTGTGTTTATGAGAAAAGCAACAGTGAGAAAAAAACCGACGACAACCAAATCGACCGCGAGTAAATCGACAGCTTATTGACCGGAACGGCAATACAGTACATTTCGCAGCGATGACAGAGGTAAGTTCAGTTTGGTTTATTTATCGATTTGTTGTTCATAACTTAAAATTGCATTTCAGACTTGTTATGTTGAAAGAAATTGTAGATTAGGGTTGACAATGGTTGTGGTTTTGGTTTGAGTTTGAAATGAGGTTCAATATTCTGGTATCGAGGAATTTTTGTTTTAAAATAAAAATAAATCGAGAATATTTCAAGCGAGATCGATGATATTTTTTAGAAAGAATCGAGAGGTTTTTCAAAGTGATCGAGCTTTTGTTAAATGATCGAGAATATTTTTTATAGAATCGAGAGGTTTTTCAAAGGATCGAGACTATTATGAAAGGATCGAGAATATTTGTCAAATGATCGAGAATATTATGATAACGATCGAGATTGTTTTTCAAAGGATCGAGATTTTTTAAATTGATCGAATCGAGAAGATTTTTCTAATAATCAAGAAGATTTTTAAAAGAATCGAGAGGTTTGTGAAAGTGTTGAGAATATTTTCAAAGGATCGAGAATGTTTTGAAACGATCGAGAATGTTTTTCAAATGGTCCAGTTTTTTGAAAATGATCGAGAATACTTTTCAAAGAATCGAGAGGTTTTTCAAAGGCTCGAGACAATTTTCAAAACTTCGAGAATATTTTCAAAGGGTCGAGATTTTTTAAATTGATCGAGAACATTTTTCAAAGAATCGAGAGGTTTTTGAAAGGATCGAGAGGTTTTTGAAAGGATCGAGAATATTTTCTACCGATCGAGAATGTTTTTCAAAGGGTCGAGTTTTTTTAAATTGATCGAGAACATTTTTCAAAGAATAGAGAGGTTTTTCAAAGGATCGAGAGTTTTTTGAAAGGATCGAAAATGTTTTTCAAAGGGTCGAGAACATTTTCAAATGATCGTGAAGTTTTTCAATGAATCGAGATGTTTTACAAAGGATCGAGACTAATTTGAAAGGATGGAGCCTATTTGCAAATGATCGAGAACTTTTGAAACAAATCGAGAACTTTTTTAAATGATCGTGAAGTTTTTTCAATGAATCGAGAGGTTTTAGGAAGGATCGAGACTATTTACAAATGATCGAGCCTATTTGCAAAGGATCGAGAACTTTTTAAAAAATTCGAGATTTTTTTCAAATGATCGAGAATATTTTAAAAGTATCGAGAATTTGTTTCAAACGATCGAGAATTTTTTCTAATTTTTGTGCAGTTTACTGATGTACTATTTCTGTGACATTGCAGATGACGAGCAGTATGAAGAAATGCTTAAAACTGCAGAGGGAGATTAGTTCAAGGGAAAATTGACCCGACACGACCATTTTGAAGCCCTCGCCCGTATAGACGATGCACTGAATCGGGTCCCTGAAGAGTTTTTTGTTCAGGATCGGCGTCGGTTCATGGCCTCCTGTTTCAGGCATTTCATGTCGATGCACAGAGAGCTGAAGTTTTCTGGTGGTGTTATTCATCAGCTGCTGTTGCGGGAGTTGGACCATGACGGGCCGACAGATGAGATGCGGTTCTTGTTAGGGAACCATATGGTGAGGTTTTCGAATGTGGAATTTAGCCTCATCACCGGATTACGTTTTGGAGTCATACCGGACACGAGTATGTATTTTGCAGTTGAGAATGGCATATATGAACGGTACTTTCCTACACGTGATGAGGTATCGTTGGATGACTTGAGGGTTGTTCTTACCCAGTGAGAGTTTGAAAAGGCGTACGATGTTGTAAAGTTGTGCCTCATTTACATGTTGAACTGGATATTGATGGGGGTGGACGAGAGATTGAAGATTCCAGTTTGGCAGTTTTGGTTGGTAGAGGACATCAATGCCTTCGATGCGTTCCCTGGGGTGCCCACGTCTATAGGCATTCTATATTTTCATTCAAGCATGCCTTACCGCGACGTCGTGAGGAGAGACGGCAACAGTCCCAGGGCGATGTTGGACATTTCGTGGAGGGGTACAACATCTACTGTCTATCACACGCCCTTTTGGTAAGAAATTTTAATTCCAACATGTACATTTATTTTTTAATCCAAAATTGGTTTGGATTATAACTGTACGTATCTTTGATGCAGATATTTGCTTCTGAGGTGATCCCCCAACTGGCAGAGGTTTTCGGGACTCGAAGGGTTACAGACCTTAACCTTCGGTTGTTGAAGTGGGAGTTGACCAAACAACTTAGATGGAAGAAGCTGGAGAAGGTTTTTAGAGCAAGGGTAATTTTTTTTTGTTAAGTCAGTAATTTATATTACTTACGATAAGTAACAATGAAATTCATCTAACTACGGTTTTAGATGTCGGCGAGGACGGAAATCGTGCCCACAGCAGCTGAGGCGGTGGCCCCGTACTTTGCAGGCCTAAGTGAGGGGGGGAGCCCATATGTGCAGGACGACAGGGTTCACCTTCGTACTATCCCTGAGGCGACTACAAGTGCAGTTCATCCCGAGGAAGAGGGTGAGGGTGGGAGGTGTACTGAGACGAAGGCTTCAGATCGTGCAGGTCCAGATTTCAGAGGCATGGACACTGGCGAATCTGAGCCGTCTCCTTGGCCAGTGAGGCAGGTTCGGTTTACCACCGGAGGAACTGGTTCCGTCACCGGGGATTCCCATGCTGGCGTTCAACTTAATGGGGAGGTAAGTTGAAATAGGGAGGTAAGTTGAGATAGGGAGTTTTATTTTCATTAACAAGAGTTGTTGATTTATTTTGTATTAACAAAGTTGCATGATTTTAGGCCTGTTTAGAACACAACTTCAAGGAGTTGCGTGAAGCCCTCCGGAAGAGTGATGAGGATAGACAACAACAATACCGGGATTTCCTCGATTTGTTCCGGAATAGCGAGAATGATCGACAACAACAACATATGGAGTTGATTGCATTGATCGGTGGCCTTCAGGCCTTCAGGACCCATGCAGAGGATCCACATACCGGAGGAGCATTTCTGGATTGTGGGGCTCAGTCTCCCCCTCTCCCTCCCCCTCTCCCTCCCCTTCTCCCTCCCCTTCCTCCTCTGAGAGAGCAGCCGGCTCCCTCCCGCTCAGAGCGATTAACAGGCTCCCCCCTCCCGCTCAGAGCGAGCAATCGGTCCCCCCTCTGACTCAGAGCGATTCGCAGGCTCCCCCGCCACCTCCTAACGAGAAGCAGGGTCCCTCCATCGACGTTCGAGCAGTAGGCTCCCCCGCCACCTCCTAGCGAGCAGCAGGCTCCACCGACGTCCTAGCAGCAGGCTCCCCCGCCACCTCCTAGCTAGAAGCAAGCTACACCTAGCGAGCAGCAGGCTCCACCGCCACCTCCTAGCGAGCAGCAGGCTCCCCCTCCACCTCTCCTCGAGCAACAGGCTCCCCCTCCCCCTTCCTCATCTCAGCAAGCCCCGGCGGAGGGAGTTCTACAACACAAGCGTGTACTGAAGAGCGGTTGTCAGTTGGTTAGCCCGTACGCAGATCCGTGCCGACCGAAGAGGGCGAGGGTAATACTAGAGGGACCTGAGCACGTATTTAATTCCCAGGAATTGGTGGACGATACCCAGTTGAAGGCGTACCGAGCCTACAAGAGGAACGTAAATGGGGAACTGTAAGTAAATTTCATTGTTATTTAGGTGGCCGAATTTCTTGTAATGCATTATATAAAAGTATAGATGTTGGAACATTAATGCAGACATGATGTTGATTTGTTGAAATCGGTTGATGTTGCATGGTTCCATCGGTTGCAGACTTCATGGATATTGATGATCAAGTTTGTGGGACTGTAAATCTTGATTTCAGTATTTGCTTTAGAAGTGTAAACATTCTAACATTTCTTAACGTGTTTATATTCCCAACATATGGACGCGTACCTCCATATTCGTCGGAAGCGTCAACGGGCATTTCCGAATGTGTATAGTCAAATGGTTAACATATTGGACTCATAATTCTTTGTAAGTATTGAAATTAATAATGATAACGCGTTGTTTTATGTGTGTATGGAAAACAAAAATTAATTTGTGTTATTGTTTCTGCAGTCCTTTCTGGAGCACCAGTACAGGAAAATGATGCCGTGCAATTCTCGCGGGCAGATCACCCCTAGCCGTTGGAATGTGTTGAGGTCTTGGTGGAAGGATGACGACCTCACAACGGTCCTTGGGGGTGTTCCGATTGGATGCCGTCCGTGGCACGAGGCTGACATGGTAAGTGTTACTTGACATGGTTTGCAATTGTATATATAAATGGCTTTGTACATCCTAACACGTGTTGTTGACGTTTCCAGATCCATATACCGTGCAACATTGGCTGCTGGTGACTGTGGACCTCACATGCGGGAAGCTGTTCATAGTCGACCCATGGAGACAGGAGGTCGAACCTCGTATCCGAAAGCAGCAGGTAGTCTCGTTGCGCTACTTTGTACCCTCGATGTTGCATCAAGCGGGGTTTCATACTAAACGAGCGGCCGGAATGTTGAAATTTGAAAAGACAAGTAAGCCCTTTGATGTCAGCGTCGTGTCAGGAAAATATATCCCCCAGCAGAAGTAATCGTAAGATATTACTTAATAGTCACTTTAAGATTGTATTAGTATAAACTTAATGTTTTATTGACGCTTGTTAATATATCCAACTTCAGGGTAATTGTGGTCCCCACACGTTGAGATTGATGGAGTACATACTGGCGAACAAAAAATATTTCAATTGGTCTGAAGACGATATGGGGATCATTCGGGAGAAGATGGCGGTTGAATATTTGCAAACTCCAGGGCTGTATAGATTGCTGTAGTAATTCCTGTGTATACGTACCAATTTTGTTTTATATTACTTTGTATATTTACAAATTCTTTTGTATATGTACCAACAGTTTTGCGGTAGTTTACCAATTCTTTTGCATATTTACAAATTCTTTTGTACAACATTTTTTACATTTTTATATATGCCGAGAATATTTAAATACAATTGCATTTCAGTTACTTAACAAGTCATACGAGTTTAAATTATAACAATGTCATCATGATAACGCCTAAATTCATTCCACGGTCCTACCGTCTCTAGTAGGGCACGTCTGTCTGTTGTGACCAACAGTATGACAGATACTACACTTGCGTCTGTATTCCTCAGGAATGACTCTGCTCGGATCTTCATTAGTAAAAGATGGGTTATAACATTTCCTCGAATTATGCCCTGGTTGTCGACATCGCCTACAATTCTGTATGGATGTTCTCTCCGAAGACGAGATACAGCGTGAAGCCCTCGAGAGGCTTGCTTGTCTCCTGGAACTTGGATTCAAAACGACTCTCTCACCGATGTCAGATGGCACAATCCAAGTGGAAGGATGTCCAACGGGCATAATAGGAACCGAATACGCTTCAATAAGTGTTTGTCGCTTGTAGTAGTCTGCACAGAGGGATGTGAAATCCATGTTTCGGTCCCTGTAAAAACATTGAAAACGATGATAAAATTGTATGATGTTTTAGTAATATTAACCGTACACAAAATTGTATGATGTACCTTGCGGCAGCGAGTGCATGAGAACATGGAAGAAGGTCCATTTGGAATTTGTTACATGTGCATGTCTTCCGGGATAAGTCAACGGTCCACTATTTTCCAACCCGTTTCACAGAAAATATGTTCCAGTCAACTGGATTAACGGTCATAAATTTGCACTTTTCTACACGTTTCAGGATCACAAGATGTTACGTCGGTCAACTGAAGATGCATGGATTGTGCAGCCCTATGACGATCGTGAAACCAACGCTGTAGCATATTCATAATAAACTCTGCCAAGGTCAACATAGGCAGTTGCCGTGCAAATTTGAGGCATGAGTTTATGCATTCTGCAGCATTTGTTGTCATGACTCTATACCTTCTGTCGGGGCAGTGAACACGGGACCACTTGTGTGGACCGGCATCAATTACATATTCATATGCATTCGGGTGCAAGTTGCGTAACTCTTCCATTTGCCGGTTATATTGCAACTCGGTGTACGCTCGAGCTGTTTTATCCATTATTGCGGCAACATCCTTTCTATGATATCTCTTCTTAATATTTTAATAAAAGTGCCAGCAACATATGGTATGGGTGGCATAAGGGAACACTTTAGAATTCCCTGCTTCAGTGCTTGCATGTCGATCAGAAATGAAAACCAAATCATCTATATGGCCAAGGGCACCTTTCAAGAAATCCAAAAACCACTCTCATGATAGGTTGTTTTTCGAGTCACCGTACCCAAAAGCAATTGGATAAACCTGTTCATTCCCATCTTGTGTAGTTGCAACAAACATTGTGCCCCCGAATCTACCCTTTAAATGGATACCATCAACGAAAATAACTGGACGTATACACCTATGGAATCCTCTGACTGAGGCACCCAACAACATGAAAAAGTATAGGAATTTACAATTTTCATCGCACTGTAAGTCAGTTATCATTCCGGGATTTTATGTTCCAACACGTAACCGAATGATGGTAGCAGTTGGAAGCTTTCCTCATGCGTTCCATATGTGAGTGACAAAGCATAATCAAGGGCTTGATGTGCCTTACTGTATATTATTTAGATGCCATACATTATTTTCATGTCGGCGATTATGTCATTCGGACGCATTAATCGACCATCCTGTTGCTGCAATCTAGCTGCAACCACTTCATTATGACTGTACTAGCTTGTCGATGGCGGCGGTGAATCTCCTCCAACGGACAAGTGTGTTCGTTGAAAAAACTACGTACTTGAAAGTATGTTGCTTCATATCTCCTAATTGCTCTTAACTTCCATGTACAGTTGTCCATCAAACAAACCAGATGTAATGTTGTCTTATTCGACCTTTTCACCTTCCACTCAAAGTTGTGCCGCATTGCAAAATGGCCAGCCAATCTCTTTAAATCCTTTTTAGTAGGAAAAAATTGACCTTTATATATCATGCTGGTAGGTTCATCTCCTACCCAGTTCCTGCTTCCACCCATACCAAACGAGTATGATTTTGCTCCTGGAATAACCCACGTTCTTGCATTCTCAGAATCAGCTGGAGTTACATCAGGCCTGACCTCAGATGTCCCAGTTATATCTACTGCAGTGGAACTACATATGTGGAGACGTCTTGCACGTCTTTCCGTTTCGAACCGTTCTTCATCTTCCTCATTGTTCGGTACATTATGTATCGGATGCAAATTTACCTCAGTAGCCACCTCATGGATTGGTAGGTTATGAGGTAAATTGTTCTGCTCATTGTTCATGTCATCGTACATCTCATTGTATTGGTGGTTGTACTGACCATCGTTTAATTCAATTTGACAACCGAAATCATTGTCCAATTGAGCTCTAACTATATCACCATGGTCGGCTACTTTCGGTGGGACACCACATAGGTTTTCCCTACCGTCAATCCCACTTCTTTCTGTGAACAACTGGTTGCTTCCGCCTGAAGATAAAAAATGTTGGGTGTTATCATCAGGAGGGATTTCTTCACCGATGACACCTTCTGCAGTCCTCTCAATTAAACTAACACATACTTGAGGGATTACCCTATCTTCCCCTAGCATAAACAAAACATCGTCGTCATTTCTTATAAATGTTCGACATGTGGTCCCAGGAACGATTGATATAGATTGTAGATCATCAATGTATTTGTTCACATCGTACTTCACAATGGTTTGTACGATCGACACCAGTTATTCGTAAGTCATATTTCTGGACACATACATTCCTTGGTTATCGGAACCAACAAACCTCTGACTTCCATCAGGTAATTGCTCCCATCGACCGTTGTAAGATATTACTAATCTAACCCAATCCATTGTCCTGTGAAAATCATCATCACAATCAATTATTAACAGATAAAAAAAAACTTTTAAAATTACTAACAATTACAAAAAATTCAAATGGATCGAGTACTTTATATAAGGGATCGAGAACTTTTTCAAGGGTTCAAGAATAATTTTCAAAGGATCGAGAACTTATAAAAAGGTTCGATTCGTGAACTTTTATCGAGAATATTTGTCAAACTATCGAGAATATTTGTCAAACTATCGAGAACTTTTTATAACGGTTCGAGAACTTTTAACAAGGGAACGAGAACTTTTTGTAAGGGATCGAGAACATTTCTAACGGTTCGAGAACTTTTTAAAGGGATAGATAATATTTGTCAAATTATCGAGAACTTTTATCAAGGGATCTAGAACTTTTTCTATGAGAACATTTCAAACGGTTCAAGAACTTTTTAAAGGGATCGAGAACATTTGTAACGGTTCGAGATCTTTTTAAAGGGTTCGAGAACTTTTATAACGGTTCGAGATCTTTTCCTATGGGATCAAGATCTTTTATAATGGTTCGAGAACTTTTCCTAAGGGATCGAGAACTTTTATAACGGTTCGAGACCTTTTTCTAAGGGATCGGGAACTTTTCCTAAACAAGTATTTTTTTTCAAAAAATCGAGCTTTTTTCAAACTAAACAATAGCTCGTTCCAATTATATTCTCATTTTCAATCCAATGCAATAAGTATATATATAATTAAAGATAAGGTGGGATTTGCAGGAGAGTGAAGAGTTGAGCAAGTGAAGTGTGAGCTGTGAGATATCGTTTGGAGTTGAGTCACGCTGGAATTGCCCCCCAAAATACCGGCAAGTACCCGACCATTCCGTACCCGCCACGTGGCTTCACAGTCAGAGACCCAAAATCGTCAAAACCAGACTTCACTTGATCACTTTACTTTCCCACCACCACCGTCAGTCGTCACCTTTCCCACGGCAGCATCTTAAGATTATTACTATTAACCGTCCATCTACCCAATAACCAATCGCCACGTCACATTGATGGAGGCTTTGTTCCTATAATTATGTTTTTTTTTTTCTCTTAAATGGCTCAGGTCCCATACGAGTGACTTTTTATAGTACTTTTTGTTCCCCTTTCTCTCCCTCCCTTTTATTTTCCTTGAATATTGGGGCAGGCATCATTGTATAGTAAATTCAAATTCAAAACTGTGAATATATATCATATATGTATATGCTTTTTTTATTTGATTTTGGGGAAATTCTGATTGTTGGGTTACTTTTAAATAACATTATTTGTTCGTTTGGATTCTTTTGGGTAGTTTTGAGTATTGGAAACAAAATCAAAAAATAAAATAAAAATCTGAAGAAATGGATGATGAGTATGCTAAGTTGATCAGGAGGATGAATCCACCCAGGTATTTTTTGTTTGATTTTTTTGTTGTTCTGAATTTATGTTTCGGATTTGTGATTTTTAAAGTGATATGATTTGAATTTCAGAGGATTCTCTCATTAGTATCTTTTTCTTTAAGCTGTAAAGTTTACAGTTTTTGCAAGTTTATTATTATTATTATTAATTTTGATTGCGTTCGTTTTTCTGGAATTATGTTTTTTTCCCTCCATTTGGTTGCCGGTAAAAGTGACGAGAAAGAAGATTGAGCCCCTATTTTTATCTATCAATTTTTTTATATACATATATTAATGAATATATAGTTATATAAGCAATTTCTTTTGCTTCTCTGAGGAATTAACAGCAAAAAAAAAAAAAAAGGTTTTATTACAAAGATTGTTTCCTTTTCCTTTCCTCCTAGAGGGAACATAGAAGCCCTAGTAATAATTTAGTGAGTTTAGTGAATCGTTTTTAAAATTATAAGCATTTTTTTTTTCATTTTTGATGTTTAATTTTCTTCTTTTGATTCCATCTTGTGTATAGTAAGGTGATTTTCGATTTTATGGTTTGTTTTTGCAGAGTTGTGATTGATAATAATAGTTGTGAGGATGCCACTGTTATACAGGTAATCAAGCTCATCTTTTTTAGGTTTTTAATTGATTCGGTTCTGTTGTAACAAAATTAGGTTAAAACAAAATATAGGTCTGTATCGATTGGTTATTAGGTTGCTTTAATTTCTATGATTCACTTCAAGTTTGGGATTTTTAGAAACTTGATTGAACTGGATTCTATGTTCAGGTAGACAGTGCCAACAAACATGGAATCCTTCTACAAGTTATTCAAGTGCTTACTGATATGAATCTTGTAATTACCAAAGCATACATATCGTCTGATGGCGGATGGTTTATGGACGGTAGAGTCTCTTCTTCAATTGCTTGACTTGTAAAAAAGAGTTGAGAGCTCCTCTCTTTGTTTCTTATCTTTGTGTTGAAATTTGTGATTTCAGTGTTTAATGTGATCGATCATGATGGGAACAAAATCAGAGATAAGGAAGTCATCAACCATATTCAAAGTGTAAGAAGTCTCATTTGGTTGTTGATTTTCATGTTTGCATAATATATTTCGTTCAATCATCCGTTTGATTGGTAAGCAATCGAAGTGAAAGAAGAGGAAAAAATGAATGCAGTCCTTACCTTATCTATTTGGATTTTCAAGTATTGAACACTGAAATTATATTACCTACTGTGTTTGATTTTGTTAGTATAAGTGAAATGGAGTTTTCTGTTCTCGTAGATCTTATTATCAAAGTTTTAAGATGTAGAAGTTTGAATTCTTTCTTTTTTCTGCAAATCAATAATTTAAAACCTAGTATTGCTGAACTTTGAGTTAGCATCATATATAGTTTTTTTTTTTTTTTTGGTAACTCTTTTCAAAGAATTTTAATCTCCTCCTTGGTCATGCATTTCCTTGTTCTGCTTATCATTTTAAGTTACTAAGAGAGAATGGTTTCTTAAGTTTAATTTTTCATGTCAAACTTTAAGGTATCCACTATTACACACTTCACCTTCTCTTTTTGCTGTCATCTACGGATATGGTTCCTTGAGTCTCTAAGATGTTGAATAAGCTCATCATTTGACTCATTTCTTTGCAGAGGCTTGAAAGTGATGCTAGTTTGGGTCATTCACGGAGAGGCTCTGTTGGGGTGATGCCTTCAGAAGAGCACACCTCAATTGAACTCACTGGCACCGACAGGCCTGGTTTATTATCAGAAGTATGTGCAGTTCTTGCAGACCTTCAATGCAATGTAGTAAATGCTGAAATATGGACACACAATGCTAGAGCTGCAGCTGTAGTTCATGTCACAGACACTTCCACAGGGTGTGCGATTAAAGATCTAAAGCGTCTTTCATTAATAAAAGAACTGCTTTGCAATGTCCTTAAAGGAAACAATGACTTTAAAACAGCAAAGACGACAGTTTCACCTCCTGGTGTTATGAATAGGCAGAGAAGGCTACATCAGATTATGTTTGATGATAGGGACTATGAAAGGGTTGAGAGTGCTGTAGGGATAGTTCAGGATATGAGCTCAAGACCCCAAGTTACTTTGTTGAATATTGAGAAAGATTACACAGTGATTACTATGAGATCGAAAGATCGGCCGAAACTGTTGTTCGATATTGTTTGCACTCTAACGGACATGCAATATATAGTCTTTCATGGAATGGTCCACACAGGGAGGATGGAAGCTTATCAGGTAAGACATCAAAATTGCTTTTATTATTACATAATTGACCCAGGAAAATTCTATGATGACTAGACTAGTAGACTGTATAAATATAGAAGACTTTTTAGCCAATAATCGTCAACCTGTAGAATGATATTGATTTAGTGGATAGGGCCCGACTTGAAGGTCAAGGGCAATATAACTATTGTGTCTTTTCAGTTAAATAGATGGCAATTCTGTTTGTAGGAATTCTATATTCGTCATGTTGATGGGCTCCCCGTAAGCTCAGAAGCTGAACGTCAACGTGTTATACAGTGTCTCGAAGCTGCTATTGAAAGACGGGCATCTGAGGTATATGCAAAAAACATATTTGAAAATGCAACCATGGTGGGCAGGCTAAGAATTGTATTCTTAAGATTGTTGAATGGTCATATGCAGGGACTGGAGCTAGAACTGTGCACAGAAGATCGCATTGGACTCCTATCGGACATAACCAGGATATTCCGGGAAAACAGTTTATGTATAAAGAGAGCAGAAATTTCTACAAAAGGCGGGAAGGTCAAAGACACTTTTCATGTCACAGATGTGAGTGGAAACCCCGTAGACCCCAAGATTATTGATTCAATCCGACGACAAATTGGACAAACCAAGCTGCAGGTGAAGCATAACTCATTCGCTGCAGCAAAGCCACCTCAAGAAACAACAACAGGATTTTTCTTGGGGAATTTCTTCAAAGTTAGATCTTTTCAAAATTTTAAGTTGATTAGATCCTACTCATAGTTTGATAATTGATAGTGTATTTCTCACAAGTAAATCTTGTACAGAAATATCAGATATGTTAAAAACTCAGCAGAATTACATGGGGAGGAAGACACTGTACATAGGTATCTCTCGGCAATCTGATAGTCTGATACCTCCACTTTATGCTGTGAATACTACAAGGTGGTTGTGCTTTGTATATTTTGTGTATATTCTGTATAGTGTAAACAATGTTACATGGGTTGTATTGTTCAAAAGCTACAAGTTTGTATAGATATTACAGCTTAATGGTGAAAAAGAAGAAGAAAATTCATGTGAATATTATTTATGATGTTGCATTTCCACCTTCAAATTCTGTACTTGGATAATTTTTCATTTGTTTGTTCATGGGAGGTCTACTGGATCTGTTATTTAGCGAAAATAATTTAAAAAAGGTTGATAACAAAGCAATGGACAGGACATCACCTAACGAGGTAATTACATGCGTCACCATTAGAGAGCGGCGGCCGTGTAGTAGTCAGGACTAAGTCACCTCCGGTGGCTACTAGGACACTGACTTTGGCATCGGCCATCGGCGTTTGTGAAGAGTTGGAAAGTGATTGCCAATGGACACCGTTGGCCACCTTAACCGTGTGTTCACATGTTGTGCAAGAAGGACATCATAGTACAAACACGACATAAGTGAAGCCTCATTTGTAACCTCAACAAAAACCAATAAATCAACAAATGAAACAGAAAGCTTAGAGCACATCTTCTAAAATTGAAAGTTATAGAAGGTACTTTTACATAATAATATAACCAAATCCATTGGCGCCTTGCAAACAAAGTATTAAAGGGTTCATTTTGCTGATAGAATACGATGAAACGCAGGGTTTAAGTTGTCATCTCTCTCTGTTTCGCCGGACTTGCTACTGAGTTATTAACTCGAATGAGTGATGAGACCGGCAATTGAGTTGGCGACTCGAATAAGCCGAGCACTCATCTCGGGATCGAACCACACAAAACCTACACGAACATGGACACCGTCACTGGAACAAACTCTCCATCAAATCGGTCTCCGCAACTCACTGAGTCCGTCACTCGTGGCTCGAGTTATAGACCCTTATCTCTTGAGTCACCATTCTCTTGCTCTTGGCTTTTTCAACTGGGCCTCTCAACAGCCTAATTTCACTCATACCTCTCTCTCTTACCACTCAATCCTCAAATCTCTTTCTTTTTCCCGCCAATTCAATGCCATTGACTCTGTGCTAAAGCAAGTGAAATTAAACAAAATCACTCTAGATTCTTCAGTTTATGGCTCTATAATCGGTTCTTTGATTCAAGGGAAAAATACCCAGAAGGCGTTTTTGGTTTTCAGTGAGTTTAAGCTGAAGAATGAAGAAATTGGGCTTGAAATTTATAATTCTCTATTAGCTGCTTTAGCTTCTGAGGGGTATTTTGATAGTGCTTTTAAGGTGTTTGACGAAGTGACTCAAAAAGGTGTTGGTTTTAGTACGATTGGTTTTGGTGTGTTTGTATGGAGGTTTTGCAGAAATGCTGAACTGGGTCAAATTTTAAGTATGATTGATGGGGTTAACAGGAGTCATAATTCGGTTGTTAATGGGTCAGTTATTGCGGTTTTGATAGTTCACGGGCTCTGTGAAGCTAAAAGAATTGAAGATGCATATAGAGTATTGGATGAGTTGAGGATTAGAGAGTGCAAACCTGATTTTATTGCTTATAGGATCGTGGCTGAAGAGTTTAAACTAATGGGGGCTGTGGTTGAAAGAGAAGCAGTTTTGAAGAAGAAAAGAAAGCTAGGGGTTGCGCCAAGAACTAATGATTATAGGGAGTTTATATTAGGTTTGATTTCAGAGAGAAGGATATTAGAAGCAAAACAATTGGGTGAAGTGATTGTTGGTGGGAATTTTCCCATTGATGATGATGTTTTAAACACATTGATAGGATCAGTTTCAGGCAGTGATCCTAGTTCTGCAATTGTGTTTTTTAATTTTATGATTGAAAAAGGGAGAGCACCGACTTTGTTAACATTGAGTAATTTGAGTAGGAATTTATGTAAGCTTGGCAAGAGTGATGAATTGGTGGAGATATTTAAGGTTTTGTCTGCAAATGACTATTTCATGGATGTGGAAAGTTACAATGTGAAGATTTCCTTCTTGTGCAAGGCAGGGAGAGTAAGAGAAGCTTATAAGGTTTTTCAAGAGATGAAGAAGAAAGGGTTATTTCCAGATGTATCATTTTATAATTCTCTCATGGAAGCATGCTGTAGAGATGATTTACTGCGTCCTGCTAAAAGATTGTGGGATGAGATGTTTGCTAGTGGCTGTGCCGCGAATTTGCAGACTTACAATATACTTATTAGGAAGTTCTCAGAAATTGGTGAAGTTGAAGATGCTCATAGGCTTTACCATCATATGTTGGAGAAAGGGGTGGAACCCGATGCTATAACTTACACGTCCCTCCTCGAAGGACTTTGTCAAGAAACAAAACTCCAAGAGGCTTTTGAAGTATTTGATAAGTCTATTAACCAGGACGCTAAGCTTGCACATAGCATATTGAGCACATTCACCCTTTCTCTCTGCAGAAAAGGTATACTAATAAACAGTTAAAATTACCATTCTTTTTCATAGTTATTTTCCGAGTTGATATTTCCAATGTTGATTGGATTATATGCAGATTTTTCGTTATGAAGTTTTACATCTCTCTCTCTTTTGTGCTTCCATGCAGGTCATTTTCTTGCTGCTGCTAAGTTACTCCGGGGTCTTGCATCTGATATAGTACGTTCAGACTCCCATGTTCTTTTGCTGAAATGCTTAGCTAATGCTAACGAGGTTCAAGCTGCCATTGAACATATAACGTGGATTCAAGGAAACTCGCCTTCAACGTTGGAAGTTGTATCTAATGAACTCTCAGCACCGGTGTCTTCTTATCCTCAAACAGCGTCCATTGTACAGTTGCTAAAGGCAGTGCAGGAAAGATGCCTAGTTCCAGGGTAGATGCTCGGAACTCGGAAGGGATTTCACAGTAGATCATACACTGGATGCTGGTAATTTAGTGGCATGTTAAAAATTCTGGTGGATGTGCTCAATTTCAATTTGCTAGTTTTGGGATGGTTTCGTTAATGTGACAATAAAGGCTAACCGAATGCAGATTTCTTGCAGTTTTATTTCTTGGTTTGCTACCCCTTTCTACTTTATATAGTTGTGGAGGATGACCAATAAAAGAAAAGAATGGTCTGTATGCCATATGCCTGCAACGATTTGTATTTTCTTCTAGGTGAAATCTATATACAATGATTATATAGAAAAACATAGCAAGCTGACTCTAAAATGAAAATTTGGGCTATTTACATAATCTGAAAATACTTTTCTAGAGTCAGACTTAATGAAACAAAGTACATTGAAAAAAGGAATTCCTACAAAGTTACAATGTCTTGAAAATATTGTCAAAGATGGTGAAAACGTGAAAATGGAGCCCTGAATAGAGATACACATTGGGGAAATGGGGATGGATATAGGTCCATTCATCTCTATCTCCACTTTCTAAACCCTTCCCCCATCCCTACCCATTTCCCCATTTGGGGGGAATAGAGATGAGGAATTTTAAGGGGAGGTGTCTCTATCCCCAATTTCAGTTCCCTATTTTTCTTGTTTCCCTCATTCCCCCGTTTGACTAAAAATTACAAATTAAACCAATATTTTATAACAAATACAAAATAAAATTCATAAGTGTATTACAAATACAAATACAAAATAAATTTCATTACAAAATAAAGTGTTTTAAATAATTCAAAGTTTCAAATGAGTTTATATAGCTAGGGTTTTCAAAGAATAAAAAAAATAAAAAATATATATTAATATATATTGTTGACGTCAATTTCTTGATGGATGAAAAAGTCAATAAGATTGAATTTTCGTTATGACCTGTCAAAGAAAAGAGAAAGAGAATGCAGTTCTAAGTTAAGAAGACACGATTTTACGTGGTAAAACTCCGGTGATCGGAGAAACGTCAATGAGTGGTTGAATAAACAATCGAGCCAAAATCCACTATTGAAATAAAGAATTGCACCACTCGATCTCTTTTTTTTTTCTCTGCTACGGATTTTTTTTGTATATTTTTTATCTCTCTTTAACAACGAGATTATGAATCTATTTATACATGCATAGAACCCTAATCATTGTACAATGAGTAATGAAAGAATTTGTTTGTAATTATAATTGGTTGCTTGTTGGAGTCGTCTTTAACCTCTTTCCTCTTTTGGAGATTGTATGGAGATCGATTGGGATTTCTGGTGATATAGTTTGTTTAGGATTTATTTCCTTATAATTATGTAATCTTTTCGAAGTAAAGTTGTTGTCTGATTTGGAACATGTTTCCTGTTTGATATTTTGTTATTCTAGAAATTCTTCTTAATATGGATGTCTTGCATATTTGAGCATGACTCTTGGTTTTTTCCACGTGTAAATCACGTGCTGAATTTCTTTATTCGGGTTTCTCATATCTGTCTCGAGTAGAACATGACGTCATTTGGTCTTGAGCAGGTTATGACTTACTGAATACTTGTGTTCACACTTACTCGGGTTTTCATTCCTTAGTGATTCTGGATGCCTATTCTGATGCCTACCTGACAATATTAATGGATTGTCCATCGTGTCAGTGACATGTACTTTCGATAAAAATATACATAACACACATATATATATAATATTATATTTACAAATGTTTTGGAAAAATGAGATTTCTCTTTCAATATATTTGTAGGAAAAATGGGGAAATGAGGATGGGGGAGGGTCTCCCCAACCCCACCCATTTCCCCATTTTCTCCAAAAAAAATACCCCAAATAGGGATGGGGACATGGGGATTTAGAGATTTAGGGATTCGGGGGAAAGTGTGCATTTCTAGGCCCAAACGATTGAATTTGCCTAAAATCCACCGTTCATTGCAACATCTTTGCTTTGACAAGTTTTGTTCTCCTTGTTGGAACGATTTCAACCATATATTATCAATCAAAATCCTACGTTAGCCTTATGAAAGATTGTTCGTCTTAGAGTAAATGTACAACCACCATGTACAATGTGCAGAACTAAATTTCAGCATTTAAGTGACCACTACAAAATTCTATGAATTGGCATACCTTCTTCTTCTTCATCCTCTTCTTCCTGATTTTGGTTGCTAAAGTATCCCATATGTTTCATTTGGTTTTCAGGGTATACATTGTTATGCTGTTGCACCACCAAGATTGTTGTACTGTCCATGAATCTGCAGAAGCCAAAATATCGCCTACTACTCCTAACTTCATGTGCTCATCCCAAACGATGAACCCTGAAACGAGTGGTGATTGTTTATCATGATTCCTTCCCACCATTACGAGCTCATATTGACTCTCCAGTGATCGAATCATAGAAACAATCCTTGTACCATCCATGCCATTTTCTCCTTATAAGTCACCCGATAATTGTCTTCCATGCTGCTCCAAAACATTTTCATCACTTGGTTGCCATTATCAAGCCTAGTCTTTTTGGCATCACCATTCACCATCGACAACATTACAGTTTTTGAGAAGACGTATAACTGTCAAGTGGACGGAAGGGTGTCAACTGGCAAGCCATCCTTCCACCTATAGCTAAAGCCTAATGATCGTCACTTCCACCCAAGAAGAGAACAACAACTCGATACTCGTACCAGCTTGCACAGATATACCTTGGAATTTTCAAGAGCCCTCTATCAACAAGGATGGCAACTGCACAAAGTGCCTTATCGAGGACATTTTGGTGATCTTGATAGAATTTTTAGCTAACTCCACTGTACCATCAACATAGAAACTCTTACATAAGGGAATGATAACGAGACAAGTCTTTCTATGAAAGACAATACTCAACAGATCGTCATTCATTGTTTTAATAGAAGATATGGATGTAAAGGGGAAAACCGAGACCAGACCTTGACTGTTTTGCTTAAAGTATCCGAACACTTAGATAATTCTGTCTGAGGCACTGACATCGGAAGAAGAATTACATTTTGTTAGATTGTGATAGATGAGAAATGGGTTTGCACGACCAGCAAGCTCAACAAGGTGGAACATGTAGACAGAAAGGGGCTTTGGTTGGTGGGATTCAAAGCCTCCAGGTTATTGATAGCAGCCGAAACACTTTCTTGGTCATGTATACAAACGAGTGCTCGGAGTTCAGTTTCGAGTTTTGAATGCATCACAGTTCTTTCTTGCAAACTACATACCTCCTTGATGGGCTCTTATGTTGGGTGTGACACCACCTGTTGCAAGCACCCTGAGGACACACAAGACTATAAAAGACTCGTTTTATATCACCAGTAAACCATTAGAAAAAAAAAGCTTCAGGTAACACATCATTTGTTATTGTTGTTGACTAATAAAACTTTCTAGATACTCTGTAGCTTATGGTTATGGAAATTTAGTTTCATTTATTTTTAGTTGTAACTATTTAGTTCCTTTAAAAAAAAATTGCTTGAAATGTATTAGTCTTACTTTAGTTGGTAATGGTATATTTTTAAGTATGGTTGTGTCAGTTTTATAACACGGTCCATGGTCCAAGGTACGGTTGTGCCAGTTTATTGCTGCACATTGTCAATCAAATGATAGTGTTAGGTGCAGCTAAATGGTTGCACTTTTGCCCATGTACTCTGTATATAACCTATTATGTCAGTGTACTATGTATGGACAAATGAATTAAAGTTAATCAAAGTTCTTTATAGAAAAATATTAAGTGAATGTTCTATTTTTCTCCTCTCAACCAAGAGTATGGTTTTTTATGTTATTGATGGTTATTGATGGTATGTATGGTTGTTTAATGGATTGATTGTCTAACAGTGGTATCAAAGCATTGTTCTTGAGGGGCTGTGAGGTTTTGTTTTCAGTTTATTGAGTGCTTGTGAGGTTTCAAACACTAGAGAGTGAGTGTTAAACACCCATGAGTGCAGACATGGCTGCTGGAAGCAATGCAGGCCTTCATATACCTTAATTTTCTAGGGAAAACTATCAAATATGGACTGTGAAGATGAAGTCCTATATAAAAGCCTTCGGGTTATGTGAGTATGTAGTAGAAGACAAACAAGTTCCTCCATTGAGAACAAATCCTACCATTGTTTAGATGAAGCATCATGAAGATGAGAAAATGAAGAAGGACAAAACAGTGACATGCTTGCATTCTGCCTTATCTAACTCAGTCTTCACAATCATCATGCACCTTGAAACTTCAAAATAATATGGGATGAATTAAAGAACAGATCCGAAGGCAGTGAGAGGGTGAAGTCAATGAAACTATTGACACTCAAAATCTGAAAATGAAGGATTCTGAGACAGTGAAGGACTCCTCATCCAAGATGTCATATTTGGTGAACCAAATGAGATTGTGTGGTGATGTAGTGGAGGACTACAAAGTAGTTGAAAAGATGTTGGTAAGTTTGCCTGATAAATTTGCGGTAAAAGTTGATGCTATTGAAGAATCATGTGATCTGAGAGCAATGACAATCTCAGAAATGGTGTCCAAACTGCAAGCTCAAGGACAAAAGCTTGCACTAAGGAATGAGGGTGATATAAAGGAGGCTTTCCTTACCAAGAATAAAAGGAAGCATCAAGGCAAAGGAAATAAAAAGAATACGGGTTTCAACAAAAAAAAATGGCGACAACAAAGGCAAAGGCAAGATAGATGCAGCTAGTTCAGAATCTTGTCCAAGAGCAAAATTTCCACCATATACCACTTGCAAGAGAACAAACCATCTTGCAAAGGACTGCTGGTACAAGGGGAAACCACAAGTTCAATGCACATTCTGCTCTCAATCGATAGTATGGTTTTTCATGTTATTTATGGTTATTGATGGTATGTATGGTTGTTTAATGGATTGATTGTCTAACAAATGTTAAATAATGTTTGATAGAATTGATTTGAACATACATTCTTTAGTTTTCTTCACCAATTTAAACAAGCCAAGTTCAAGAACACCTTGGAAATTAGTTTTCTCGCCGGCAATTTGCACAAGAGTGGAACAAGGCTCCCATGAACTTTCCAATGGCACCAATGAGGGTGATGCTTTGAATTATAAGATAGTTTTTCATCTTAATATTGAAGACATTTATCACAAGTCCAGTTTTGACAACAACAAAAAATGGCATAAATATCTAAGTAGTGATCGGACAAAGTCTCTCCATTACCGTTGACCCTAACGGTGGCCCTGCCGGTAGAATTATGCCTAGAATTAAAGGCCCTAAGTAGATATGTAAACCCATAGCATGACCACAAATTCCTGTAACAAAGAATCCTAATAACAACACAAATATGTAGTTCTTTTTCAATGGCTCTCCATCACGGTTTCGCCGTATCATCCACGTAAATGCATGGCGATGATACATAAATATAGATCGAGTGACAAAAATCGCAATTGCTAAGAGAATACTTGAGCAGATGGTTCCTAATAATTTCACATATTCACATATTCACCTGCTGATTGATACACAAGAAGAGAAATTATCACACAAATTGCAGTGTGCTAACCATGGAAGATCACAATGCCAGCCCTCCAAACTCGGAGTTTAGAATTCCGAGCTCAGGAAGGAAAAAAGCTATCATAAGGAAGGAGAACACGTACATTACTTCTTTTTTTGAAAGCCAAGTTTTATTTACACCAGAAAATAACTAGAGAGGAAGGTCTTTTAGAATACAATTGTCCACACAATAAGGAAAATCTTCTAACCAAAACCTATCTATATCAATGGTCAGAGCCATTTTTGCTAGATCATGAGCAACCGTGTTTGCCTGTCTTGGCACCTGCTGAACCCCCACAACAATGCCCTCACGAAGCGCGTGGTAATCTTTGCGCAAACTAACCCCAGCTCTATCCAATTTGTATCCTTAGAATTGATCAAATCAACAACTCCTAATGCAACCGATTCTACAACCGCTGGTACAAGACCAATTTCAAGAGCGAACTCAATCCCTCGTCTTATTGCCACCGCCTCAGCCAATTTTGGCGAATAACTAGCTTCTAATTTTAGAGCTGCTGTACCCATGACTTGGCCTAAATGATCACGAATGACCACCCCCACCCCCACCCCCACCCCCACCCCCACAATACTTCTCTCATCAAGTAGAGTTGCATCTGTATTAATTTTATAAAGATTAGCATCAGGGGGTTTCCATTTCACATTGTCATTCACAACTGCAACAGGCACAGAGGCCTCAACCATATTGGTTGCCACAAACTCCTGTAAGAAGTTCCTACACCAAGGAACCACTACCTCCATATCACAACCAACTACCCTATGAACTAATTGGTTCCTCAAAAACCAAATTCGCCAGAAAATAATGCACAAAAGTGATAAATCCTTCACCATCAGAGTTCTACAACAAAGAAGAAAGAAACCCTGAAAATGAATACCTTTAGAACAAACCACACCCTTCAAGAGGCTACACCCAGCACGAACCCTTTTCAGTCTTTTGTAGTCCCATAAAGCATGAAAGACCGACTCATTCTCCTTCAAGCAGACAGGGCAAACATCCTCCACCTGAATATGCCTACTTACCAGACCTGCCATAGTAGGAAGCCACTGGTTACAGGCACGCCAAAGGAATATTTTCACTTTCTACGAGATTTTCAAACGCCATAAAAATCTCCAGCAACAATCCAAATTTACCTCTAATGATCCAGTATAATGGACATCATCCAAGAACACACACAACTTATAACCGCTTTTAACTGTATAATTACCATCAGAAGTGTAATGCCAACACAAGATATCCTTGCTCTGACTAACACTCAACGGAATTGCCAAAATCTCTCTGACATCATCTTCCAAGAGGATCTCACGAATCAATGGTGTATTCCAGCTGCCCGATAGACCTCTCAATTGACTCATAGGGACAATATCACCTCTAACTTTTGGAGAAATAACCTTGAAGGAAACCGGACGCGGGATCCACTTATCATCAAAAATGCGTAATTTATCGCCTTGTCCGACTCGCCACCTACTACCTGCATCAATTAGTCTTCGGCCCCAAAACAAGCTTTGCCACAGAATAGAACCTTTATTTTTCACATCCTCCTCCAAAACATAACAAGATGGGAAATAACAGCTTTTAAGAACCTTTGCCGCCAAAGAATCCGGGTGTTTCTCTAAATGCCAAATTTTTTTTGCAAGAAGCGCTCTATTGAAAGCAATCAGATTCCTGAATCCCAAGCCTCCATCATTCTTACCTTTACACAGCTTCACCCAACTCGCATAATGAATTTTTTGCTTTGTATCATTGCTTCCCAACGAAAATTTGTTGCACACTTTGTGAATCTCATTCAACAGCTCCTTTGGCAATCTGAATAGATTCATGGAATATGTTGGAATTGACTGGATGACTGCCTTAATGAGGACTTCTTTTCCACCAGCAAAAAGCAGCTTCCCAATTCCATCATCTGACTTTCTTCTAAATTCAGTCCTTCAAATTACTAAACAACTCCCTCTTATTACGGCTTGCAAAGCCCGGTAAACCCAGATAACGATAATGATAGTGCACGCGCCGAACACCAAGCAAACCAGCAAGCCGGTCACCACCCCTGTTTGATACACCCTTATTCACACACATGCTAAACTATTTAAAATTAACCTGTTGTTCTGAAGCCAAGAAATACACATCCAGAATATCACGAATGGCTAAACAATCCTTTTAGGAAGCACTTGAGAAAAGCAAGTTATCGTTGGTAAAAAATAAATGTGAAATCAAAGGCCCAGATCTGCAGCATTGATATCTCGTATAGTCACCACGATCCACTGCCTGACTGATCATGCTAGACAGTCCCTCTACAATAATAAGGTACAAGTATGGAGACATTGGATCCCCCTGTCGAAGGCCTCTAGATGGTCTCAGTTTTCTGCAAACAACACCATTAATTAAAAAGGAATATGAAACCGTTGTCACACAATTCAAGACTCGTCCAATCCATTTATCCGAAAAGCCTAGTTTAGCCATCATTTTTGCCAAAAAATCCCACTCCACTCTTTCGTAAGCTTTCAACATTTCCAATTTTAATGCCATAGAACCCTTCTTCCGGTTTCTAGTTCGCAGCGCATGAATACATTCATACCTAATGATAGCATTATCTATAGTTAGTCTCCCTGTGATGAAGGCACTCTGTGCTTCTGATATCACCTCACCAAGCACCAATTGTAGTCTATTAGAGAGTTTTTTTGCCACAATTTTGTAAACCACAATACAAAGGCTTATCGGCCGATACTCACTTACATGTTGAATCGAAAATCCTTTCAGTATTAAGTAGATTAAGGTATCATTCACTGGTCGAAGTGAAGCACCTTCATTCAGACACTTCAAACTTGTTGCCACCACACTATCCCCTACAATTCCCTAATATTTCTGATAAAAGATTGCCGGTAGACCATCCGGACTGGACGCTTTGCATGGAGACATATCAAAAATTGCCTTCCGGATCGCCTCACCAGAAAAAGGCCCATTCAAGAAGTCACAGGACCGCTGCGAACATCTTGGCTGCACATTAACGCCATAGAACCCTTCTTCCGGTTTCTAGTTCGCAGTGCATGAATACATTCATACCCAATGATAACATTATCTGTAATTAGTCTCCCTGGGATGATGGCACTTTGTGCTTCCGAGATCACCTCACCAAGCACAAATAGGAGTCTATTAGAGAGTGCTTTTGCCACAATTTTGTAAACCACATTACAAAGGCTTATCGACCGATACTCACTTATATGTTGAACCGAAACTCCCTTCGGTATTAAGCAGACTAAGGTATCATTCACTAGTCGAAGTGAAGCACCTTCATTCAGACACTTCAAACTTGTTGCCACCACACTATCCCCTACAAATCCCCAATATTTCTAATAAAAGATTGCCGGTAGACCATCCGGACCCAACGCCTTGCATGGAGACATATCAAAAATTGCCTTCCGGATCTCCTGACCAGAAAAAGGCCCATCCAAGAAGTCGCAGGACCGCTGCGAAAGTCTTGGCTACACATTATCCAATACTCGAGCCACCTCCATCTCATGACTTCCCACCGTAGTACATAGATTTCGAAAATAATCAACGACAATTTGTTCCATCTCTGTGTCCCCTACACACCAATTGCCCCTATCATCATACAATCCAATTATTTCATTCTTCCTCTTTCTGGTTGAAGCTTTCCAATGGAAAAACTTTGTATTTTTATCACTCCCTTTCAACCATTCTATTATTAACCGTTGTTTCCAATACCCCTCCTCCTCTTATAAAACACCATCAAGCTTATTCTCAATATCCATTATCAACCTCCAGGCACCTGGTTGCCCACTATCAGACACATGTCGTATTTCCCTCTGATATCTCTCAATGTCATTGCGCAGCCCAATTCGGTTCCTTTTATTCCACCCTGCAAGCTGTTTTGCTTCTGCTTCAGTAAGAAAGCCGCCCAAGAAAACAGCATAGCCAGTGCTTACAACCATAGGCAACATAATGGTAAAAAATCCAATGGAAAATGAATGCTTGTTTATTTTCTTGATAATCCATGGATCCATTTGTACTCCAATGATGAAGTGAAACGTGTATGCGAAGGAAGCGAGTACATCAAGCAGTATGAAACCTTTCGGAGGGAATACGATGTTAAGATAATTTTTAAAAATCTGTCCAAGAAGCAATGGACCTACTAATAAACCACCCTGGTAGACAAAAAAAGCCAAGCGAAGCGATCAATGCAGTTGCATTTCTGAGATGAAAAACATTATTTTCTGCAACAGAAAAGAGAGAACTTACTAAGAATTGGGAGACGTAAAGAGGTAGGCCGAAATGCTTCAGGATTCTGGAGAGAAAAAGAATGACAGCAGTGGCCAAAGTCATTTGAAACAATAAAAGAGGGTATGCAAAATCAAAAACCTTTGAGCGAAAGAGTAAACCAGGTGAACTCATCTTCCCCCAAGAATGGCAAATTGTTGTCACGTTGCCGGTTTGATTGGCGTAAGTGGGATATCGTCAGGTTCCATAACCAAGTAGTAAGGGGCAACATCCTCAGGCTCCATAGCGAAGTGGAAATCTGTACTCGCAACTGGAGCTGGGGAATGCAAGGTAGAAAAACGGTGGCGACACGCTGCCCTTGCTCAGCTCAGCCTCGGAAGGAAGTCAATGTAGTCTTTTGTCTGAAAAATAAAATAAAATGCAACCACAACAATGTAGGGACTAGGGAGGGAGGATACAGAGAGAAACGTGGTTGGGGAAGCAATCGCAGCTTAACTGGCAGATATTTTTTGTTTACTCGTTAATACATTAAACATGCAGGCTTAAGTATGTTCGGGAGCTCCAAAATATAAGGAATCAAATCCTCTTTGATCTATTATTTGATAGACAAGCTAATTTATGATAATACTGCACGCCATTAAATCTTCCAAATCAATCACAAACAAATTGATTTACCGAGAAAATAATTCATCCAGTCATTTCATTTGACGATTGATCTTTTTTTCTTATTTCTGTAGGGAATCATTACAATCAACTAGAACAAAAATGAAATTAAAAAAAAAAAAAAAAAAAACCCAAAGAGCTTACTGTAATTATTCCTTTTATTAATGTATTTACTCCTACAAAAAATCTATCTATCCCGTCTACACAATGCATCTTTCTTATCTCTCACTTCTACATAGTGGATTGCAATTTTTGTAAACATACATTTAAAACTAAATCACAAGATAAGCTTCGTCGCAACCAAAAAGACGAGCATGGACGATTTTTAAAAGCACCATGCCTCTTAAATACTGTACAAAATCTATAATTAAAAAAACAATAACAAAAAACGGAGAAACATTTACAAGCAATGTACAACTAGTGTGCCAGTGTTAATCCTCAAGGCGCTGGATCTCACCCATCATGATCCGGTTGCTGGAAACTTTGAAGCCAAGGAGTGCAGGATCTATTTGCCTTCCCTTCTTCCCTTTCTTTTTCCCACTTCGGCCGGCTGGGGCACCACAATCAGATGACTCCAAACCGACTCCATTTGGTGGATCAGATTCTAGAGGAACTGGTTTTTTAAGCATGGCCATAAATGATGTCTCCGAGACAGCAGCATCACTGCAAGATGAGGTCCTTCTAAAACGCAGATCTTTCTTGCTAGATGCCTGAGTTTCGGGGCCATGGGACTCCACAGGATTACTAACATAGTCCCGCTTCGCTTCTGAAAGTAACCACACAACCATGGTAAACAAACTAATATATTCACAACAGCCCACATACAAAACCAAAAATGGAAAAGGGATATAAGTTATCTACCGTCAGATGCAAGGGTGGTCGTTGAACTTTTTTGCTTGACAAATGAAGCAGTTGGCTGAGGCAAAACATCCTGGAAAGATGAAGCTCTTGATACCGGTGGTCTTTTGTTCAAATCACTGTCATGACCTTTGGGGAATACAGCAGGCAGCCTTTCAACAGCAGAAGATATTTTTAACAAGATAAACAAGAGGATAAATGTATGTTGCAAAACCAAGCACTTATTCACTACTTCACATTAGTTAAGCAAATTTTTTTCAACAAGATTAGTTGCTGCCAGCTCAATTATCAAAACTTGATGATTCACACAGTACCAATCACCAAAAGAAAAAAGTAAGGAACCATACCTATCATAAGAAATTTCTCCAAGTGACTTTTCTAATCCAATCTCGTAGCTGTATAAGCCTCCATTTCCACCTGCACAAATTCCTAGTGATTTCAAAATTCATTTGAACAAAAAGAAAAAAGAAAAAAGATATCTACAAATGTTAAACAGCTTACCAGCAGTACTTAGTGAACTATGCCTACTATGGACATTAAGCGATAGCTCCCCACCATCCAGACCGTTTTCTGCTTGCTCCACTAAGTCATCCTTGATCTCCAAAACTGACCTGCTTGTGCCTTTGAACCCATGTCTCTTCACCTTTGTTCCTTCATTCTCTGACAATTCTTTATCTGTAGCTGATTTACCAATAGAACTAGAATGTTCTACAGTGCCCGACAAGAATGACTGTTCTATGCTTGCTCCTGAATTAGATCTTTGGAGCAAAGTGTTCCCTGAATGCTTAAATTGTGCATTTGAGTTGGCATTCTGACACCCTTCCATAAAAGAACTGTTCACACCAACTTCTTGATCCTGGAGATGATTAAAAGGAAGATTTGAAGGCTGTGTCTCAGAAATTGGCCAAAAAGATTCCCAAGTTTTAGAAGATGAAGATGGTGTGCGATGTTGATAATCAACTTCTGATGACTGCATAGATTGAATACCCAAGTTCTGGCGTAGGTCCATCAGAAGTTGCTTTGGATGCTCATCATCACCTCCAGCAGATGCCCACAGAATTGAATCTGCATAAGTCATATTGACTTCTGGCTCCTGTCTTTGCCGTTCAGCTTTCAGATTCAATTGTTGCATCTGCTTTTCTATCCAGCTATTTTCTAGCATCCCATTGTTTCCATATGAGTGGCTGTCGGTCATATCTGGATGAGAAGCAAAAAACTCATCAGAGACTTGTCGGGAGTGAGGGGGGATACCCGAAGAAAAAGAACCCAGCTGGTTACTGGAGTGCATATAAAGATGTCGATCTGGAAAATCTGGACCTTGGGCATGAGCATTTATATTGTCCAAGTTCATTCCAGGATTGACAGCAGAAGGATGAGACATTGACCTGTCCAATGCCATAGAGCTAGGTTCATAAAACGCTCGCTGATGTCGTTCCTGTAAAGTGTGATTCCAATTATGATGGCCGAATGGTTCCTCATGTGAGGAATGCCTCTGTTGTTGCTGGTAAAAATCAGATGCACCAAAGCCTGCAGAATGAGCCTGGTGCTGACCAGAAGGATTCCTAGCAAACTGACCAGTCTCATCAGCCAACCATGGCCCAGGAATATACTTGTCCCCCTCCATCCCGAACTGCTGCCTCAAACCCATGGACGGTTGTGCCTGCAAGGATTCTTGTTGAAAATGCAGTTGTTGTTCTGAATTAAGCATATTCCCATGCTTCGCCTGTGATATGAGGTCCAATAAATCAGCTGGTTGTCCATGGAGTGCACCCTGGCCAATCTTTGCTTGTATGATCTGTTCCAGTGATGGATCAATGTGCCTTGTATGAGAATTCTGTTGGAGTTCATGCAGAAGATGCATCCTTAACTGCACCTGATCAAGTAGATTCTCTCGCATAGGATCCACCTTCAACTGCCCATAACCAGGTTCAGACATCTGATGCTGCAGTAATTGTTCGAGCAGCAACTGTTGCTGCTGCTGCTGCTGCTGCTGTTGCTGTTGCTGTAGTAACCGATGCTGTTGCTGAAGCTCAAGATGCCTATGTTGCTGAAGCTCAAGATGCCTCTGCTTCTGAAGCTCAAGATGCCTCTGCTTTTGAAGCTCAAGATGTCGCAGCTGCTGAAGCTCATGAAGCCTCTGTTGTTGAAGCTCAAGATGCCGCTGATGCTGATGCTGAAGCTCAAGCTGCCGCTGATGCTGAAGCTCAAGCTGCCGCTGTTGCTGTTGCTGAAGCTCAAGCTGCCGCTGTTGCTGAAGCTCTAGATGTCGCTGTTGCTGAAGCTCAAGATGCCGCTGTTGCTGAAGCTCAAGTTCCAATAGTTGTTCCATACCTGCTACAGGATGATGGACCGACTGCTGCATATTTAGGTTCTTGCTCTGAGAGAGAGCAAAGCCTGGAACTTTTTCCATCCCCAGATCAGTTGAATGCAAAAACGGATATGGAGATAAGAAATTTTTCTGCTGAAATTGTTCCAGGTCAAAAGCGTTCAAATCTTGCTCTCTTCGAAATAAGTGGTGATCATCTGAAGAACCACACTGAATGTTAGGTTTATAAACTGTGTTTTTTCTGTGATCCTCGGACCACGTCTCCCCAAAGGAGGGTTGACCAACCATTATACCCAAAGAGCTCTGGTTGACAGATGTGGCATCTTTCTCAAGCAAGGAATCCATGTATTGACCTTGATCACCTATGCTTGAAGCCATATTGGAAGATTGTGAGCGCCTCAAGTGAGAGCTGTCTCTGAGTTCAGACATAAACAAGCCAAAAGGATGCAATTTATCATCATCCTGATGTCTAGACATGCTAGTATCTGAAAATTCATTTGTAAGGGAATAGTGGCTAGCAGGACTGGAAAATGAACTGTGAATATCAGCAGCAGATATCCTTGAATGGTTAGCACTGCTGCTTGCAGGCCTTCCAGGAAAGACAATTTCTGAAACAAATAAAATGGTAAACAGTTGAACTAATATCATAAACAGATAAAATGATAAAAGATAATGCCAAGACCAAGCCATGTAACATACCTTCTTCTTGGGCAGCCAAATTTTGGAAGCTTTGATCATCTGAAAACTGAAGCTCTGAATGATAATCGTGATTAGATATTCCTGACTGAAAATTAACACTAGAAGTAGCCTGCAAACCAGTTGCAACCAACTGTTGATTATTTACAATGGCAGACCCCTTAAAGTCAGGACCCAGAACAGGAGAGGCTACACTCTCTTCCAAGCTGCCTGTAACAGCATCAGATGGCTGCACTGCGGTAACCAGATTGGTATTGGGGGCAGATCCAGATTTAGCTGTTAATTGTGGCATGACTTCACCAAGCTCTTGAAAAGGTGATCCAGGAGAGGCATCAGACAAACGAACTAGTAAATCAGTTCCAAAATAACCTTGCTCAAACCATGTAATGATATCTATCCCCATATATGGTCCCTGAATTACTCCTTGAGGATCAAGATAGAACAAGCTTAAATCCTCTGGTGGCAAAACAATATGTGCCTCATTATTGCTTTTTAAATGAAATTGACCATTGTTTGAAGTTTGATGCACAGATGCAAAATCAAATAGAGAACTTGAATCATCAGGAAGCCGATTACCAACTTGAAAAGAAGTAGTTGGCTCAATATCTTCCATCTTAGAGTGCTTTGAAAGAATCAGAGCCTCCACTTGTTGGGTTTTAGAAAATTTAAGTTCATTAAAACTGTTATTGGAGCCACCGGTCTCCTCTAAACTGGAGATATCACGTTTCTTGATAACAGAAGGTATCAAGCCATCAGTTGTCCCGGTAATAAATGTCCCTTCACCTTCTTGAAAAGCATCCTTTTCTGAAGGTTCAAATGTATACAAAAACTGGCATTAATATTACTATTCTAAATCAATTAACTAGCAATGATCAGATATAGTAAACAGAATTTCCTTACCCTTGGCAATAACTGCTTGGGGATCAGATGTATCAACTGCCCCAGCTCCATCACCTTGAGAAGTATTATTTACAGCAGCCTTTTCCAATGATTTAACACATTCTTCAGTGTTGATTGATGAACTTAATTTCTCTTCATTGACATTCATATCACCAAAGCCTGGATAAATAATTAATCGATATCAGACACGTAAATGGAACAGTTTATTAGACCAACTAATGTAAATGCAACTGTTATTACCAGTATAATTATCATTCGATGCCACGTTTTTGTCCCTGAATGAGTTCTGTGACACTCCACTGCCTCTAATTTTTCCTTTCCATATATCCCCAAGAACAACCTGCAAGAACCAATAATTCATTCAAGGAATTCAAAATAAATGCAAAGCTTAAAAAAATATAAAACAATTCATATACCTCCTCCTCTGCATCAGGAGCAACAAAAGCCAAAGGTTCCACTGCATCCACTAGTGTTATTGGTGATACACGATCCATTTCATCAGGTAAGGATTCAAAACTTGGAAGAGTCTTTTTCTTACGATAAATGTCAAGAAGCTTTCCCCTAGGATAGCAATATGTACTTGCAGCAGCAGACAATTTATCTACAGCAACAGAACCAATAACAGATGCAGAGGGAGGTTTTCCTATTTTTAGGCTCCCATTGATAGTAGGTCTTCCACGTCCTGGAGCAAATCGCACGTTTGAGCCCTCCACTCGTCCCCTGTCCGGTCCAAATCCAGGAGCAGCACGGTATGCAGCTGACCCACCCACATGAACATCCATGGGGCGACGGGGCCTCCACTTATCACGAGAGTCATTGTCACGCTCAGACGCTGCACGATTGGCACTGATATGCCTGTCAATCTGAGTATCTTCCTTCTCAGCATCTGTCCTCTTTTCAGTTCGAGAATCCCTCTCTTTATCTTCAGGACCCCACCTGGAAGACCACTTGCTGTCTCTCCGAGACTCATGCCCAGAATTACGGTTATTAGGATCATTCCAACGATCTGCAGAAGACATGGTTCTATTTTCAGAATTATCCCTAGATGAAATGGGATCCACACCCTTTCTGCGATCTCTTCTACCAAGTAAGCCGGTTTCTCTCTCCTCTTCGCGCCAGCGGCGACTGCTTTCAACATCTGGTGCAGTCTTCCTCCAGTCTTTCTTATCCAGAGATCCATCTAAACGCCAACCGTCTTTCAGATTAGGATCAGTGATATTTCCATGAGGCAAAGGATTTGGTGCACGCATGTCCTGACATTTTTTTTTGGTACAGAAAGTGATTATAAAAAATGAACATACTAAAACGAAATTATCATTGCACTTATAAAACTTGATGATCATTATCCTCACCCAAAACATAGAATTTGATAAGCTAAATAAGCCAGATACAATGTTAAAAAGGTACTCATCGCCATTATTCATCGTTGTTAAACATGTACTAAATTAAAGCAGATGGACTAAATTATTTCCAGTAGACAGACTATCCTCAAATATACAGAGAGGGTAAAATGCCACTACTATTTCAATCTCCAATAGTTAGCCATAATGAACAATAATTCGCTATAATTCTCACAAGATATATTTAAAAAAAAAAAAAAAAAAAAGCTAATAAACCAGTTTCAATTATAAAATAACGATTATCTGCAAACAAATAAAGGCATAATATTTTCTCATATTTCTGTAACTCAAAATTTAGTACAGAGGCTCTAACTCAGGAACATGACTCAACAAACCACCAGCAAATGGAGAAGACGCACACAAACCACACTGCAAAGTGTTACATCTTACATGGGTTCATGGCACAAAGGAAGAGATTTTCAAACATGACATCAAGCATCTAAACTTAATAAACAAAATTGATAGGTACGGAGGTACCATAACGTGTTGAGAAATGACAGGAATGTGCAAAAATATTGACATTTTCTAGATTAGCATCAAGAAAAGGCTGATATACGATTATAAATTGAAAATAGAAGTTATACATTGCAGCAATAATTAAAAAATTACGAATTCAGGATTGTTATTTCAAGTAATTTAGTTTGTAAATACAAAACCCGGTTCCATATTTCAACAAAACAAAGTTCATTTCTCCCAAGGCAGATGTATAAAACGGATTTTAGATTTACAAATAAGAATGCTGAATAGCCAAAATCATTGCCAATAACAAGCAACCCTGAACATGCAGCATGCCACACCATCATTATATATTCTTTGAAACAATCAAAGCAATAAATTACCTCAAACACAGTTTAATCGCTTTTGTGAACAATATATGTGTCAAGTAAAATCCAGTTTACCATGAATTGGCAAGCATAACTTGAAACATGTCCACCCACTCTTTGCATGGCAAACAAAAAGCCCTAAACATGGCACATATATCAAACTCTAAAAGTAATAAAAAATTGCTTACCCCTGACATCCCTGCAGTCAATGTCTTAGAATCAATCGGTTTAGCATAAAGCCACTGCGGAGACAGCGGTATGCTGCTCTCTGAAGTTACTTGATCTGCAATTACAACCAAAAAGAAAAAACTCTATAATAAACTGCCACCACATTTATGTGGTCAAATGTAAACAAGATGGCTTAAGAAGAGTAAAAAAAAAAAATTCATAAAATAACCACCTTTTGACTCATCAAGTAACCCCATGAGTGACTTCTCCTCACCAGTTCCTCCCCAAGCTTCATCTAACATGGTGCAAAAAACAAATCATTAATACACATAACAAATCAATCTCATCCATTCAAAATCAATGAAGGAAACAATGATCTGACAAAACAATGACATAAAAAAGAACAATGTCAAGTACTATACCACAAAGAAACCAAATATGCACTATCCAGTCCACAATCAAACAGAGAAAATATAATTTGGCAAGGAAAGAAATTTACCAAAAGTAACTTGCCATTAAATACCCTACCATCACTTCCACTGCACACAGGACTCCAACAGAGAAAACGATTAATAATTACAAAAACTACAATCATACAATTTCACCAATTTCAACAAAATATAGGTCATGCGTGTTCATTTGCGGCGACCATAAGAGCTTCCTTAACCAATCAACAAACATAAAGAAAAATGGACCAGAAAGAAACATCGACAAACCTGCTCTCAATCCTAAATAAATTCTGTTGCGGTGACATTCGACAACAAGAGTATATAAATTTAAAAGTATCACAAAATAATTATATATATATGACAACTACACACCGGTCGCTGCAGATTGACAATAAGCGGACATATATGGATAACGCAGATCAAACAGGTATGCCATATGCTATTTAAGGGTGTTTGTTACAAAAATGACATTAATTGAAAACAAATTCAGATTAAGAAAACAAGAAGACGAGTACCTTTAACGGAGGGGTGTTGATCGACGGCAGTCTTGGTGGAGAGGAGATCGTCCGGCAGATCAAGCTTTCCGTCAGCCATCACCGAAATTCGTACGAATCGATAGGTCTAGATCAGATTGATAGAGAACCGAGCGAGCGAGAGAGAGATTGCTAGGGTTTGATGAATTGCAGAGTTTGAGAGAAAGCGAGAGAGTGACTGATTTTGCTATTTTTTTTTTTGTTTTAAAGAGAACTTGCCCAATAATAATAACTATATACTGCTTACGGGATTTTGTTTTATTTGTTAAAATATTATATTATAACTTTTTTTACGGGCTATTTGTACAAATATCTAGATTTTTTTTTCATAAAATTTTACTGTAGATAAGATTTAACCGTTAATTTAAAATCATTTGTTTAAATTCTTAAATTGATCGAAGATCTATTTACCCCATAAGTTATATTTTAAAAAGAAAAATATTATAGTGTAACACTTGAAAAAGTTATTTTGATTATATATAAAAAATTAACAAGTTATTTTTATTTTCAATTTCTTAAAGTAAAATTTTAATTTATTTTCTCATTCAAATTACTTTTTTTTTTTTATAATTACGTGGGGAAGATAGTTTGGTGGGAAGTATAGAAAATGAGGACATTAATTGAATTAAAAATATGGTGAATTTGATGGTTAATTGTACTATTGGGATTTGAAAAAAAAAAATCATTGAAAGGTCACACACGTATATATTGAAGCTGTGTTGCTGGTTATAAAACTTAACTATTCATTCGATTAGAGTTTCTCAAGTCATGATATCAAAATAATTCGACGTAAGTAACAACAGCCCAACTAGTTGAGTAGCTCTATGGTCCAGTTTGATATTGTTTTTCCAACTGTTTTTAAGGTTAAAAGCAGGGTATTTGGTAAAATTATGAAAAAGTATTTTTAGTCACTTTTAGTTTCTCCCAACTGAGTTTTTGAGAAACTATAAATACATACTTTTAGATTTTGGCTTCTACTTTTAGAAAACGCGCTACAGTGATATTAAATGAAATTGTACTAACTTTCCAACTTTGTCCTTGCCTTTAACGAAATTTAACAAAAAAAATTGGACTTATATTTCTGTACAAAAAAATGTTGTCATATCTGTATAAAAAAAATGGGGATAATTAATTCAATAAAGTAAAAAAAAAAGTAGCATAAAATAAAGAAATAAAGAAATAAAGAAATAAAGAAATGAGCATAATTAATTAAATAAAATAGAATAAAAAATGGGGCTGTTTAATTCAATAAAGTACCATAATTATATAACACTTAACACTAAACACAAATAAACAAGAAAAATGTAAAGTATAGCACATTAGTATCATTTAGATGTCTATGTCCTTTTAGTAATTTTATATACTCACAACACTTTTTATTTCAGTTTACCAAACACATTGAAATTGCTTTTAGTTCTCACAATACTTTTGAAAATCAGTTTACCAAACACTCAGCTGATTCTTCCCACGACAACTTCAAAAGCAATTTCCTCCACAACAATTTCAAAAACACTTCTCCCTACAGCACAGCAATACCAAATTGGATCTATCTTATCTATTGAAACCGAATAATGTTAGGTTTTTTGAAAAAAAAAATTCAATTTTTTTTAATTATAAAATTATACGGTGAGAGATCTGATATTAATAACTAAAATGCCATGACATCCGGGAATGAATTCAGAATAAATATTAGCATTACTCATTGAAACTTATCTTGATTGATTGACACATACTTACCAATTATATCAGTTCGAACTGATAATAGAAAAATTATATATATATATGAGTATTGTAGGAGTCAACATCACATCACTGATCATGTAATCTTATAATTTATAAGATGTTGATATTTTATGTGTCAATACCATTTGGGAAGAAATTTGATAAAATATTTAGGAAGCTTAGCATTACTGTATACTCGGTTTTTGAGCACATGCAAGGTATGTGCTCGTATCAATAGCCGAGTCATATACTCGTATCTTTATAAAACAAGAAAATAATGAAAATATAAGGGTAAATCGTATTTTAGTCCCCGTAGTTTGCCTTAATCTGCGTTTAGTCTACGGTTTTTTAGAATTATAACTTTTAGTCTTTCTGTAACAGATTCCGTTAAAAGTACATTTTCTGGCTTGTCAGACGTGTTAAATGACCATAATACCCCTGATGTGTGTTGATCCCATTGAAAATACCATTTTACCCTTAGCCATTAAAAAAGTAATATTAAAATAAAAATAATTAAAAAGTAATATTAATTAAATTGAAAAGTAAAACTAAATTAAAAAAAACAACAAAAATCGTTCACCGGACATAACTCAAACATCATCTTCTGGGTTCGTTTGGAGGTATTTTCTGGGGTTTTTTTTTGTATAGATTTTAATTCATCACAATAATTTTTCAATGGTTAAAAGGGGTATTATCACAAGGTTGAGAGTTGGAAGTAAAAGAAACAACTCAACAAACTAAAATGTAGTAATTCCCATACACGAAATAGTACCGAAATCGCGTCTCTTCATTGGGTACCGACGTTCCTTTGGGCTGGAGAGAAGCTGCTTTCCCTCCCTATATTATGGAGGAATTTGAACTCGAGAACAAAGCACGATCACCGACTACAAATGTTGACTGAGATTGGGATATAGAAGTTGTGCCTGTGATCTGTCAGTTCTATCATCGTCAGCACCGTCAGTTCTCCGATTGGATCCTTTGACATTCAAATCGTCGTCGTCCGTTCACCGCCATCGCCGTCTCCAACACCGTCATTTCTATCATCATTGCAACCGTCGATTTTGTTTGTCTCTTTCACAACCTGAAATCAGAGATTGAGATCGAGAGATTCAAATAAGAGATCGAGAGGAATCAACCCAAATCAGAGATTTATGGGTGGTTTCTGGGTTCGATTGGGTGTGAGTGTGGGTTCGATTGGTTTGAGAGTGGTTTCTGAGTTCGATTGGTGTTGATATGGGTGGTTTATGGGTTGGATTGGGTGTGGGTTCAATTGTTTTGGTGGTGGTGGTGGTTGACAGTGTTTTGGGGTGGTTAGGGTTTGGTGATGATGGTGGTGGATGGATATTGTATGTGGATTGTTTTTGGTGGTGGTGGTAAAAGGAAAAAAATTATGGAAATGTTTTGAGATTGAGGGATTTTGTTTAATCGGAGGGATTATTTTTTCCAGACCGATGAACAATCGGTTTCAAAAGGAAAACAATTATTTTTAAAATTTATTTTTAATTAAATTTTTTATTCAAAAAATAAATAATTGATAATTATTGTTAAAAAGTTATATTTTTTTAATGAAAAAAGGTTATTTTTATAAGAAAATATTTTATTTGATCTCCACCATCAATTTTTTATTTTTAAGAAAGATGGAGGGTGAAGATCCATTTTAAAATTATTAATTAATTTTTAATTTAATTTAATAATATTTATTTAAGTTAATAGTATTTATTTGTATTTTAAATTTAATTTGTATATTACTATGATACCCTTTGATTAAATAAGATTATAGAACATCATATATTTTTTACCTTTTTACCCTTGTTGACCCTCGTTGACTTGACGGAACCTTAGCAGAATTGGACGGTAGGGACTCAAATCCGTATTGTCAGAAAAATGATGGACTAAAAGTTACAATTCTAAAAAAAATCATGGATTAAACTCAAATTAAAGCAAACTACGGGGACTAAAATACGATTTACCCAAAATATAAATATGTTAATATAGTTGAGTTTTACGTTGTTAATTGATACAAAATTGTAAAGTTCATTCATTGAAAGATTTATAAATTTAAATCATTTTCTTCAACTCTTCAACAACGCGGTTTATATATTTAAGTAACAATTTAGTTAACAATCATACAATCAAAGCAATTCGGTACTTAAAAATTCATAGAAAGCAAAACTATTTTACTCTCAAGTGACCTAAAATTAAACAAATATTAATATATATCTAAAAACTCACTTGTTAAAACTGAAGCGAAATCGGGTTTTGTTTGGTAAGCTTCTTGTGTCTCTTTTTCTCTCTTTAATGCATGATTGTATCTCCTTTGTTTTTCTAATTTTATTTTTTATTCTTCTTCCTTACTAGATGAATCCACCTCTTACACTCAAATCACTTTTCTTTTTGATTTTTTTTTCTCTCATTCACTTTACAGACGTCACGTATATATAAGTTAAAGGGTGTCAATACAGGTTGGCGGGTCGTATTAGGACCAACCCGAACACGACACGATTATGTTTAGATCAACCCGAACACTATACGATTATTAAACAGGGCAGACCCCCTTTATCTAAACATGATACGAATAAAAATGATCAACACAAACACGACTTGGATAACCCGCTTATTATTCGAGTTAAATCGTATCGGGTCAAATAACCTGTTTAAAAAACATGAATAATTAACACGTTTAACCCATTTAGTGATTGTGGAAATAGTGAGAAATGTCATATTTTTTTTGTGAATTGCAGTGATGTCACCAGTTTAATAAGTTAAGTTTAAAAAGCACCTATTATGGTGAACTACCGAAATTACCCTTAAATAATCGATTCTTTATTCTTTAAAAGCCTTTCTCTCCAAAACAATTGTCTGAAAATCAATCAACTACTCCTCTCTCTCTCTTTCCAAAAAACAAGTCTCTCTTCAGATATTACACAAAAAGGTAACAAATATTTCTGATCTTCATTTTTATTCTTTCATGCATTTCTGTGTGGTATGAACATGTATGAACATCTATGAACATGATGTCTCCATTTTTTTATATGTCTACGAGTTGTATATGTGTCCGAGATTTTGTTATATTGGTCGGAGCATTTTTTTAATATTTCGGAGCGGTTTTTACATTTGACCTAGTTGATTTGAAATGGTACAAACAAGTTTAAAATCTTGGGCATAAAAGCTCGAAAGCATTTTAAAAAAGCTCGAAAGGATTTTAAAAAAGCTCGAAAGCATTTTAAAAAAGCTTGAACCATTAAATAAAAACTCGAGCCATTTTTAAAAAAGCTCGATCATGTAAAAAAAAAAGCTCGATCCCTTACAAAAAAACTTGATCCTTAACAAAAAAAGTTCGATCATGTATAAAAAAAACTCGATCCTTCATAAAAAAACACTATCATGTACAAAAAAGTTCGATCCCTCAAAAAAAAAAAAACTCGATAATGTATAAAAAAAGCTCGATCTCGTACAAAAAAAGCTCGATCAAGTATAAAAAAGCTCGAGCCATTTTTTAAAAAGCGTGATCATGTATAAAAAAAGCTCTATCTCCCATAAAAAAAGCTTGATCATGTACAAAAAAAGCTCGATCCTTAACAAAAAACGTTCGATCGCTTACACTTTAGATTTTTATATAATCATTTATAATTGTAAATTTAATATTAAATATTTTTTTCTTAATAATGGTTTTTGATGATGATTTTGACAAGACAATGGATAGAGTGAGAATAGTCATATCTTACAACAGTCGATGGGAGCAATTACCCGACGGAAGTCAGAGGTATTTAGGTTCCGATAACCAAGGTTTGTATGTGTCAAAGAATATGACTTACGACGAACTGGTGTCGATCGTGCAAACCGTTGTGAAGTATGATGTGAACAAATACAATGTTGATCTACAGTCTATATCAATCGTTCCTGGGACTACATGTCGTACATTTATAAGAAACGATGATGATGTTCAGTTTATGCTAGGGGAAGATAGGGTGATCCCTCAAGTATGTGTTACTTTAATTGAGAGGGCACTAGAAGATGTAATAGGGGAAGATATCCCTCCTCGTGAAAACACCCAATAATTTCAATCGTTAAGCGGAAGCAACCAGTTGTTGATAGAAAGAAGTGGGATTGAAGGTCGGGACAACATGTGTGGTGTCCAACCGAAAGTAGCCAACCATGCTGATATACTGGGACCTCAATTCGACGATGTCTTTGGTTGTCAAATTGAGATGAATGGTAGGTCATACAACCACCAATATAATGAGATCTACAATGAGTAGAGTACAGTACCGAATGTTGGTCCAATTCTTGAGGTGGATAATGAGGCAAATTTAAATCTGGTAGATAATGTAGAGAACAATGAGGATGATGAAGAACTTGTCTAAACAGAAAGACGTGTGAGACGTATACACAGATTTAGTTCCAGTGCACCAGATATAGCTGGGACCTCCAAGGTCCGGGTTAATACAACTCCGGATGATTCTGATAATGCCATAACGTGGGTTATTCCAGGAGCAGAATCATACTCGTTTGGTATGGGTGGAAGCAAGAACTTGGTTGAAGATGAACCTACAAGCATGATATATAATGTGCAAATTTTTTCCTATGAAAAATGATTTGAAGAGACTAGTAGGCCATTTTGCAATGCGGCAGAACTTCAAGTGGAAGGTGAAAAGGTCCAACAAGACAACATTACATCTGGTTTGTTTGATGGAAAATTGTACGTTGAAGTTAAGAGCGGTGATGAGAGATGAATGGATGTACTTTCAAGTAAGAAGTTTTGTCAATGAACACAATTGTCCGTTGGAGGAAATTCACCGCTGCCACCGATAAGCTAGTGCAGTCATAATTGAAGAAGTGATTACACCTAGACTTCAACAACAAGATGGCGGTTGAAGATGGATACACTCCACCCATGATGACTCATACGAATGGAGGAGATGATGTACTCAAGTCAAAGGCACAATGGAATGCACAAGAGTTTGAGGCATCAAAATGGAATATGAAGGCAATGCATGCCATCATATGTGCAATGGATGCCATCATATGTGCAATGGATGAGAATCAGTACAAGTTGGTTCAAAACACTAGGATAGCTAAGGAGGCATGGGATATCCTAAAGGTTGAACATGAGGGAACATATGTGGTTAAGGAATCGAAGCTTCAAGTTCTCCAAACGCAATTCGAATTGCTCAAGATGGAAGAGAACGAGTGCTTTAATGACTTTGAAGTAAGGTTAATGGACATTATGAATCAAAGTCATCAACTTGGTGACCCTTATTCAGATAAGAGAATCAAGCAAAAGATTATGAGATCTCTACTCAAAAGATTTGAGTCTAAGGTGACGACTTTATAAGAGAATAATGCTTACAAGGATATGAAGCCGAGTGAAGTGATTGGGAGGCTACTAGCTTATGAATCTAGGAAGGGTCTTACCACCACATCTCCTAAAAAGCAAAAGGGAATTGCTTTGAAAGCCTCCAAAGTTGAGAAGGAAGAGAGTGATGATCGGATGAAGAAATGACATTGTTGATGAGAAAGTTTAAGAAATTCTACAAGTCTGAGAAGAAAGGTTTCAGATCTAAGGGTCAAGACTTGAAGAAAAAGACTCCCTTCAAGAAGTTTGAGCCTAGGGAAGAAAAAACCAAAAGGAAAGAGGTCTGATGCTATGAATGTGGTGGGATAGGTCACTTTGCCCCTAAATGTGCTAATTTGAAGAAAAAGAAGAAAGAAAAGGTGGTGGCCACCTCATCATTTGATAGTGGAAGTGATAACTCCAATGAAGAAGATGATTCTTCTAGTGATGAAGAGATTATTCTTAACTACACGGCTTTTGGAGCCTCCTTTGTAGAAGGTGTAGAAAAAGGCAACAAGGCCTTAGTTTGCAACCTTGAAGAAGGATGTGATGAAAAATTAGCTAAGAGAGTGATTAATGAAGCTACTTAAGTTGAGAATGTCAATATGGCAAGGGACATTAGTGATGACTCAAGTAATGAGAGTGTCTCATCTCACTCTACAAATGAAAATGTAAAGAGCATGAACCTTGAAAGGCCCATTGAGCATATTTCAAGTCTAAGGTTGAAGATGGAGAAAGAGGTTCAAAGGTTAAAGGAAGAGAACCTCAAGCTATCAACCGAGGGGACTCACTTAAGTGAGAAAGTGAATGATGGAATAAAGGTGGAATAGAGGTGGAAGAATGATCTTAGTGAGGCTAGAGAGTTGATTGTTAAAATGACTTTAAGTATGAAGAAACTTGACCATATGTTGAGGGTTGGCAAGAAGCCAAGTGACAAGAGAGGTCTAGGCTTTGAAGATGACAAGGAGACCTCAACTCCTAGAAAGACGGTATTTGTCAAAATCATGGACTTCAAAGAGCCTCCGCCTCCTCATCAATCACCTAGGAAGAAACTTGACCTAGGAGAGTGTTCAAAAAGTGCTCAAGTAGAGGTGGTATCAAAAAGTCTACCTCAAGCTAATTTCCCTCAACTAAAAATCCATCAAGGGAAGAGACCTATCATGCAAGCTCAACCGAGGAAGCAATGTAGTCTTGTTCAACAACAAAGAAGGAGAGATCCTTATCAACAACCAAGACAACCACAAAGACATGGGAATGCTCCAATGCATCCTCATAGTTATGGTATGATTCCTAACTTTATTTATACAAGTCATTTTTGTGGTATTGATGGTCACATTAGACCAAATTGCTTTCGTTTTATAAAATTGTGTAGAATTGAAAGCATGGTAGAGAAGAAAAAGGCTAAAGCCAATGTGCATGTCTCTAGGAAAAATGAATCACATTTGCTTGTTCCTAGGACATCTAGAGCCTATGTACCATTGACCAATAGGAAAGAAAATGTTTCACCTAAGTGGATTAAAAAAGATGAACCAGCTTGTCATTGTGCTAAGGTTTCACCCATAAGCTCATCCAATGGATTTAGTAGATCTATTGGGGTTTGTCAGATGGAGTGATGAGTTTTGGTCTTTGACCCCATATGGGGAACTCAAGCAAAGAGAGCTATTGTATACTTGTTGCTTGCAAAAATTTTGGAAATGTTTATGCTCCTTTGTTGATTGTTTGAGTAGCTTGGTTGCACTTATATTATATTATATTGTACTTTCTTCAATAAGTGTGAACTTTGCTTTGATTACAGTCCATGTTATACTTATGTTCAAACATGCATTTTTGGACTAGGAGATCTACACAGGAAGTACATATTGAATGACCTATAGTTATCTCCATGACATGATGATTCTTTAATGACATGCTAATGAAAAATGATAAAGCATGAATTGATGATTGCAATTGTTAAATGTGAAACAATGTGTGAATATGCTAGTGAGACTCAAATGGTTAATCATTGTCTCTCTTTCTTTATTTAGTTGAACATGGCTACTATCATACAGGTATCTTACCTGGAAAAATCAAATAAAGTGCAAAGTTGCTCATTCCATGTTTTGCTTATAAAGTTGGATATAGTGCTCTTATAATTTTACGTCTATAAAAACTCTATATCCTTGCTTCTCTCATGACGAATGGTGAAATTTGTTTGAATTCCATTAGAAACCTTTGTCATTTTCTTTGCCAAATACCATTGTTTTTGGACTTGAATGCAACATGTCTTGTATGCAAAGCATTTTTGATTCACACATTTTCTTAAAATAAATCTCATTGTTTCTCTCCTATTAATTGAGTTGCATAAATGTGGCTTATATGATTATGGAAATATCTTGTATGCTCCTTTCTCTCTTTACCTTAAGTGACCCGGTTGGGGACTACTCATTTGCCTATATCATGACAAAAAGGAGGAGTAACATGTTTAGCATGCTGTTTGGTGTTAGGGGAGTAGCAGGAGTAGCATGTGTTGGTTGCAAGGGGAGTAGTACTTGTTGGAGAGATTACATTAGGGGGAGTAACCTTTTGAGGGGGAGCACTGCATTCACATACATTACATGATGTTGTACTCATATTCTTAAATGCAAATGCTTTTGTTTTATATTCACTTGATCATCTCACATACACTTGGTTTGGAAAGTGTATTTGTTTTTGTTTTGTGTGTAAGGTTGATAGATCTACAAGAGATTGGAGATTGAAGATTGAAGATTTGAAGTTTATTTTTATATATCTTATTGTAATGTAGAATATCTTCCCGGTGTTTTATTTTGTTCTGTGAGGATCAATGTGAGTGGTTGTTTTGCATGAAATAGTCAAAGGGGGAGATTGTAAAGTTCTCATTTATTGATTGACTTATTTCGTGAACAAACCACATATTGGGGTTTTATGTAAGGGTAGCTTAGACTCTCAAGATCTCAAGAGAAGAAGCACCAAAAGTATATTTCTTGTGCTTACTTGCTTTGAAGAGATATGGTTGCACACATTCACAACTCATGCATATTTCTTATTCGTATATGTTGTGTGTTTATATGAGTGTGCATTCATGTTTTGATAACTCTTCTTTCATGTTTATATTGATCACATCTTTGCATTTGTATTGACATGCATTATGTGTTGCTCACACACACACTTACTTGCATTTGATTTGTTATGCATATGTGCTTCATTGTTGTCTATGTGCATTCATAGTGTGATTTTGTGTGTTGTTCGCGCTTGCATGATGGTGTGCTTGTCTTAGCGCATTGAGTGACCATTTGAGAATGTCGTATTCTTCTCTTGATTTGGTTATGTGGAGTAAGGTGTCTAGATTCAAAATATGGATTTCAAAGATTTAAATATTTTTCAAAACTGATATTTGCATGGTCTTGTGACCATAACTTTTTATAAAATGCTTCAAAATATGTTTTGAAAAATTCTGTACAAACTAGACGCCCATACCTTTCCAACGGTATATTATTCGTAATATTTCATGACCGTTTGGATTGGTTTCGAAATCTCCTAAGTGACCACAAAAACAGGGCATCTCTGTTGTTGTCCTTTTCTAACATTTGGTCACTTAAATGACTATAATGTTTTCTACAGACATCCAAATCATGTTTTGTGAATTGGAGTAGAAAGTAGATTTCCATACCTTTCCAATGGTATATTATACGAAAGGTTTGGATGTCGTTCGATCCTGTTTTGGGTCACTCAAATCTCGGGTTGTTGTGCTATTACGGCTGAGCCAGTCCACAAGTGCCCTCACCAGCGCCCCTTGGATAGTAGGTGTGCACTGGTGTGGCTCTTTTCGACCAGCGCATCTCACCAGCGCACTGAGTAAATTTTGGACATTTTTCAAAACGATGTAGTTTTGTTCTATGACTCATATTTATGTGTCATCTTCTTCCTCACTCATTTTTTAGAGCTTCTAAACCATTTTTTAGAGTGAGAAAGTATTTGTTTTGAGAGAGAAGCTCAAAGAGTTATTCTTTAACTCTCCAAACTCAAAACCCAACATCCTTCATGCATTATTGATCATCTTTAGGCATGGGTCTTCATCTTTGATTGACTTGGTAAGTTGAACAAAAATCTCATCTTTGTCATTTGTTCAATTTTTCCAAGATGATGTTTTTATTGCATTTATTAGTTGATTAAATGCTAGGACTTCATTCATTGCTTCTATTTATGAGTTCATTTGCATGATTGAGTTTGTTTGTTGATAGCTTGAATTTAGGACATTTTTGCCCTTCTTGCTAAGTCTTTATGCATTGCATTTAGACATTGTTGATTAGGACTCATTAATTGCATTTAGTGATTGCATTACAGTCCTTGCCATACTTAATGGCAACATGTGTTGATTTGGCTTTTATGATAGCTTCATAGGATTGCTTGTTCTATGTTTAGGTAAGCTTTATGACATGTCATTTAGCTCTTGATATCTATGATTGCATTTATTGCCATCTCATAATCCTAGATAAGCATATAAGGTACCCTAGCCTTGTTTGTTGTTTGAATATCATCATATATTCACATAGGGTGTTTATCTCTTCATTGAAGAGAAGTAAGTCTTGCGTTGCATCCGGGAGTAGGTTGCTTCAAGCGTAAGCAAATTGGACTAGGTCCACTTAATACCGGGATTAGGTAGTGATAGTGGGTTATATACCGGGAGTAGATTGTAATGCCTCTATCATCAGTGGTTTCGTTGTTCGAGTGTGGCGCACTTAACAGCCCGTGATTTTTCCCATTTGGAGGGTTTCCACGTATATCTCAAGTGTCTTTACTATTTCCGCACTTATTACACTTGTGATAATATTGTGACTAGTTAGGGATATTTTCGTCTAATTGACCATTAACGAAAATTGGGTAAATTTTGATTAAAATCTATTCACCTCCCTCTAGATTAATATTAAACACACCATAATATTTGTTTCAATTTACATTGCCTAACACTTACCAAGTCAACCTTATGTCATGGGCGGTTTCCACTCATGGTAGCTCCACAGACCCTCTGAAGGTCCTCTTCCAACCATCGGAACTGTAACACATTCTACCTCACCGTGGTCACAGCCCCGTGAGAATCACGAGGCATCATTCTTTCCCAATGTAACAGCATAAGTGGTTGTGCATACAATCATTGATAAATTCTTATCAATAATAAACAACCAAAAAAAGAGATGCAATACCAATAATTTATAACTACTTACATAGAATTGCGTATCCAATTCATTGATCCTCTGGTTGTACATAGTGGAGAATCCTCGTTGACGCTTCCGAAGAATATGGAGGTATGCGTCCATTTGCTAACAATATATAAAAGTAATGAATTGTTAACAATACAACATTATTTAAACAAACGTTAATTTGAAAATCACGTAAGTACGTATCGTGTCCTCTAAGTCCATGAAGTTGGACTGCATACGCATGAACCATTTGGCGTCGAATGGTGCCAACACGCCCATATCACGTCTGTTTAATTGTTGGATTAGCTTTATAAAAAATTGATTAAACATTAAAACATTGTCAAATTCATAGATAAAGTTGTACTCACAGTTCCCCATTGATATTCTTCTTGAAGGCTTTGTATGCCGCTAGCTGGTCGGGTCAAATATGTGTTCCATGGACTGGGGTCGTGTCTTTTGCCTCTTCGGCCATCATGGATCTGTGTAAGGGCTCATCAACTGCCACATGCGTTTCAATATAGTCTTCATGGGTGGTACTCCAGCTTCCGATGAGCTTTAGAGCTCGGTCGATGTGCTGGGTGGAGGAAGGGACCGATGACCCTAGGTCAATGTACTAGGTAGGGGAGGGTACTGCTAAGCCTAGATCGATGTGATGGGTGGGGGAGGGGACCACTGTACTTGGATCGATGTGTTGGGTAGGAATCTTTGTTGCTGGGTCGCTGTGCTGGGTTGTGGGTGGAGCTCGGGCTGAGTCGACCCAGATAGAACAACTGAGAGGTTCGACCGGACTGTTGTATATGTAGCAGGCCTACTATCACCGGTACGCAACTGAGCTTGACTCCCCAGACCTGCCCCATCGGTAGACGGGTCCTCACTAAGTTCACCTGTCCTATCTGTCCCCCCCTCCCCGCGTATACCCATTTGTCCTGCCTCCGAGACTAAAGTCTGGATCATGAGGTGGTGGGGCATCCCTGTGTGTATGCGTGGTCGACCCTTGAAGCCCTCAGATCATATCCAGTAACATTCGGTGCTGTTGATGTCGATCCTCATCACTCTTCCAAATCATATCCAGCAACTCCTTGTGCTAATGTTGTCGATCCTACTCACTCTTCTGGATGGCTTCACGTACATCGTTCAGTAGACCTTTCCATAGAGCCTGAAATCATGTCTACATTGTTAGTACAAAACTATCAACATCTCGTGTTAGTAAAAAAACAAAACTTTCTTTTCAACTTACCTCTTCATCACGTCCAACCCCCCAACGGGAATCCTATGTAGATGGAGCATATCTGAGGGTGGTAAACTGAACCCGCATATGCCTATGCCTATGCCTATGTCTTTCTCGCTGAGTGTCTGTCTGATATCTTTCACTGTCACTAGGACTTAAACCCCCAGCCTCGGGCTCAGATCCCTCACTGCCACTGGTTCTGTCTGTAAAACCCACACCCTATATCCTACTGTTCCAGCCAAAAGTAGTCTGATCAGGGACCAGAGGCAGAATCTAAAGCATGTCTTCCTCTACATACAGACTCCCCCCTCGTTTAGTCCCGCATAGTACGGTGCCTCTCTCTCTGCTAGTGTATGCACCAGTTCCTTCCTCGCAAACATCTGAACTAATGGTTAGAACAATGTAATTGTACATTTACTAACTAATATAAACATTAACAAATTAAATAAATACCCTGACTTTGAAAATATTTGCCAGCTTCTCCCCTCTCGGTTGTTTGGTCAACTCCCACTTTAAAATACAGGGAGACAAATCCATAATCCTCCAGGTGCCGAACTCTTGGCCCATATCAAGGATCATCTCGAAAGCAAATATCTGCATCAAAGATAAGTACGATAAGTATCCATAACATTTAGGACACCAACAATAAAATACAACTTGTAATTCGAAGTTCTTACCAATAGAGCGTGAGATAGACCGTATATGTTGTAGGTCTCCACCGTATGTACGTGAGCACTCTTTTCCTGTTGGCGTCGCTCGAACCCGTTAAGTGCATGCTTGAATGAGTAAATGGAATGCATGTACATGTGGGCACCCCACGGGAACGCGATGAACATATCGAGATCCTTAACCAGCCAAAACTGCCAAACTGGAATCTTGAATCTCTCGTCCACCTCCATCAGTATCCAGTTCAGCATATATATAGGCAGAGTTTTACAGCATCGTACGCCTCTCTAAACTCTTCGACATTGACAACACCCCCTATCTCTTCCAAAGAAACCTCATTGGCTCCAGGAAAGTACCGTTGATGTATGTCATTCTCCACTTCTGCATACATGGTCGTGGTTGAACCGTAATCCGGTGATCAGGTAAAATTTCACCTTCGAAATCCTCATCGACTGGTTCTCTAACATGAACTGTATCTCATCTGTTGGGCTCTTATGATATAGCTCCATCAAAAGCAACTGATGGATAACACCACCCAAAAACTTTTATCTCTCGATGTATTGTCGGGAAATGCCCGAAACATGACGCCATGAACCGACGCCGATCTTCATCTGTAAATTCCGTAGGGACCCGATTCAGCTCGTCGTCTATATGGGCAAGGGCGTTAAAATGGTCGTGTCCAGTCAATTTGCCCTTGTACCAGTCTCCTTGTGGAGTTTTAAGCAAATCCCTTAACCTATTTCTCATCTGCAATGTAACAGAAATACAACATTGTTAAACAAAAAAAAGCTCGGAACCAAAATTATAAGTCTCGATGTAATGTAAAAAAGCTCGATCGTTTAAAAAAAAGCTTGATCACATGATAAAAAAGTTCAATCCCATAACCAAAAAGCTCGATCCTATGTAAAAAAAACTCGGTCTAATTAAAAAAAAAAGATCGATCCCATGACAAAAAACCTCGACCCTTTATAAAAAAGCTCGATCCCATGAAAAAAAGCTCGATCCCATAATAAAAAAGCTCGATTCAATATAAAAAAACCTCGGTCCCATAATAAATAAGCTCGACCCCTTTAAAAAAAAAACTCGATCCTATGACAAAAATGTTCGATCCCATAACAAAAAAGCTCGATCCAATGTAAAAAAAACTCGGTCCAATTGAAAAAAAAAACTCGATCCCATGACAAAAAAACTCGACCGTTTAAAAAAAACTCGATCACATGACCAAAAAGCTTGATCCCATAACAAAAAAGTTCGATCCATTGTAAAAAAAAAGCTCGTTCTTATTTAAAAAAAGCTCGATGCCATGATAAAAAAGCTCGATCCAATGTAAAAAAAAGTTCAATCCTATTAAAAAAAAAATTGATCCTATTAAAACAAATTCGATCCCTCATAAAAAAAGCTCGACTTACCAAAACCTAATTTTCACAAAAAAAAACTCGACTCAATTACAAAAAAACTCGATTCTCTTGTAAAAAGTCTCTGTAACCTAGAATTTCATCTTCCTTAACAGATATTCAACCAAATTTCAAACCCTGACCTAAACCACAACCATTCTCAAATCTCTATTTTAATCTTAATCTACAATTTCAATCAATAAAACTCAAGTCTAACATGCAATGCAAGTTATCAACAATAAAAACGAGAAAAAAACAAACTGATCTTACCTTTGTCAATCGCAGTTGTTCTCGTGTACTCTCGTTCCGATCACTTCGTCGTCGATTAGCTTCCATCGGTTTTACTTTTGCTTTTCTCTGACTTAGAAAAAGATAAATTTCTTTCTGTTTTAATATTTCGGGATATTTTCGTCTGATCACGTTAAATTGTGTCTTTTAAACATACATTAGTAAAGTGGTGATATTTGCACAACATCCCCCCCCCCAATAGTGTTAATAATTTTTCGAGCCCTTTAGTGACCCCATTTAAATCGTTTAATATATTTATCACAAATTCACAATAATAAACAAAAGATTAGTCAAATAAAAACGGAATTGACACATTTAAATACATATCAAATTATACAACTGATACAATTAAATAAATATCCAAATACAAGTTCAACAATATCTTAATTCTTAAAGATGCATAAAGTTTGTAAGTCATAAAAATTTCCAGCGGTAGTAGAACAGTCCATAAACCTGCAAGATAAAAAAAAATTATATATTAGATATTATTATATTAACCTTCAGATTTATGTAAATAATGAACTAATCAACTGTTTGCAGAAACATCAAATAATAGAATTTTTATTTTATATATGGAGCAAAAATATTTTACACAGATGCAACATTAATCATGACCTATAAGTCGGTACTCAAATACAATAGTGATTGAAATCTAAAAAAAAAAGACATAATAAAAATTTACAGAGAAATAGATTTAAACTAAGAGCATCTCCAACCTTGGCACCAATCAACAAAATAGTGTAAAAATCCTCTCCAACCTAGCACCAGACTTCACACTACTTTGCCTCCAACCAAAAATCAGAGTCAGAAGTAGTGCAATCTGGTGAGATTGCGCTACTTGATGGTTGGTTTGTATTTTTTTTATTCCCTCAAATTTATAAAATTTACAATTTTAGCAACTTTGTTTAATGCTATTACGATTTGATCCCTTATTTTAAAAAGTTGTTTAATTACAATTTTATCCTATTAAACAAAATTTTTTACAATTGTACCTTTGTAATTATCTAATGCTTTTGGTTAATATATATTTATTTGCTTTAATTGAATTATTTTTTAAATTAATATTTACAATAAACTAAAATGAAGTATAAAATACAAAAATTACTAAATGTCATTAATAATAAAAAACACCAAATTGAAAACAAAACTAAGCAAGCAACAAAAATATTAATAAAAACATTAAAAACATTAATGAAAATACCTGATTTCAAGAATTCCTAGCTCGATATAGACAAATCAAGAATAAAGAAGCTCACATTGCACTTCGAAATGCATTAATTGATCATTTGTGGGATGAATATACTAATTCAAAAACATAAACGACGATATTTACTTTTAATTTCGTGTTTTTTTATTTCTTTTATGAAATGTTATGTCGAAGTTCAATTAATAATAAATACAATATTTTAGTTAATTATATTTAACTTCTTAATTTACTAATTTCTGAACTTATCGTAATATTTTATTAATTGAGGGGGTGAAATGTCAATTGTTGAGAAACAATGAAAAAGTGAATATTTAGGAAATATTTTTTTTAGAGTAAGATTTGGTGCAATGGGTTGGAGATGGTCTAAGTTAATAAGATGAATGAAAAAACAATCTCTATATTTGATTTCACAAAGTGATACACTATTTGAGAGGATTATGATGAAATTAATATGATGAGAAAATCTATGGAAAAAAGAAACTTTCTTAATAATTTTTAAAAGAAATATGATAGGTGAAAAATAAATAAAAATCTGAATAATCAAGCACAATCGAACACCCATTTCAAATCAAACACTTCACATCCATTAAAACCCATTCAATACTTCAACAACACAAGCCCACTAAAACACACAAACCAATCCTAACTTGCCATGTGAAGGAGACGAGTGGTGGTGGAGATGGAGAATGCATCGATATTATGCCATTATACAGAGAGAGGTCGTCTCCGTCTCTGTTCTTCAGACTTGTTAAAAAAGAGAGACGTGAGTCGTGAGATGAGAGAAAGAGAGAAAGAAAGTGGGATATTAGGGTTTGGTGGAGAGTGGATTAGGTTTCCTATTCAATTTATATATAAATATCCTTATAAAATAGTGAAATTACATTTTTACCCTTATTAATCGTGTCAACCTACGACAAGGTAGGTCGATACGAACACGACCCCGTTTATTAAACGGGTTAGACGCGTTGACACTATTATTGACACGACCCGTTTATACTCAACCCAAACCCGTAATAATCGTGTTCGTGTCATGTCGACCCGTCGTGTCATGATCCATATTGCCACCCCTAATTTAAGTCATAAGGTGCATGAAAAATTACATTTGTACCCCTATATTATTTCTTATTCCTTTTCAAGTCATGAAATGCATAAAAAATAATATTTTCATCCCCTACCTCATTTTACAATATAAAATAATTATCGATCCAAATACCTATTGATTTGGGTCCCGACAAAATCATTACCTTTAGCCTTTTAGCAAATAATTTCTATCAAAATTCATAATAATTATAGTACACTATTTAACTATGATCTAACTTATTTAGAATGTTAAATTAAAATAAATTTTAGAAATTACTATACAATCCTTGTTGTGTTACTATTTCTAAAATATGTCTATTAAGTAATTCTACAAACTCGAAAGCTTATATTTGTCATTTGACTTTCAAAGAAAATCTAAAGGATGTTATAATTAAAATCTTATTAAAACCTATATATTAAGTAATTATATAAAATTTAAGGGTTGTTTTTATAATTTTACTTCCAAATATTTATGGTTAATAGAAAAAGAGTCAAAGAAATTAAATGAAAAAAGGGGCTATAATTTTACTTTCAATTCACCTTTTAATTTTTAATTATAAAGTAAATCGTAAATTTGAAAATAATCTCTATTGTGATCATTCAATTAATTATATAAACTTTAAGGGTTGTATACGTAGTTTTACTTTCAAATAAAAAATTAAAAAGTGTGATGCTATAATTTACCGACAAACTCCCTTTTTTATATAGTTAATAGAAAATAGATAAATTTGTCCTTATTTTTTTATCTCTAAAAATCTACTGTGTTAGAATTTTAAATTACAGTTCCTATTGTGTTACTATTACTAAGACCTATCTATTAAGCAACTATACAAACTCGAATGGTCGTATTTATCATTCGACTTTCAACCTAAATATAAGGGATGCTATAATTGAAATCTTAATAAGCCTTGTCTACTAAGTAATTGTATAAACTTTAAGAGTTTTATCCGTAATTTTACTTTCAAAGATATAAAAAAACAAAATTATATAAACTTTAAGGGTTATAACCATAATTATACATTAAAAGAAATTATATCAGTTCTTTGTATGTGGACCATCGGATTTAAAAGATGTTTTGAGAAGTGAATACATCCAAGTCAAAGCATGTAAATTTAGAGGTGTCCACGTATGAAAAACCGTAACCGTAACCGTAACCGTAACTGAAACCGCAGGTTACGAAACCGGGTTCGAGGCGGTTCGGTTACGGTTAACCTTCCCAAAAAACCACCGGTTTTAAATATATTTTATAAAATAAAAAATTCAGCCAATAAGATTGTGACATGTGGCAGACAATTCGTAAAAAAAAAGGTCGGAATCGAAGTGAACTGGACGGTTCCAAAAATCGAAACCGAAACCGAAACCGAACCCGAACTTGAACCGTAACTACTAAATCGACGGTTTAGATATCGAACCAAACTGTCTGAATCCGATTATGGTTACAGTTACGGTTAGGCCTTTTCACTAAACCGGAACCGGCGATTCGAAACTGAAACCGAAACCGAACCGTGGACACCTCTATATAACTCCAATAGTCCATGCAAGAAACTGATATATCTTAAATTAATTCGAAGAAGATAGTAGTGACTATTTCTAGGTGCAAAAGTCAGTAGGTCTGTAGGGTGTTTGCCGTCTGCTAGGAGAGTTATAGGTTGTTGACCCGTTTGACCAGGCTGTGAGTCAAAACCTAGGATATTTACTATTTAATTTATTTACCATGTCTTCGAGTAGTTTTAGACCTGGGATTGAGCCCGATGATATGAATAGTTGCACTGGACAATCTGTAGCTAATTATAAGACTAACTAGGATGACAAAGATTTAATCAACTAGCAATTGCCTAATATTCAACAGAGTAATATCTATAAGAAAAAACTTCTAGATTTCAGAACCCTTTTGGGTCAAAAGACCAAAGAAATAAATGTGAAATTTCAAAATAATACTTTTTTAACAAATCTTTTAAATAAAAACAGTTTGACTCACTACAACAAAATAGGTTTTATTGACTTACATATTGGAAGTGTCCAAGTAGGAATTAAACCTCTTTCAAAAATTGGACTAAACAATTCTTTATTAATTGTTTTAAGAGACTAAAGAATTACTAACTATAAAGAATCAATTTTAGGAATGGCAGAAACATCTTTAACTTATGGCCCTATATACTTTCAATGTTATCCAAATTTTACAATAGCCTTAAACACAGATGAACCCAAAGAAAAATTCCTAGTTATTGACATCCAAACTTATAACTATCAATTCCTAGAAAAATCTAGCCCTTATAAACTTGTCTACAGAGTTCATTACAGAATCTTGACTTCTGGACTTATCCCCAACTACATACCCCCTCCCGTACCAGCTGGCCAGACCATATGCTTTAATGCATCCCCCTCAGTCAATGTCCTAGTACCTGTTCCAGTCAGATGGGGAAACATTAAGTTTCCAGATGATTGGGTCAAAGAACAAGTTGACCAACCAACATACAGAACACCCATGAGAAACCTCCATGACTGTGTTACTGAGGAAGATGGAACCCTTAGAATATCTTTCAGAAGAGGCCTATCACTTACAGATAATAACATTGACCATTCCAGATCACTAAATGACTTCCAATCAGCCAGAAACTCCTTGTCAAGCCTGTCTAGACAAAACATTGCCAGACAAATACCCAGTATAGCCCATAGACAAATCAGACAAATAACCAATCTCAGGCCTAACACAACAACCACAACAACTCCCAGCCCAGCTGCCAATTACGACCCAGAAGAAGACTCTAGCGAACCCATTGTAAACCTGGTCCCCAGGAGAAGAAGGCTCAGGCCCAAAACAGAAACACCAACACATGTGGCCTATGTCTAAAAAACCCCGGAACAAGTGGCTCAACCAATTCATACCTATGACCAAGGCCAAACCTCACCTACTCCTTCACAAGTCCTGACTGAAATTATTGACCCAGAACCACCAGCCCGTTTCATTAATGTTATTGACAAAGAATCCAGTATTAATCTTAACTTCTTAATTACTGATTACTATTCCTCCTATAATCAACCCTTAAGAGAGAAATATGAGAAAATTACTCCAAACATAAAAGAGACCAATTTCGTAAAAGATGGATAGAAAACATTAATAACTTAGACCAAGACATCCCTTTCTTTGAATTGTATGCTAATAGAAAAAACTTTGAGCAAAACTGTTCTGTTATAAATCGACAAAACTTCAAGACATACAAAACTAAAAGAGCAGAAGAAAGACAATTACACCCCCCTCCGAGAGAATTTGAAATTAATATGCCCAACGATGATGATCCTGCAGGATCAAACACGACAAAATGTACACCTTTTATCCTTTTTGATGAACTAATGTCACAAACAGTACCTGTCTCCTCACACCAAATTGGTATCGTCATGAGACAAGACAACTATACTAATTTCTTCCTCAACTCCATTGGAGAATAACTAGAAAAAATTTACCTAAACTTAATCCAGACCAGTGAATCACCCACCAAAGAGGTCACACCTCCACAAGTCTTTGTCCCTTACGAAACAACAACCCCCTCTTCTAAGAGAAAAGAAAAAATTAAATCTGAACCTATGATGTTTCCTGACCACACGGGAATTGAAAAATGTTTCGATAACCTTGTTGATGAAACATAACTCCTTAGAGCCCTAGAGGAAAGATTAGGAAGAATACCTGGTGTTCATACTCCAAACATTCAAACTATTGACAAAACCATCCAAAACTCCTCTGATGAAGATGAAGTCTCTGACTTCAAAGATCTTATTCAAAGAATTACTACTAATGACAAAACAGACAGTTATAATAAAACTAAATATTACCATAACACTAAACCTTATTACCCAAAACCTACTCATCCTGACTTACAATACGAAGAAACAGTCCCATATAGAGCTTACACTGGTAATGCTTGCTACCAATTCAATATTGACGGACTATCAGAATACCAGATCATTACGGTCTTAAGACAAATGCATACAATTGGTTATATTTATATTAAAAAACAAAATATGACCCATTCTGATGCTGTTACTTCTTTAACGACTGGTTTTGAAGGCCAACTATTTGGTTGGTAGACACACACACTTAGTGCACTCGTTAAGAGATCTATCATAGGACACACCAAAACTATAACTACTACTACACCTGTCCAAGACCCATCTACATTTGAATCAACCTCTACACAGACCCAAACGACCACTACCACTTTTGAACCAGATGACATAGATGTCTTATGTTATACCATATTAATGCATTTTGTAGGAAATCCCAACATTAACCAAGGAAAAGAATTTTCAAAAACCAAAACCTCAAATGCAAGAAACTTAACGATTTTAAATGGTACAAATATATTTTATTGACCAGAGTTTTCCAAAGACCTGAAAATGTAAATTCCTACTGGAAAGAAAAATTTATTTCAGGTCTTCCAAAACTATTTTCCAACAAAGTCAGAGATGAGATGGTTAGACAGATGGGATGGTTTGACTGGTCTCAAATTGATTTTAATACCTGGACTTATGGTGAAATAATTGCTGTTATAAACACCGTTGCTTTACAACTTTGTAATGATCTTAGACTAAAAAGCCAACTTAAACAATAAAAACTAACAACCAGAAAAGAATTAGGCTCTTGATGTGAACAATTTGGTTTTGATAAGTTATCTTCCCCTAAAAAGAAACATAAAAGATCTTATCCCAAATTCGTAAAAAATTATCCCTACAGGATCAATAAAGACTATAAAGCCAATAAAAAAGGAGAAACAATCTGGTCTCCTAAAAAGCCTTCATTTCATAAAAAGAAGAATTATTACAAGAAACAAAAATCTTATAAAAAATCAATCATATGTTTTAAATGTGGCAAAGAAGGACATTATGCTAACAAATGTTCAGACCAAAAACAAAAAATTAACAGAATTAGATGACCAAACTAAAGAAAAAATATTATAAGCTATATACACAGACGTTGATACTTCCTCATCTTCAACTTCCGACAATGAAGTTCTTATTATTAATGAGTCATCTTCTGAATCTGGCACTTTCTCTGAATCATCTGAACCAGAAACCCAACCTTGCTTTTGCAAACAAATTAACATCCTTGACAAACAAGATTATTCCTTAATAATTAGCATGATTGATAGTATTGATGATCATATCCAAAAAGCTCAATATATTAGACAATTACAACAAAAAATTAGTAGTGAATCAATATCTAACAAAAATATCTTTAATGAACCAAAACCTTTTAAAAATGCCCCTTTTGAAAACCCTGATTTTGAACAAAATGTTTTAGGAAAGTTTCAAGCCAAATCTAGAAAAGTAACCATTTTCGATTTACAAAAGGAAATCACTGACATTAAAGGAGAAATAAAAACTTTAAAGACTCAGATTCAAGATTTACAAATCAGAAAGAGTTTAGAAAAACAACCAAGTTTCAATAGTTCTGACGAATCTGACAAAGAACAAGAAAAAGAACCTGATACCGAGGATAATCAACAGATTAATGCCATCCATGAAATAAGAATCCTGAAATGGTTTGTTGAAATTGATATCAGAATTGCTTCTAGTTATAATATCAGGGCTACTGCCCTCGTTGACACAGGAGCTGATTTAAATTGTATTGTTGAATCTCTTGTTCCCACCAAATATCTAGATACGACTATAGAAACTCTTTATGGTGCTAATAAAATAAAATTAGATATCAATTATAAACTCACCAATGCCAAAGTCTGCAATAATGGAGTTTGTTATAATAATGACTTTATTGTGGTCAAAACCCTTTCCCAAAACATAATATTAGGGTTACCCTTTTTATATCTGATCTCACCCTTCAAAGTCATTGTCGAAGGGATTGTCACTGAGTTTCTAGGAAAATAAATTCTATTTCCTTTTATTTTTCCAGTTTTAGTTAGAGTCTTAAATGTTTTAAAAAATAATAATAATTGCAAGGAAAATCCTGAGCCTATTGACAATTGTATTACCACGCTTACCAGAAAACAAACCAACTGAACTTTTTAAAAGATGACCTAGTTTTTCAAAGACAAGAAAACAAGTTAGAAGACCCCCTTTTCCAAAGACAAATAAAAGAATTTAGAGAAAAATTAGAAAAGGAAGTTTGCTCTACCATTCCAAATGCTTTCTGGGATAGGAAGAAACATATTGTTACCCTTCCTTATACCAAAGATTTTCATGAAAAAGGAATCCCAACTAAAGCTAGACCTATCCAGATGACTTCCAGTCTTGTGGAATACTGTAAAAAGGAAATTAAGATTTACTTAACAAAAACCTTATCAGGCCCTCTAAATCCCCATGGAGCAGTCCTGCTTTCTATGTTCAGAAAAATGCAGAGATAGAGAAAGGGGTTCCCAGACTAGTTATTAACTATAAATCCTTAAATGAGGCCTTGCAATGGATAAGGTATCCCTTGCCCAACAAACCCAATCTATTAAAAGGACTTTATGATTCGATAATATTTTCAAAATTTGATATGAAATCAGGCTTCTAGCAGATCCAAATTGCAAAACAAGACCGTTATAAGACAGCCTTCACAGTTCCTTTTGGACAGTATGAATGGAATGTCATGTCTTTTGGTCTTAAAAACGCTCCAAGTGAATTTCAATGGATTATGAACAATATCTTTAATTTCTTCACTGAATTTTCCATTGTTTATATAGATGATGTTCTAATATATTTCAAAAAACATTGATCTTCACTGGAAACATTTAGAAATATTCTTCAAAACTATCAAACACCATGGATTAGTTGTTTCGGCTCAAAAAATTACCCTATTTCAAACCAATATTAGGTTTTTGGGCCACAACATAAAAAGAGGAACAATTGTTCCCATACAAAGAAACCTAGATTTTGCTGACAAGTTTCCTGACGAAATCAGAGACAAGAAATAGTTACAAAGATTTTTAGGATGTCTAAATTATATTTCAAATTTTTACAAAGAACTTAGTATTGTTGTAAACCACTTTTCCAAATACTTAAGACCAATCCTCTTCCATGGACTGAGGAACATACTAGGGCAGTCCAACATGTGAAGAAATATGTTAAAAAACTTCCTTGCCTGACTATTTGTCATCCCATAGCTCAAAAAACGGTTGAAACAGATGCTTCTGATAAAGGATTCGGTGGGGTTTTAAAACAGACCATTGTTAACCAGGATTGTTTGGTTAGGTATGTTTCAGGATCCTAGAACGATACCCAATTAAAATACTCAACGGTCAAAAAAGAAATTTTAGCTATTGTTTTGAAAATTTAGAAATTACAAGATGATTTGATCAATCAAAAATTTGTTTTAAGAGTTGATTACCAATCGGTAAAATATATTTTGAAAAAAGATGTTAAAAATCTTGTCTCTAAACAAATCTTTGCTAGATGGCAAGCCCTTTTATCTGCTTTCGATTTTGATATTGAATATATAAAAGGATCAGAAAATAGTCTCCCCGATTTTCTGATCAGAGAATTTTTACAGGGAGAAAAATGACCAGTACAAACAGAGATCGTGGTGGCCGAAGCCTTGGTGGCAGAGGCTCCGTTAGACCAGACTTATCAGACAAAAGCTCATACTTATCATCGACTTATCATACTTCCCCCAGAGGAAGTCATAAAGACAAATATGCAATTTCACTCATTACTCAACCCAAATCACCCCAGACATTGCCCATACAATTTCCTTAGTTACCCTCTATTGGGCCTTCATCAAGCAGAAGCCCAAGCCATAGCCCAGTACACATGACAAATACATTCTCACCACTAGCCATTGACAACAGCTCTTTTAAAACAATTGTTTCCTCAAAGATAAGCCCACATTCGAATAAACAAGACAAGATTTTAGCCTAGGCCTCATCATCGGCCCTTCCAAAAATCAACCAACCCACCTATTCCTACATAAACAAACCTTTCTTTGACAGATTCTTTGCATTAGAACAACATTTTATGCATGACCATTATTTTAGGGAACCCAAAAGTTTGGCTGATGATCTCATCAGTCCTCTATTTAGAAGAATTCTTGAAGACTTATCGAAGAGACATATATTCTATGAGTTTATTCTAGTAGATACAGATTCAATTTTCATTTTTGATGTTTTTGACAAAATTGACAAAGAAAAATTGATTTTCAGAAAAATCAAGATTTGTAAAATTATTACTTTAGAACAATGGTGTGGTGACCCTAATTCAAAAAGAAATTTTAGCAGAATTTTTCATGTATCAGACTTTTCTTACTGGGATTATATCGATGCATGGACAAAATTCCTTTATGGACAAAACCCAGGAAATTCCCTTTCCTGGTTCATTTATTTCGATAAAAAATTTCATCTTGACCTATCTATTTGGTTTTTAGAATGGTGGGACAAATTTGGACCTACTATTGATTTCCTCCCAACACAAGTTAAAGAAGGTTATTCCTTCTGGATCTCAAATGTTGAAAGACCAGATGAATGAGAATTTTTCCCAGACCTATTCCTCTTTTTTGTCAACTTCAACCTGACATGGATACTCATGTTTGAGTACTCCATCCAAGACAAGTTGGTGGGAAATGTAAATGTCCCATATTTCGGAAGTCAAGTAAAAATAAAGTGGTGAAGCGGTATGAATTAGCCAACCATGGAAAAGATAGAATTTCCAAATGGCTCTCCGACAATCCTACACTCTGCAACAAAGTTCCAGACCAGTCGGGCTTCCTGATGGCCAAGTCCTAGAATCAGGCCAGAATTGCTGCAGCCAGCACCCCTGACGAGCTCATAAGAATATCAGAAGAAATGAAGAACACAATGACCAGTATGTCTCAAGCTGGTTCTGACAAAAGTGAAGACAAAGCCAAGAATGATGACTCATACAATTATGTCTTTGACAGTGAAGACCCATCAACCTTTTTCGGACACGACCCTTGATGACTCATCCTTCCACACATGGTAGACAAAGACAGCAGACAAGATAAGGATGCTTATCCTTCCACGACATACTTGATAAGAATCTTATCTTATCTAGAAAGCATCGACAAAATAAAAGAAGACAAGCTGCCAGAATAGTCAAAAAGGAAACAGTATAGATTTCTATCGCTTTAATAATTTTAACAAAAAGTAACTATGGTTCCCGAACTAGAGTTTGTTCCTGGTTCTATATATATATATATATATATATATATATTGTATAGACTTCCACTGGAAGGCAAGTTCAGTTTTAGTTTATTTCAAATTTTCTCTCTGATTGCTCTGCGTAGCATCACTATTCCCTCTTCTTCTATCACTGTAAATTTATGAACTACATAAATAAAAGTGTGAGACTTATTCCTGTAGATCAACTTTGCTGTCAGACTTATCTATTTAAGAGCACAATAAGAAACTATTACTTTATATCTATTTTTATGACTTATTGTTATTTTCTGGTCGAGTATATATGTTGGGAACCCTGACCTATCTGTAAGCGGTTGTATTATACCGAAAAGGATACACTTGTGGTAAAACAACGCCAAGTACTGACCAGTTATTTATGTTTAAATTTATTTGAACTGTGACTCATACCCGGATTGCTGCCGGTAGAGTTTAAGTTTTTTGTTATTTTTGTTATGTTCTTAGAGTTACATATATATATATATATACACACGGTCCTTATCCTATCGGTGCGCACTGATAAAATTATATAAAGACATCGAATGTAAGCCACTCATTTATAAAAGAGCTTTGACAAGTGCATACATGTCAATACAAAATATGTAAAATGAGTGACTTACATTCTATGTTCTTATATAATTATATCAGTACATACTGATTTGATAATTTCCGTATATATATTCATATATGCTAACTGTAACTGTCATAATCCCACAACAGACACCTATGATCGGCTATCGATTAAATCTCAAACGGTTCAAATTTATTGCATTATGGAAATGTGTTTGGAGGTTCAACAGACTATAACTTGAGGTGCAAAAGACAACTTAAGATAAGAAAAACATTGAAGAACCCAACATAAAGTAACCTGATCTTTAATTGGAATTTTCAACATGTTCTTCAACAATAATTGTCTTGAAAAGAGTCTTTAACATTTAGACTGTTTTTATAAGAAATTTAGTCAACTCACTGCAAACATTTGCACAAAGACAAAGATGCAAAAGAAATAATACCATGTTGGCCTGATTTCATATATAAATTTGGGGTTCAAATTGCATATACTAGGAAGAGAATCTCATTTTTATGTCACATGTTAGCCCTCATTTCCATATCCTCTGACTCGATTCCAAATGAACTCAAGTGTTTAATGGCTTAGTTTTAGACTTTAAATGCAAAAGTGCAAAACAATATATCATGGGCATATGAGATCCAGACCGGAGTTTTTGGGGCAAAACAAGTCAGATTAAATATATTTATTTTTTTAAAAATTAAAATCTTATTTTATAATAAGAAATTTATTTTTATATTTATAATGAATTTAAAATTATATAAAAATAATTTATTGATAAATATTACTAAACATTTCTTTGAATTCTTATTTTTTTAATTACTGATTTTAAATAAATTAAACCAATAAAATAAATAAAAATATAATCAAAATAAAATGAATCATAATAATATATGAAATATTTTAATATAAAAATTTAAGATTTTAGGGTTTATTGATTGGATGTGTTAGGTATGTCAAGCTATACATATTAGAAATAAGAAAAATTCAAAACAATAATATAAATGAAAATTTGAGAAAAGAATTGGAAAAGAGTGAAAAATAAAAAAGATATTATAAAAATTATTTGGTCCGATTGTAGTGCTGTGAAATCTAAGGAATGTGAAATTTGTTCATACTACAAAAAATGCAAATGGTGTGGCACATAGTGAGTTTCCTACTTGCATTAGTGATGGTTGATAAACCGATATAATTGCCTCTTAAGTTGCTGTTGTTAGCATTCTTTGTTGTTGTTGCTATCGTTTGTTTTGTTATGTTTTCCTGCTTTGTTGTGATATTCTACAAACTGTGCTAAGTAATGTTGTGTTATATAGAGTGTTATTATATATATATAGTGGTTCTGTAGTAAGGATGTTCTGATAAAATAGGTTAAGGACGTGCAACCACAATCATACATTCATTTGGGTGTAGACATTTATTAATATGGGGTTGTGGGCCCACTGTGAATGTGTTTGTGGTTGGACGTCCTGATATTATAAGATAAGGGTGCCCCGATTGGAGAAGTATTTTATATATATATATATATATATATATATATATATATATATATATATATATATATATACTGATAATAGAATATATATATATATATATTCTATTATCAGTTCGAACTGATATAAATCAACTCCTTGTATGTAGTTCATTGGATTTAAATACTTTGACCTGACTGTATTCACTTGTCAAAGCATCTTTTAAATCCAATGATCCACATGTAAGAAAGATGATAGGATAAAACGCACCAATAACAATCACAAACAATATTTATCCTCTCTTGTGTGAACCTAATAGAAAGCAATTAAAATAGAGCAGCAAATAACACAACCACAAGCTCAATCACAAACACAAGAACACCAAGAATTTTACGGGGAAAACCTCCCCAAATTGAGGAGTAAAAACCACGGGTCCTCCGAAATCTCCACTATCAAAATATAATGGGTATACACATAATTCTCTCTAGCTGAACTAGAGGCATATAACACAATAATCTCAAGATTAACTAATCTTGGCGGCATATGCAATATTAGCAAGTAAAACAAGAGAGATAGGATTTCACAAACTCGAATCATGTGTTCTGGGTGTGTAACTATCTACAGAAATTTTTGATCAACGATCCAACAGTTCAGATTGTAGAACCACGAGATAAGAAGAATATTTCCAAATTTCAGCTCAATTGAACCACAAAGCAAATAGATATCTCCTTTTGAATAAACCTGCTCAGCTGCTCCCCTATTTTTGTCTAACCCTATTCGGAACCGCAAAACTCACAACAGAGGTCTCCAATTGACAATTCCACCGTCAGAATGTAGACCTTTGTGTGATGAACATGCCTACAAAAGTTGAGCTTGACCGGACCACGGATCGACCTCCGATTGCAGCTGAACAGAAACCTCAGAAACCTTGAAAAATTCTGCACTCTTTTTTTCTCTTCTTTCTCATGCACACACTCTTATCTTCTCTTGCACATACACTCTTCTGCTAATTCAAGAAAGGTTTATTTTATACTACATGAAAAGTGACTTAAAAGTCTTTGGGCCATCCACATATATTATGTAGGCTTTACCATGAATGCATGGTAAACTCTCTTTGGGCCATCTCCACATTTGGAGGAAACCCAACCCAACAAATCTCCCCCTTTCCTAATATGTGGAGGGATTCACCATCCCGGCGATCGAACAACAAGCTTCAAGCTTCTCCCTCAGTAGTGCATTGGTCAACATATCAGAGCCATTATGATCGGTATGGATTTTCTCAAGTTTAAGCAACTTGTCATTAATAGCATCTCTTATCCAATGATACCTCACATCAATGTGCTTTGATCTTGCATGAAAATAAGAATTCTTACCAAGGTGAATCGCGCTTTGACTATTGCAAAATACTATATATCTCTGTTGGTTGAAACCAAGCTCTTGTAGAAACCTCTTTATCCATAACAACTCTTTACATGCTTCGGTTGCTGCAATGAATTTCGCTTCGGTTGTAGAAAGTGCAACACATTTCTGTAGCCTTGATTGCTAAGCAACAACTCCCTCTGCAAAAGTAATCAAGAAACCAGAATTAGACTTACGAGTGTCCACATCTTCTTCCATATCCGCATCTGTATAGCCAACTAGCAATGACTTATCATTGCCAAAACTAAGTCTCAAACTAGAAGTACCCCGTAGATATCTCATAATCCACTTCACTGCATTCCAATGCTCTTTCCTAGGATTTGACAAGAATCGGCTAACAACACTAACAACATAGGCTATATCTGGCCTTGTACATACCATTGTACATATCAAAATTCCCGCTGCTGAAGCATATGGAACCTTTTCCATGTATTTCTTCCCTACATCTGTAGAGGGACACTGCTCAATGTTTAGCTTAAAGTGGGTAGCAAGAGGAGAGCTAACCGCCTTAGCTCTGTCCATGTTGAACCTCTGAAGTACCTTTTCAATGTACTTCTCCTGTGACAGATATAACTTCTTGGCATTCCTCTCACGATGAATTCTTATACCAAGAATTTGCTTTGTTGGCTTTAAATCCTTCATAGCAAAAGCTTTACTCAACTACTTCTTCAACCTATCAATCCTTGAAGAATTTTTGCCAATAATCAACATGTCATCAACATAGAGCAATTGTATAATAAAATCATCATCAGAGAATTTCTGTACAAAAACACAATGATTAGAAGTTGTTTTCCGGTAGCCTTGCTCCCTTATAACTGACTCAAACTTCTTATACCATTGTCTTTGTGCTTGCTACAAACCATAAAGGTTTTTCCTCATCTTGCACACATAATCCTCTTTTCCTTTGACCTCGAAACCCTCTGGCTACTCCATATAAATTTCTTTATCTAAGTCACCGTGGAGAAAAGCAATATTCACATCCATCTGCTCAAACTCCAAATCGAGACTAGCTGCTAGACCTAAAACCACACGAATAGATGAAATTTTAACAACTGGAGAAAAAATCTCATCAAAATCAATACTTTTCTTCTGACTGAATCCCTTGACGACCAATCTAGCTTTTTATCGTGGTTGTGTGGTATGTTGTTCTTACTTCCACTTGTTCTTCAAAGCTCTTTTGCCTTTAGGCAACTTTACCAACTTAAATGTATGATTTTCATGTAGTGACTTCATCTCATCTTGCATGGCATCAACCCACTCCTTTTTGTGTTCATCTTCCATGGCTTCTGCATAACATTCGAGCTCTCCCCCATCAGTCAGTAACACATACTCATCAATAGAATACCGTATGGAAGTTTGGCGGTCTCTAGTAGACCTCTTGAGTGGAACATCTGGTGGAACTTCTGGTACTGGTGACTGCTCATGAATGTCATCATCAGTCGCAACCTGTGTCTGAGTATCAGCATCAACTGTACCATTCTGGTCATCCTGAACTTCATCTCTAACCTGTATTGGCACATGAGTCAGAGGAACTGGATCCAAGTCTATCAAATCATCATCATATTGAGAAACCGTTTTATCTGTCTTCTCAATATCATGTATTGTTTGGTCTTCTATAAACACAACATCTCGGCTTCTTACAAGCTTTTTCTGCACCGGATCATAAAATCTGTAGCCGAACTTATCTTGGCCATAACCAATAAATACACATTTCATTGTCTTGACATCAAACTTTGATCTCCCATCTTTGGGAATATGCACAAAAGCCTTGTATCCTAAGACACGTAAATGACTGTAGGAAACATCTTTTCCCGACCAAACTCTATCTAGAACATCAAAATTCAAAGGAACACATGGTGTGAGATTTAACACATGTACAACGGTACTCAAAGCCTCACCCCAAAAAGATCATGGCAATTGTGCTTGTGAAAGCAAACATCTTACCCTTTCAACTAGTGTTATGTTCATCCTCTTAGCTATCCCATTCAACTGAGAAGTCTTTGGAACTGTCTTTTGATGCCTAATACCTAGCTGTTTACAATATTCATCAAAAGGACCACAATACTCACCCACATTATCTGTTCTAATACACTTTAACTTCTTCTCAGTCTGTCTCTCAACTGAGGCCTAAAACTGTTTGAACACATCTAACACTTGGTCTTTTGTCTTCAAGGTATAAACCCACAACTTCCTTGAATGATCACCTATAAAAGTCACAAAATAGAGTGCACCACCAAGTGTTTTTAATTTCATAGGACCACAAACATCAGAATATAATAAATCAAGTATAACTGGCTATCTTGAAAAAGGGGATGTTTTAAAGGCAACCTTGATTTGCTTCCCTGCCAAACAAGGAGCACACTTATTCAATAGAGCATTCTTCATTCTAGAAAGAAGATTTTTCTTGGCCAAAACCATCAAACCTTTCTCACTCATGTGACCCAGTCTTCTGTGTCATAACTCTGTTGTACTTTCATTCTCTATTGTATTTATAATACAGTCAGAAAGTTTTACCTATATAAAGTACATTGAGGAGCACTTTTTGCCCCTGACTACAATCATAGAACTTTTAGTAAGCTTCCAATGACCATCACTAAGGGTGTTGCAAAACCCCTCATCATCAAGCTTACATGTTGAAATCAAATTCAAGCGAATATCATAGATATGTTTAACATTTTTCAAAAGCAACATTGTACCATCATTGGTCTCCAATCACACATCTCCCATGCCTACGACTTTAGCCAAGCCATTGTTACCCATCTTAACATCCCCTAAGTCTCCAGATGCATAGGATGTAAAGAAATCTCGTCGTGATGTAACATGAATGGAGGCAACATTATCAATCACCCAACTAGTCTCATGGCATGCAAGGTCGACAACATCATCATCATACACAACAAGAAAATCATCTATGGCGGTAGAAACTCTATCAACATCATTTCTATCATCAATTTTCTTTTCTTTTTTTCCTTTATCATTTTTGTTGTCTCTTTTGAGTTGTCGATAATACTTCTTTATGTCCCTTTGACCACAGTGATAACACTCAACATTGGCAAACCTGTTGGACTTGCTTTTGCTTCTGTCTCTGTTCTTCGGACCTCTACTCTTACTCATCCCCCTCTTTTCTGTGACTAAGACCTCTGACTGTGAAGGACCCTGTGACTTTCTTCTCATCTCTTCATTAAGAAACTGCTCTTAGCCAAATCCATAGTAACAACACCATTTGGAGCTGAGTTAGATACTGACGTTCTAAACGTCTTCCACGAGTCCGGTAATGTACCTAAAAACCATAACCCTTATACCTCATCTTCAAACTTGATATTCATCCCAGCCAACTGATTAAGAATTCCTTTGTAAGCATTCAAGTGACCTGATAAAGGAGTGCCATCCTTTTATTTCAAACCTATCAACTTCTTTATTAGAAACAATTTATTGTTCCTAGACTTCCGAGCATACAGTTGTTCAAGCTTGTTCCATAAAGAACGTGCATGTTTTCCTTACTGACATGGTTTAAAACATTATCATCTACCCACTGCCTGATATACTCACACACCTGACGATGAAGCAAAGTCCATTCATTATCACTTTTATCTTCGGGGTTCTGTTCCGCAAACACAGGCAAGTAATAATCTTTAACATACAAAAGGTCTTCCATTTTTCTCTTCCACACATGATAATTAGAACCACTCAAATTAATCATTTTACTTTTATTAACCTCCATTGTTCAACACAAGACACAAGATTACTAAAACCAGGCTCTAATACCACTTTGATAGGATAAAACACACCAATAACAATCATAAATAATATGTATCCTCTCTTGTGTGAACCTAATAGGAATCAATTAAAATGGAGCAGCAAATAACACAACCACAAACTCAATCACAAACACAAGAACACCAAGATTTTTACGTGGAAAACTTCCCCAAATTGAGGAGTAAAAACCACGGGTCCTCCAAAATCTTCACTATCAAAATATAATAGGCATACACATAATTCTATCTAGCTAAACTAGAGGCATATAACACAATAATCTCAAGATTAACCAATCTTGGCAACACATGCAATATTAGCAAGTAAAACAAGAGAGATATGATTTCATAAACTCGAATCCTCTGTTTTGGGTATGTAACTCTCTACAGAAATTTTTGATCAATGATCTAACCGTACCAATTGTAGAACCACAAGAGAAGAATAATATGTTCAAATTTCAGCTCAATCGGACCACAAACCAAAGAGATATCTCCCTTTGAATAAACCTGCTCAGTTGCTCCCCTGTTTTTGTCCAGCCCTATTTGAAACCGTAAAACTTACAACAGATGGCTCCGATTGACAATTCCTCCGCTAGAATGTAAAACCTTGTGTGATGAATACGCCTGCAAAATTTGAGCTCGATTGGACCACGAATCGAACTCCGATTTCGTCTGAACAGAAACCTCAGAAACCTTGAAAAATTATGCACTCTTTTTTTTCTCTTCTTTCTCACGCACACACTCTTCTCTTCTCTTGCACATACACTCTTCTTCTAATTCAAGAAGGGTTTATTTTATACTACATGAAAAGTGACTTAAAAGTCTTTGGGTCATCCACATATATTATGTGGGCCTTACCATGAATGCATGGTAAACTCTCTTTGGGCTATCTCCATATTTGGAGTAAACCCAACCCAACAAAGATGATATATTTTATATCAGTTCGAACTGATAACAGAAAAACTATATATATATATATATAGTGTGAGTCTCTCATAAGTAGGGATGGCAACGATCAGGTTTGGACGGGTTTTGTAAAATCCGACACGCTCGCCAGTGAACCTATGGAAATAAATGGATCCAGGTTTGGGTTTCACCGGTGGGTTTTATGCGGGATAGCGCGGGTCTCAGACCCACCAACTCATAAAATCTATTAATTTATAAATATTTAATATTTAATTATATTATATATTTATATATAACTCCTCTTTATTTGTAATTTATCATGGAGAATTACAAATACAATAATATAAAGTATTAACAAGTAGAACTCCAAATAGATCTCTAAAGATAAAATAAATAAGCAAACACGTTTTATGAGAGTAAAACTATAAAGTGTAACCTATTATTAGCTATTTATAAATAAGATTTGAGAATTGTAATTCTTAAACTTAGAATGAGTGAAGTTTTTATATTTCATTCTATACATTGTTAAAAAGGTTCAATTGGAGTTTAAATTTATAATATTTTAAATAATAATTATTATATAATTTTTATTTATACTGGTTCACGGGTTCGCTAGTCATAAATTCACCACCCAAACCTAACCCTACAAGGTCAGTTTTGGGCGGGTGCATGCCAAATTGTCATATCTATTTATAAGGGATCCCTTATTTTAATTTCTGTAAGGATCACTATGAAATCACATCGATTTGAATGAATTTTGATATGTTTTTTTATAGATGATAAGTTCATTGAAATCTACCTATGAATAAAATTTAAAATTTAAATTTTTTTCAAGCACTATAATTATTTATTCCGATTTTTAAAATATGAAAATATTTGGAAAAATAAGCGAAATATATAAAATTCAAGAAAAATGGTTATAATACTTGAAAATTTCTGAAATTTTATGTATATATAGATTTCAACGAGATAATTCAGATCAAAATTCATTCAAATCAATATGATTTCATATTAGTCCTTATCGAAATTAAATTAAAGGATATTTTATGAGATACTCAATATGTATATATATATATATATATATGAGAAAATTACAAGAAATAATCAAAAAAAATATTGGTTTATTGTTTTTAGCCATAAGTTTATATTTTATTATATTAACCTTGAATAGACAAAATTGCTCACCATTTTGTATTTATTTCACTCACCCAAAAATTTAGAAATCAACTAGCATGTACCTTAAAAACCATTGACGTGTAAGTTGAAAGTCAATTGACATGCAATTTAAAACTTAATTGACATGTAACTTGAAAAATCAACTCAGAATGTAAATTGGAATCAAATGACATTTAACAAAGTTACATGTAAGGTGAAGTAAAATTTAGAGGGTAATTTTATCTAAAAATAGTTAAAAATGATAAAAATACTAAAATATAAATTGGTGACTAAAAACATTTTTTTTTTTTGACTCTATAAATTCACCCCTATCATTAATATATATTTGATATTACTATTTTTAGTATAATTTTATATTAATCATAAACTAGTGGATAGTACTTCTCTTGTGTGCTGTTTATTCATGTGGTTTCAATCGACATGGAGCGTTCCAAATTCACTAAGACAATAGTTCAACTTATTTGAAACGTTTCAATTTGTATATATATAAAAACTAGTATGAGAAGCACGTGCCAAAGAACCCGCATCAAATTTGTAATAGATTTTTTAGAATATTAAATAAATTCAGGATTTTTTTATAAAGGAAGAGAACTCAAACCCACAATTTTTTAAAAATATTAAATAAATTATGGATCTTTTTATAAAAGGATAGAACTCAAACCCACGATTAAGAGGTTTACCATAAAACAACCTTATCTTGTCTTGAAAAAATAAATCATCATTTTAACGTGTCACCTAATTCTCCATAGATAGAAGGGTTATGAAGTTTTCTGGTATACCAATTTTAACCCAAATTTTGCTACTAATAACTGCAGTTATGTGCTAGATACCTTAGCATAGGACAAATAACATGATTGATTTAGTACACAACAATAGATGATTTAAAGTAGTATACATACTAATATTTAATATTATATATCATATTATATTATATATAATACATGTAATCAAATAATATATATACATACATATATATATATATATAATGTAATAATATGTTATAGATCATTATTTATTAATATATATAATATTATAGTTTATGTTGTTATATATATACGAAGGGTACTTTGGTCATTTGAATCTCTTGTTCCGTCTTGTCCCAGCCATATCAAACGCATAACAGTACAGTTTATAGTTCTGTCCAGACCTTCTAAACACAACATAGAACAACATGTCCTGTCCAGTTCCACCTTGTCCTGTCCCATCTCTGTACCAAACGCACCCTAAATGAAGATCTCTTTTACAAATTTCGTATTACATAAACAACAATTCAAATAATATAATGCAGAAAAATACTTAAGAATTACAAAATATTCCATCAAGACAACTAACATACATATAAACAAAATGGCAATTTCTAAGCGCATTATACCCTTCAAGTATAAATTACTAACTACAATTACTCGTATTGCTTGACCAACATGGTTAGCTATATATATTGTTGTTCAAATAAATTGAGATAATAGTTTTGTAAACTCAATTGTTATATAACATAATGTGCAGTGCACATGCCAAATTTGTAATATTGAACCTTAAATATAATATAACATGAGGAACTTGCAATCAATTTAAAATTTATATATTTAAAATTTGAAGCTATTTATAAAATAACACAACACTCAATCAAATCTAAGTCAAACAATGTGAGTATATCACACTTATGAGACAAACAACAATTAAAAACTTCCACTATTCAGTTAGAGACTAGGAAAAGTAGAAAAACAATGAAGAAGTTGAATAAGTTTCAATAGATTTTCTTATTAAATAAGATGAAATTGAAGATAGCCAAAAACTAAAATTAATATCATATCACTTCTACAAAATCAAATGCAATATATCTTAATATATCCAAACAATAGAGTTCAACTTAAAGATTTTATGTGAAAACATTACCAAACAATGAGAACAAATAGCTAAGCAGCTTCATGCTTTAATGTAGTTGTAGACATGGGTCAAACTCTCACGAACATACTGCCTCTTGAAATGTCCAAGAGCTATCTTAAGGTGTTACAGTTTAGGTTCCAAGCTCAATGAACGGACCCCTCTATTCGATACTCACATAAATTAGTCTCAATCTCAATTTATATAGCCAAATAAATAGGTAGTCAATTATATCAATGAGGGTAGTCTGCATTTTGAGTTTATCCACATTTTTCTCAAAGTGCTCGATGCCTTCAATTCCTCGAGCAAGGCCTGCTCTGATCCATCGTTTGCATCCTTGCTCTTCACAAACTTGAAGAATGTTGGAAATATCTTCGATGTCCTACAACATCAGACCATAAAATGAGCAAAAGATCAATTAAAACAAGGCGCACAATAGTCAAATCAAGCAAACACATGGAACCTATGATAATAGTAAAACTATATGTAGATCTATGTGCTTTCACATCAAAAATTTCACTTCGAACAATATCGATGAAGAAATAAACAAATTACGATCAAGGAAAAACTTTTGTCACTTGCCTACGTTTGCAAACAATAGATACTTTCTACAAGTTTAAAAATAATGAATCATTAATCACTATAAGGAGATTTACAATAATATATCATTAATCACCATAAAGAGAGGCCAAACAATTATATACATTTACAATAAACTTTTCTAGGAAATATTTTCCAATGAAACAAACGCAATCAAAGGAAAACTAACAAATATACTATTAGAGTACAAGCAAACCGAATAGGAAACAATATGATTAATCAAATAAACAATCAACAACTACTAAAATGAGAAAAACACTATATCACGGGAAGTCTCATGGAGCTTATCTTTAAGAAATCCAACAATCACATCAGAGTCGGGCACCACCCATTTGTCGTCAAATTTCACCACCGGCACCTTCCCTTCTGGGACTATGTCCATAAACCTATCAACCCATCACAAAAATTCAAGCAAACAAAACTAAAATCAATTCATAACACAAAAATCACAATAATCCATCAGCTAAAAAACTTATTATTGAATATAACCCTCAAAAAGACAAAAAAATTTGTGACAAGATTCTATTTTTTTGATAATCTAACAGTTGAATTAACACACCCTTTTGAGTATATGAAAAAAATAAAACGAACACATTGAATTCCATATTGACTTACCATTGCGGTTTGTCACTGAGATTGACAAGGTGCAAACTTGTAAGGGATTTTCTTTTCCTCCAAAGACAGCTGAACCCTGTGACAGAACGGACCTTAAGAACCAAAAACAAATTCCACAATTGAACAGAAGCTTCGAATCAAAAAGCTAAAATTATAATTTCACAAAAAAAAACACAGCATACAGTCTCTAAGATCTCTGAGGCACCAACAGCAGTCTTCACACAACTCTCAAGAGTCATTTTTGCAAGATAAGAGTGTTTTCTGGTTAAGTAAACTGATATTATCAATTCGATTTGTAAGGAACTACAAGTAAATGCATACACAACTACTATTTAGCACAATCAATCAATACCAGTAAAGAGCAAAGCAAATGAACCGAACAAAGAGAAAAATATTAATAATCCATGCTTGTTTTCTTTGATGACTGTGTCATTGATATTGTAGGCAAGGAAATTCCAGCTATTCCACCTGTAGAACACTCACAAAACAGCACAGGCCGATCAATATAAACTAATAAATCATCAATTTAACTGTTACAGATACAATTCACATTTCTTAAAAAAAAATCTACATACATCCCAAAACAGATTAAAAACTAACTAAAAATCTATATCAATCCTTTGATTATAAATTAATGATGTTGAAGCATAGTTATTTAAATACAAATCACAAGAAAGCAAAAAGAAAATGGAAAAAAAAAACTAGAGAGAGAGAAGCTGACCCCATTTAAGGAGTTCGAGCTGAACCGTTGTTGAGTTGAAGAATACCATAGTTAGAAGTATCGGAAATCTCATTAAATGATTTGCTAAAACCATGACTATAAACATGAGACCATGGCCATCAGTGGTTATGGGTTCTTTTTCAATGCTCTACAAAGACATTCACTGGATTGAATAATAGAATATCAGTAAAAACCAATTAATAGGATATATCAATAATAATTAAAAAAAAAAAAGCTGGACTGAAAACCAACTCCATAAATCACTTAAAAAAAATTAAAAATTCCATAAATCAAAACCCACAGCATCTCCAGAAATCAAACCCACTCCAATTCCCACACCCACGCCACCACCACCAAGTCACCAATCCTACCTTAACGAAGAGGCAATTGTCTACGGTGGCGTCCACGTTGAAGCCGCAGTCGATGAGGTAGTTGTCGATTGGAGAGAAGGAGAGATAGGAGGCATGGAGAGACAGAAAAGAGAGAGTAACAACACGAAAAAAAACTGAACCAAATTCAAAACCCAGATAGAAAAAAACGAAAATTTAAAACCCGTATCAGTAAAGTTAAAAAGGGATAAATTCATTCATCAAACATGGATTGGACAAGGAAACTGAAAAATCGTGAGTTTGTTCTGACCTTGTTTGACGACCTATTTATTTTGGCGAATCTCGTGGACGGTGGCAGAGGTTTTCCAGTACAAAGGACGACCCACGTTTCTCTACCTGAATTGGAAAAGAACCGAGGGAAACAATTGTGCAAACGAATAAGACATCCACACAAATTATAAAAAGAGAATAAAAAGATGAAAGAAACAGAAGAAAACCGAGAAAGAGATGACTCTGCGTGCGCGAAATCTTTGATTTCTTCGTTCCGACAATCACACGAAACATTGGGATAGAAAGAAGAAAGAAATAAATGGAAAGAAATGAAGAGTCATCAGAGAGAAGGTATAAAGAGACACATTCAAAGGGTAAAATAAGATAAAAGGGGAAATAAGACGATTCATTCCACCATGAATTGCCCTTTTAAATGTTATGGCTCTTATATATATATATATATATATATATAGGATATAAATATAATTCTTTCAAATAAATAAATAAATATAAATCAATTTATTTTTAAAATTTGATGTGGGGCGTATCAAGTGGGTCCGTCCCTTGATTAGTAATGTAAAAATGGATTGGTCCGGCCTATTAGGAACGGCCTGGCCTGGCCAGTCCATTTCTGGAAACAGGCCTGACTGGCTTGGCACGCGATGGTGTCGCGGGTCAGGCCGGGCCGGCACGCCAGCCTGCCTCAGGCGGGCCGTGCCTGCTTGCCGTGCCAGGGCGGCCCTTCGGGCCCTTCTGGCAAGCTGGGCGGGCCAGGCCTAGCGGGCCTGGTCCGTCGGGTTAGTTTTTTGGTCCAATTTTTTTTTCAAATTACGTTTTTTTGGATTTAGGGTAGAGGGTTTAGGATTTATAGTTTATGGTTAAGGGTTTATAATTTAAAATGAATGAAGAGAACGAACAATTATTAGGATTTGAAATGAATTAAGAGAACGAACAATTTTTTAATTATTTATTTATTTTTCACTTATAGAATTCAGTAATACATATCTACATGATTGCCTCGTTAAAAACCTTACCAAGAAAAACCCAGTGGGATAAAAACTTGGTAAGGGAAAAAGAGTGCAACCGTTTTACAACTTACAAGTAACTAATAAATACATATGTAAAAGTATAACCTAGTTCTGGCCCTGGCCACTACCTGAAGGGTCATCAATATATAGATTATCGAAATTTAGATTAAGTTCTTTATCTACAGTTAGATTTTGTAACCTTTTTTTAGCATGCTCCCAATCCCGAAGGCATGTTAATACCTCCACCATCTCTGGAGATAAACAACTTCTTCTTGGTTCAATTATGCGTCCACTGGTGCTGAAAGCTTGTTCTGAAGACACCGTTGACACTGGAATAACCAGTACGTCACGTGCTAAGTGTGAAAGAACTGGATACCTGTACGTATAGGTCTTCCACCATAACAACAAATCAAACTCTTCATTGTCTTCAACAGTATCAAACTGTGCTTCAAGGTACCTAATAAGTCCGGTACATTAAATAAGTAGAGTTCCACTTTACCGGCATATCAGTTTGGAATCGTCGGGGTTTGAGACCGTTTAATTTACAATGTCTCTTGAATTCATTGAATCTAGGATTAGAACTGCAAATCTAAGAAATGGCATCCCTGATGCGATCTATTTGGTCGCTTACCTGCTTTAAACCAGCCTGTACAACTAAATTTATAATATGACATGCACACCGTTGATGGAAGAAATAACCTCCATCTTGCGGGATATTTCTTGCAACAAACAATGCAATAGAGCTAGTATTTGCAGATGCATTATCAAATGTGATTGAAAGAATGCGATGCGTGATTTCATAAGTTTCTAAAACTTCCATTATGACATTAAAAATGTTTTCTGCGGTATGTGCAAAATCCATAGGACGAAAACCAAAAATTCTTTTTGTTATCCTCCAATCAGAATCTAAATAGTGTCCCTGTGACACATAAATAGTCCTGTTTGGAACATGCATTCCAAATATCAGAAATTAATGCAACAGAGACACTTAAATGCTGTATTTCAGCAACTAAGTCATCCCTTTCGGTTTCAAACAATCGTATCAAATCATTTCTAGTGGTGGTTCTAGAAACAGGTTCATATTGGGGGTTATATGCAGATGTGATTAATTCTTTATAAAATGGACTCTCACCAATACTGATTGGTTGATCAGTTTGTGCAATGTATCGTGCCAAGCACTCTCTAGCGTGCATGGCGTCGAACTGCCACGACGTAACGGACCCGTCTGGGTGCCGTTGAAGCTGTGTCTGGGTTGTAGTATCTACCTGTCCATGTGCAGGCATACATTTATGCATATGCCGTCTCAAATGTCCGGTTCCCCCCGTACTTGTAGCATAATTCTTATGGCAAAACTTACATTTAGCTCTGAGGTCAGACGCCCCGTTTGGGAGTGTCATTTGGACTATGTTGAAACATTGCTACACATCTGATGTTAATTTTCTAGGACGTGATGTTGGTGTAACGCCGGAACCAGAAGGTCCCGCTTGAGTATGGGTCGGTTCTGAAATATCAAATTCATCGTTGAGCATATTCAAACCGTCCGGAAAATAAGGCTGCTGGTTAGGATCCATTATCTGAATAAAAATATGAGCACTATAGTAGTTAATAGTCAAATTAAAAATCATAATATACTAACAGTAATCTTAATTTACTAACAATAATTACTATAACTAATATGACACTTACAATAATTTATTTACTTAAAAAACAAATTAAATAAACAAAAAAAATCATAATCTACTAACATAAAATTTTAAATTCACTAGTTCACTACTACAAATAAAATTGATAAATTTACTAACATAATATACTAACATAAAATTGATGATTTGAACCACTACTCTTAAATTTACAATCATAATCTACAAATGAAAAATTTTAATTTATGAAAAAAAACAATATCAAACGTAATTACTACACTTAACATTCATCATTTACTTATTACAAAAAGTAATTTCAGTAATACAAATTAACTTTCTAAATTTATTAATAACAAATATTAAAATTACTACTAAACTTAAAAATCTTAATAAACTAAACAAATAATATTAACATTAAAACCCAAAAATTGATAAACTAACTAACTAAATAGATAATTTTTTCATTAAGTAACTCAAATCTAAACATAAACATATAAATTTACTATGAGAATATGTTAGACCAAAAGTAATAACAAAATTGTACCTTTAAAATTTGGTGTGTTGGTGGAAAACGTAGACAATTTTGTAGAGAGAGTAATAACCAAAATGAATGAAAAAGTTTAGAGAATTGGAGAATATATTAGAGATTGAGATTTGAGAGAATGAGAGATTGAAAGAATGATAGAGAGAGTTAATGGAAAATGAAATGGATGGAAGTATTTATAGAAAAATTTGATTTGTGGGTCAAAATGTAATTTAAAAGATTGTAGGGGGGTTTTGGTAAATTTAAATTCCTCCAAAGGGCTAGAAATCAATTCCAGTCGTTGGAGGTTTTTTGAAAAAAAATAAATAAAAAAAATTTGGGCCGAATGGACCGGCTAATCGGTCCGTCGGGCCGGTCCGACAGGCCTGGCACGCTGGATTGGCGTGCCAGGCGGGCCGGCCTGTCGGGCCTCCTCCCAGCGGCCCGGCACGAGGCCCGTCCCGGACCAGGCCCTCTTCCTTCACGGGCCGTTCCCAGAACGGCCCGTGAACTTCCTGGACCGGCCGGCCCATTTTTACACCACTACCCTTGATGGCATGGGCTGGCTTATTATCAAAATTATCCTGATGGCCTGATTTGTAATCTTAACTTCAGTAGAAAATATGCAAACGACAGCGTTTCAACCATACGTCCCAAATAAAACTCGCAGCGACGTCGTACTGTCGTACACCGCTTTGTCTGTTGTAACGAACACTTTTCTGCATTTCGACGCACCTGCTGTTGAAGAAAAGCGGTTGAAGAAGAAAGCAGAAGAATTCAGTACCAGTCCAGCTACAGAGCAATAGCACCACCATAGTATGGACAGCAGAAACGTCGTCGTCTGCGACAATGGGACTGGGGTACACCTCTCTTTTCATCTCATCTCGTATGCCTATTATCACGCTGTTCAATTAATAATCTAAACATTTAGATTAAATTAATTTCGAAATATCAGCAAATGCTCTAAATGCTCTGATTTTCATTTTTTGTTGTTTCTATTGTTTAGATCTGCTCAAATATAAGATTTTTTTTTTAATGTTTAATGATGAATTCGCATGTAATGTCAGTTTTGGGCTATAACATTGTTGGACTAAGTTAAAAGAGATTGTTAAACTTGAAGTGCTCTTGATTCTTGTACTGAACTTGTTCACTTGTGTCCGATTAGACGAAAGAAGAAAAATCAAGGGGATGCCATTTAATCTTGTTTGGTTGGGAAGAAATGATCAGAATAATGGGAGGAAGGCTGTATCACTCCAGACCTAAAATAAATGATCATTCTGCGAATAGGGCGAAGAGTGATAGGGATCACTATTTTATTATCTCTATACTCTTTTTTTTTTTACCATAAATTATACATTTAATTAAGCGCATACAATTTAAACATGTAAAATATAATGCTAAGATCAACAATTTGATGATTTCTCTATTTTTTTTTTATTCATTTTTCTTTTATTCTACCTCAGGCAGAAGTTTTGGAAAAGAAGCCATTTTAATTTCCACAGGATTTTAGAAGCATGCCCCATTGTTATTTGTCGAATTCTTGATGTTGGTTGCTGTTTTCTTTTGCTTTGGTTCATCACTTTATGTAACTAGAATCGAATTACTTAATACAGTATGTCAAGTGTGGATTTGCGGGAGAGAATTTTCCTACCTCAGTATTCCCTTGTGTGGTGGGGAGGCCCATGTTACGGTATGAAGAATCACTCATGGAACAAGAGCTCAAGGTGAAACTATACCTTTTTTATGCTATTTTATTTGCTGACATGAGGCATCATGTTATTTCATATTTATTTAACATGTAGCAACGTATAACTTTATTCTGTGGCATTTTCTCCGTTTTCTCAAATGCTTTTAGGATACTATTGTTGGAGCAGCATGTTCAGAGTTGCGGCATCAACTAGATATATCTTATCCTGTTAACAATGGTATAGTGCAAAACTGGGATGATATGGGTCATGTATGGGACCATGCATTTTTCAGTGAATTAAAAGTAAGCTTTATGGAGCTTCTGCTTGATGTAATAATAGACGGCTAAGATCTTTTTTTTTTCCTTTTTCTAATATTACTGTAACTGTAGCTAACTGCTAGACATTCTAACTCAACAGATCGACCCAACAGAATGCAAGATTTTACTCACAGACCCACCTCTTAATCCCTCGAAAAATCGTGAAAAAATGGTCTGTGATCCATTTCTTAATATATCACGTGATAATTAGTACATTCATTTGCATCAAAATTAACATGTTATGATTTTGGCCTTACTTGGTGCTACAGGTTGAGACCATGTTTGAAAAATACAACTTTGCTGGTGTCTTCATCCAAATCCAAGCTGTTTTAACTTTGTATGCTCAAGGTGCTTATGAAGATGTTTGAAGGTTTAAATTTCATTTTTTGATTCAGATTACAAACAGACACACTTGTATATATCCCCACAAATCGAAGTCAAAGTTAATGCTACTGAGACTGTTGAAAATTTTGGAAACCACATAGACACTTAATGATGAATTTTTAGTTTTTCTTTAATTTTTGAACTTATGATTGTTGCCACTGGTCTTAATTGTTTCTCCTTCTCCTTGCACATTTGCTTTAGCATTATTTTGAATTGTTACAGGTTTGCTGACGGGTCTAGTTATCGACTCTGGTGATGGTGTCACTCATGTGGTAAACTACTTAACAACTGGTTTTACATTTTTCCTTGGGAGCTTCTCAGAACCCATTCTTACTTTAATTTTCGATTTGTTTCAATTTATTGCTTTTGCTGGTGATTTCCTGCATGTTTCTTGGAATGGAATGGTTCCATTGCATCATGGGCATTTGGAGTGAAGTCATTCAGTCCTCTAAAATTTCATTACAAATCATAGCTTTACCTTTTTACTGTTGGTGAAGATTATCAAGATGCCAAACTGTTCCTTTTTATTCTTCATCTTGAAATCATAATGAATGTTTCGCTCTTTGGGGATGTCCAATACATGATGGTTTTTGAGTTTGCTCAAGTGCTTTCTTGAAATAAATGAGTGCCCTTAACCGTTATACTAGGCTTTTTTCTTCATTTTTTTTTCCACTTGAGAATTTATATGTGAATATTGCATGACGTTTTTAGTCCCACACTATGGAAAGTATCTTGCATCCATAGAGTGGCCTGATATATTACCTAAGATTTCATGCTACTATAATGACTTCAGCATTTCTCCCCAGGTTCCAGTTGTTGACGGTTACTCATTCCCTCATCTTACTAAGCGTATGAATGTAGCTGGCCGCCACATAACATCCTATCTTGTTGATTTACTCTCACGAAGAGGGTGAGGATCAATTCTATGTCAAATAAGTTAGTAGTATCAATATGTTTTTGGATACTTTTGTTTGTTGACGATTAAAATTTTTGTCCTGCAGATATGCAATGAATAAGAATGCAGATTTTGAGACTGTTAGGGAAATCAAAGAGAAGCTATGCTATATAAGGTGAGCAAACAATTTCATACTGGCGTAATTTTGTTGATCTGTGCTGGACTTTTGCATTATGTTGTAATATAATTTATATGTTCTTGCAGTTATGATTACAAAAGAGAGTATCAATTGGGACTTGAGACCACCATCCTTGTTAAGAATTATACTGTACGTTGATTTCTTAGTATTGACATAATTCTTTTTGTGCTTGTGTCTAAATGCTAATGGTGTATAAGCAATATTTATCATCTACCTGCCTGTTATATAATTACAGTAAGTCAGTAACAGTAACAGCTACCAGCTACCCACTTAAGTAATAATTTGTGACGGTCATGCTGCATGGGAAACGGTTTTTACATTTATATACCTTCATCCAAAAAACAAAAACAAAACAAAAATCTATATCGGTCTGGGTGGTCTTTCTTTCTTGAGTTTGTGTGTGCAGGTTTACATTTATATACCTTTATCCAAACCAAAAAAAAAAAGGTAAGAAAGGGGAAAAAGGAAAAAAAAGGAAACAAAAATCTACATTGGTCTGGGTTTGGTTTGTCATTCTTGATTTTCTGTGTTCTCTCAAACATTGCAACTTCAGTATTTTTGTTCTTCATAATGTATTAACACGTGTGTGTGTATATATATATATATATATCTTTTCAATCAGCTGCCAGATGGAAGGGTCATTAAAGTAGGAACTGAAAGATTTCAGGCCCCCGAGGCTCTTTTCACTCCAGTAAGCCTGTAATTTTCTTTAGTTTTGTGATCTATATGCTCTATCCTTTTTGTGCTATATATTGCCTGTGGTCAGCTGAATTTGCTATTAGCATGTTAGAGTTCAGCAGTTTAATTGAATGCCTTGCTAGTTGGCTCATTTCATGATGTTTTCATTTTTTGTGTGGAAGGATAAAACCAATTTTGTAATCTATTTATTATCACCTCATTTTGAGATTTCAAATTGATGCAAAACGAGTGCACATGTTATTTACATAGTAAATGAAGAACCTGATATAACTTATCTGGCTGTTAAAAGTTTCTAGAAGAGCAGTAAATCATCATGTCATGGTAATATTGGCACCTATATATTTGTTTTTGATAGAACTATGAGGCCATGCAACAATTACCATACATTGATGGCTTGAGGAATGTTAAACTTACATAATGCTTCCTACTTGCAGGAACTTATAGACGTTGAAGGTGATGGGATGGCTGACATGGTTTTTCGCTGCATTCAGGAAATGGATATAGACAACCGTATGATGGTACTACCAAGTTTTCTAAAATGTTTTACTTGTTCATTTTTACTTTGATTATTGATATTGATTTATAAATGTTTGTAAGGATGTAAAATTGTAAATTGCCTGTTCTATTTGATAAATAAACACTTGCAGCTTTGTTGGACACCCTAATTTTGGGGTCCATGCCCAAGTATTTTCTGTTTAGTTTGGTGTGCATGTGCGTCCTGCTATGTTATTTATAAATTTTATTTGATTTTATCTTTGCAGTTATACCAGCATATAGTCTTAAGTGGAGGGAGCACCATGTATCCTGGACTACCTAGTCGGTACTATTAGATTTGTTTTTTTTTTTTTTTTTTTTTTTTTGCATTTCCTGTACTCTTGACCATGCTTTCTTCTTATAATAAAGTACTTTGATTTGGTCTGCTTCATTTATAGTTTACATATGCTTCATTTAAATTGCGTTTTCACATTTGCAGTTGGTATTTGTGAGGATCATTGCTCCATGTCTCTGTCATACATACTTAAAACAGTTTTTTTTTTTTTTTGATAATCATACTGACCAGTTTTAGAGAGACTTAATAACAATAATAATTTCATTCATAGGATTTTATTAGCATTCACTCCCTTTTTTTGCTGGTCTCTACCCAATATATTAATAGGTCTATGAGCAATAGGGATTTTCTGTGTTAGCAATTAGGTATGGGATGATTGCTGTAAGATATTGTTTGATTCAATTCATGTGAAACATAAATCCACTTCCTTTTGTTTATTTGGTTGAATTATTACTAATGGAATTTCGTTGAGATTTGGATATATTTAGTTTTTGCCTCATTTGGTACTAGATGAAAAGTGCATTCTAGCATTTCCAGAGGGCACATCTTTTAGCATAGTTGTTTATTTCTATATTAGACTTTGATAAAAAGACTTTTTTTTGCTTCAGCCTGGAAAAAGAAATCTCAGATCGATATCTTGATGTTGTTCTAAAGGGAAATAAAGATGGATTGAAGGTGATATCTCAATCCTATGTGTGTTACGTGTTATTATTATTATTATTATTATTTGTGTTATAAAGGGTTGATTATTATGTTATGCTAATGAGTTATTCATTTTTATACTTATTAAGTCACCTAACAGAATAGACGGAATATGGAAATTAATAAAGTGAAGTTCCTTGCATTTTATCAACATCGGGTTGTAAACAGGAGTTGCAATACATGTAACAGCTCAGTCTCAAAATCAGTTTCTCATATTTATATCTTGTGAACAGAAATTGCGATTGCGAATTGAGGATCCGCCGAGAAGAAAGCATATGGTGTATCTTGGAGGAGCAGTTCTTGCTGGGATTATGAAGGTACATCTCTCTTACACACTGTACACACAAAAGCTAAAATACAAGTTTCGAAACCAGTATTTTTTCTTCCAATCATTAAATCATCAAAAAAAAAATGAATATGGTGAGTGAACTCTTGCAGGATGCTCCTGAGTTTTGGATTAACAGAGAAGATTTTTTGGAAGAAGGACTTGCTTGTCTGAGCAAATGTGGTCACGCTTGAGTTTCTAAGGCAGTCCACTATCTGTTCGACTGTTTCCAGATATAATAGGGTTGTTTTTACTGAGTACGAATTTCTTTTGGGCTGCATTCGGTTCCCCTACTGCAATCTGTAAGCCTATTAAAAAGAGTTTGGCAGTCCATGGAGTGATTCAGTGGTGTGGTAGCTGTTACCAATCCTTCATTTGTATCCTTACAACCGGAAAATTCAAAAATAAAAGTTGGATATGGTGTTGTATATTCAAAAACTTTTTGCTGTCAATATATTTTGATTTTTGTTGTATTTTCCACCCAAGCTGGAGGCAATGTTAAATGCATGTCATTTATCTTGAACTTGCAATTTTTTTTTTTTTTTACTCGATGGCGATTTGAAGTAGACTTTTCCCAATATCTACTGTGAAAACAATTGGGGTTCATTTAGCAGTACTATTTCCCTTATGTGATTAATTATTATTGATAGTGTTCAGATTTCTTTTATCAATTGAGTCAACTTTCCCTGCCATAAAATATAAAACAAAGATCAAAAGAGAAGCAAAGCCCAATTTTTTAAGAGTTTGCTGTAGTGAATTGTTCTTGTGTACCACCGAATCCGTTGATATGTTGCAATCAGGAGCTGGGCACAATTAATTATCTGTGCTGCTCCTGAATTAATCATGCGGTTAGATCAACAAGAAATACTAAACTTATAGAGCTGACGTTTTCTTCCTTCTAATGGACACTGAAATTTTGTAGTTGGGTTTGACCACTACAATGTCAAATGTAATACTTCCGTTTGTTGATTTCCAGACAGTCATTGTAAAAAAGTATATCAAGTGAATATGAAGTGGAGATTCATTGGATTTGGAAATTGTACTTTTTCTAAAACTTGTGTAAAAAATATCTACAATCCAATATGACAGTCTATCTCATTTAGGACAATTTGTTTGAAAATGTAGCATTATCCGGATTGTATTTATATTATCATGTGATCTCGTGATAATGATAGAAAACCAATAGCTGTTTGATAATTTTTGTTAAACCATTCTGTACTGCGACGAAATTATGGACAGTAATCATCACACCACTTAAGGTCATCATCACCTCAATAAATGTTATAATTGTTGAACATGCAAATGAATGATGAATCTAATCTTGTGGGTACTAACTAGTTTAGCCGGTAAAGTCTCTTTTCAAGTCCCGCTTGCAAGAACATGAAATATGGTCTCCCAATAGCCCAGGCAGCCACACAAGTTTTATTTTAATTTCTAGAAGTTTGATATAACTTCCTGAGGTGTCTGTATTTAGACTGAGTAACAAGCAACGTAATACTTATGATGACCAAGATAAAAAAAATAAAAAAGAAGCAGCATTCTGGTATGTAATTGGGATGCCAACCCCACCAAACCAGGGTCCCATTATTAGTGGCCTAACCCACCCATATCATATGACCAAAACTATATAACTATCTTCACGACTACGTCCAATTCACACATTTTTTCAAACAAATCTCTCATTCTCCACCCAATCAGCCTCAAACACTTGTCCCTTTTCACACCAATTTCATTTTTCCTGAACAAGCAATACAATTTTGGATTTTGGGGCCGCTCACTTTCCATATATATCTCCTGTCCCTCATTGCCTACACATCGGTTCACTGCAAATTTTGTGTCTGATTATCAATTTTGGGTAGCAGGAGGAAACTTGCGACACAGTGTTCTGAGCATTCTGTTCAGTTTCTTTGAACAACTTTAATTCCTGCATATCCTTCAGCTTTTTAACATGGTTGGTTTTATTTACTAGACACAAAAACCGCACTTTCAAATTCTTCTTCTTCTTTGCTTTTATTTTTTAAAAGAACATTCTTGACATATATATCATCTTGTTTTCTTGATTTTCTTTTCTTCTTCAGGTTTTGGAGTTTGAAGACTCGGTCACAATGAATAACTCCAATGGAAATGTGTTTCAACTTAGTGTGAAACAACTAGGTGAACCAACTCTAGTCACTCCTGCAGAGGAGACAGAGAAGGGTCTGTACTTCCTTTCAAACCTTGATCAAAACATCGCCGTGATCGTCCGGACAATCTATTGTTTCAAGTCAGATGACAAAGGAAATGAAAAGGCTGGAGAAGTGATCAAGGAGGCCTTGAAAAAGGTTCTTGTTCATTATTACCCACTAGCGGGGCGACTAACTATAAGCTCAGAAGGGAAGCTTATCATAAATTGTAATGGAGAAGGGGCTGTTTTTGTTGAAGCTGAAGCAAACTGTTCTTTAGAAGAGATTGGGGACATCACAAAACCAGATCCTGAGGCTCTTGGGAAGCTGGTTTATGACATTCCTGGTGCAAAAAACATACTAGAGATGCCTCCTCTTGTGGCTCAGGTTTTTTAATCAAACATCAAGTTGATTTTTTTTTTCCAATGAAGCTTGAAGCTTAATTAGACTTGTCATTGATTTAATTTCCAGGTGACCAAGTTCAAATGTGGAGGATTTGTTCTTGGAGTGTGCATGAACCATTGTATGTTTGATGGAATTGGTGCTATGGAATTTGTGAATTCTTGGGGTGAAACTGCTAGAGGTGTGCCTCTAAATGTCCCACCATTCCTGGACCGAGGCATACTTAAAGCTAGGAACCCACCAAAGGCTGAGTTCCTGCACCGAGAATTCGCTGAGATAGAAGACAAGTCTGGCACTAGTGACCTCTACAAAGATGAAATGCTCTACAGGTCCTTCTGTTTTGACACCGAAAAGCTTGAGAAAATCAAGAGCAAAGCAATGGAAGATGGAGCTCTTGACAAGTGCACTACATTTGAAGCTCTTTCAGCATTTGTGTGGAGTGCTAGAACCAAGGCACTCAAACTCCTGCCTGAACAACCCACAAAGCTTTTGTTTGCTGTTGATGGAAGGTCTAAATTCATCCCACCACTACCAAAAGGGTACTTTGGAAATGGAATTGTGTTGACAAATTCCATCTGCCAAGCTGGTGATCTAATGGAAAAACCACTATCATTCGCGGTTGGGCAAGTTCAGGAGGCAATCAAGATGGTTGATGATGGTTACATGAGATCAGCCATTGATTACTTTGAATTAACAAGAGTTAGGCCTTCTCTAGCTTCAACACTCTTGATTACTACTTGGTCAAGGCTATCTTTCCACACTACAGATTTCGGTTGGGGAGAGCCTGTTCTATCAGGGCCTGTGGCACTGCCTGAGAAGGAAGTGATATTGTTCCTGTCTCATGGGAAAGAGAGGAGAAGCATAAATGTGCTTCTGGGTTTGCCGGATTCCGCCATGAAGATCTTCCAAGACCTTATGCATATCTAGAGCACAAGAAGATCATTTTCATTCTGCTGTTTTTCATTTCTCTTACATAATGTTTTATTGTGGTGGGTTCAATATTGTATCTGGTGTACACCGTTTATGTTTATGTGATATGGGAATCAAAGTCATGCATGGCCAAGCACCATCTCAGGAGGTAAAATTGGTAGAAGCCTAGAAGGAACAAACTTCCACAAAAGGCCTATAATGAGAATTGAAGGTGAATTTCATTGCTTTGTTTTGAATTAGATCAAAACTGCAGCAAATTCAGGGGGGGTCTACATGGAATCTGTATTGACAGATAATTTGTGTATCTTTTATGTGATTTAAGATATGTTTTATTTATTCATTAATTTTGTATGGTTTGGATTAATAATGATTTATGATTTATTTATTTTGCATTTAACTTCAAGATTATGACACAAAAGCAGATACAAACTTCTACAGAACAATTCTACCATGACTCCATGAGAGCCCATTTTTCTCATAATCTCAAAATACTCAATTGTCTATTTGTTGTAACAAGAATTCATCTAATTAAATACCCTTTTATGCATCACTCTCCCTTCATGCAATTAATCATGAGTTGGTATTATGTTTTTCCAACAAAAATCTAGTCTAAAATTCCAAAATAAATAAAAATAAATAAAGTTTGTCTGCCCAACTGAACCCCACATAAGTTTAAACAGTAGTATAAATAAATAATGCATTTTTGTTTGCAAGGCAGGCAATAAAACTAAAACATACAACAATTTATCGTATTATGTGCAGACAGGAGCATGACAATTGACATAACGATGATGGGTTAGGTGGGTGTGGTGGTGACTGGTGATAGAGATCAGATTACATGTACTTTTGAATTTGAAGTGGGAGATGAGAAATAGAAGAAAGCATATTATCACAAGTCTTGGCTTGAAAAATTCTACTTGCCACATAGGCTGATGTCTCTCTTTGATGGTTTGAAATTGAGTGCATTTAAGCTGTAGATGCAGAGATTGGCTTGCTTGGACTTGATTGCTATCTGGTTTGTAGTGGTTTTGTAACCAGGAACACTACATGAAGTAGATGAGCTCCACATTAGACTTGCCTGGCAGGAAGATGCAATGGTTGCTTCTGTGCATGCAATTCCATCTACAGATGGTATTTCAAGCTTGTACACTCCATATCTGTTTGTAGTTCTATTCACTGTGATTTGTATTTGCTCTCTTGTTCTTGCTGAAATTGCTTTGAATTTGCAGTCAATTTTGACCTCTGCACCTGTTTATAATTAGAGAGTACACAACAGATAATATTACAAGTTAAGTAATTTCTTTTCTTCAGAAAATTTTAAAAAGTTGAAATTTTGTTATAAGTTCACTATATTTACCTGGTATGAAGTAGCTGTGTCTGGAGAAGCTGTTATTGGAGCAGATATCACAATAAACAAAACCCATGACAGTGATTCGAGCATTGGCATTTGCAGGCTCATGAACTTGCAAAGATAGTGTTTTGATAAACAGATTGGATGAGAAAAGAAATAAAAAAATGGGAATCATGGTACCAGATTTTGGGAGACAAGCAGAGAGGGAGTTCCACATAGACATAACAGGTTAGCTTTCAGACAGTAGTAGTAGTAGCTTACAAAAGCATTATCATATACTAGTGGACTAGTAGTTGAAGATGATGAGTTTTTATTTTGTGGATAAAGACTTAAAAGTGTGGCAAGAATTTGGTGTGAGGTATCCAACTGTAAGCATTTACAAGTTGATCAGGAGATTTATCCCTTTCACAAGAAAACAAAGACATGTGAATGTCCTTTGGCAGATATGGAATTCATGCTCATGCATGCCTAGAGGCTAGAGAGAGAGAGAGAGAGGCTTCTTTATGAGGGTGAGGTGGTCATGAATTGCATTTGTTTTTGTCAGAGATATGGTTGTGGGGCTTTTAAAAAAAAAAAAAATTTTGAAGCCAGAAAGAGAGGTTCAAACTGTTTCTCCATGCACCAAGACATTGTTGTAAAAGAGAGCTTTTCATCAAGCCATTACTTTTAACATTATATGAATTTAATATCAAGCCAGTCTGAGCCAGAGCCAAGCCTCATTCATTCAGAGAATTTATTGCTTCATGCAGTCTGTGAAGTGTAAACTGTATCTGTATGTTGGTTGCAAAGATTGATGAGGCATTGAAGAAGAACTGAAGAAGAAGAAGGAGACGCTTTTCACATGAAGATAGGCTTTTCCCAAGAAGCTCTTCATCAATGCTCTAATGGTACGGAAATGGGAGTAAGTTATTACAATTTCACACTTTTTCCAGTTATAAATGAGGGAATGTAGTTAGTGCTAGTAGCAGTAGTAGTACCTGTGAAGCAAGTAAATGAGAAGCAGCAATTGGTTATATACACTAATACTCATAGATGAACAGTAGATAAGTGAATGGAGTCACATGGCACTGGATGTCTTATTTATGGTTTGCCAAATGAGGGAAAATGACACCATATTAGCAAATTTCATTAATCATTCCATGATGAAAGCAGAGCAGAAATAGAATCAGCAGTGATGAAAATTAGATTTTAGTGGATTTCTGTAACATATTTAATTTAATTTTCTCACAAAAATTTTGTGGTTCTGGTCCTGTGGATGTGAATTTGTAAAGTAAAAAGGGGGTCTTCTTTTTTGGGTAATTACTAATTAGACAACATGAAATTGATTAGGCATTGAATTTAATATAAATAAATAAATAAAACTAAAAATAATATTTCCTTTTAAAAATTATCCATTAACAATACAATTATTGTAGTGTAGTTAAACCCTTTTACGTTTTATCTCATCAACAGACTTCAAATGAATTAAGTTCGGATTGGGCTTGGGCTTGTCCTGCATACCTTGTTGCAAAGGCCTGTTAGACATTTGTGAACATCTCACTTAACCCACCCAAGGTCCTATAAGCACATAAGCACATTCTTATAGTTTAATCATTATTCGATTAAGATCTCACTTTGTTTATTTATTTATTTTTATAAAAGATCTCGCTTGTTAAATCAGTTACTATTCTTCTTCTTCTTCTGAAAATATGTGGGGTCAACTAAATTAAAATTTTGAGTTTTAATAAATGACCGATAAAAAGACCGTTGACTTCATTTTTTCTTTTCCTCTTGTTTTTTCTCAAGAAAAATAAAAATGAATCGTAATTTTATTTCTCTGATAAGTGATCGAAACGATTTGAAGTAAGAGAATGAAACTAGCAGAGGAAACAAGGAAGAGAATGTGCCTTGAAACTATTATTAAAGATATCGAAGCCAAACTAGCTAACCCTTAAAGTTGCAACCCCCCACTGAGCCATGGGAGTTTGGGGGTAAATTTCATTCCCAAATGGAGATGTGGTGGGGTGAATTTCACCCACAAATCTAAATGGCAATTCTCCCATCCCTATTTCCCCGTACTTTTTTTTTAATTATTAAAAAGTTCTATGATTAAATTATATCTAATTAATTTATAATATTAATAATTTTAAATTAACTTTAGAGATTATATAATTTAATTATTTAACTTAACTTTAATGGTATAATTTAATTATTTATTTTGGATTAATATTTAATTGTATTATTATTATTATTTTCAATTTTAAGTCAAAAGAGGTTAAATAGGTGGAAATAGTGAGAAATGTCAACTTTTTAAAGGTGCGTTGCACTGATGTTAATGCTTTAATAAGTTAAATTTAAAATACACCTATTATGATGAACTATCAAAATTGCCTTTAAATAATCAAATTTAATTCTCTTTGTACTTTCATCTCCACACTTTGACCACTGAAAGCAGTAACTTTTCTCTCTCTCTCTCCAATAAAATGAAAATTGAATCTACAACGTAGAAAAAGTCGACGTTCTTCAGCACAACAAGGTAATATATATTTCTGATTTTTTTTAAACATGGTCTTGTAAAAATTTATTCATTCCTTATGATTTGTTGTCCGAGTCTTTGTATGAACATGAAGCTGGTTTTGTGAAGTTCGAACCTTTCAATTTTGAATTTTGAATTTTGAATCTCCAAGCATTTGTAAGCTTTATCCGAACCTTTTTAAATGTTGTCCAAGCCTTTTAGTAAAGTCTCTGAGACATTGTGTATAGCCTCTGAGCCTTTGTGTAAAGCCTTTGTGTAAAGTCCCTCAGAATTTTAGTAAAGTCTCCAAGCCTTTTAATAAAGTCTCCGAGCCTTTTTGAAGGTGTGTCCGAGCCTTTTTTAATGAAACTTTGTGAGTGCCTTTGAAATTTTTGAGCCTTTTACATAAGTGTCTGTGACATTTAAAATAGTCTCCGAGCGTTTTTGTAAAGGTTTCGAGACTTTTGGTGAAGTGTTCGAGACTTTGAAAACAGCCCCCGAGCCTTTTTATGGAGCGTTCGAGACTTTTAAAATAGTTTTCGAGCCTTTGATTTTTTTTTAATAATGGTTTGTGATGATGAATTTGATGCAGCGGGGTATGGTGAAAATAAGAATGATCACTTTGTCGAACCCTGAGGTACACTCATACTAACCTTGACGTAGGGACCGGTAGTTATCCAAGCATGGACCGTCATGCAAGGGCCATCATTCCCTAATATTCGTTAGAAAATGGTGCTCTCGAATCCTCAAAGAGCATGTCGAATCCACGATAGATAAATGTTCCAAAAGAACGATTTTATTAATATTGATCAAAAGGTTAAAAGTTACAATAATTGAAAATAATAAGACTATTAATAATAAATTAATCCTAATACGATTCGAATACGACATTACTAAAAAAGACTAAAATAGGAAAATGTCAAAATTAATTATAATCTTATAAGATTCATGACTCCTAACTTGATTGAAAAACAAAGATCAAATTTTACCAAAAAAGTAAGTTTGATTTATGTCAAAAACCTAAATTTAATTCCTAATTAAACTAAAATAAATAAACTTGCTAAACAATAAAAGACCCAAATTAAAAAAAATAAGAAAATAAAGAAATTGTCCAAATCCAGTTTGACCAGCTGGGGTCAGATCGCGGTTCCTTCTTTTTTGTCCTACATCAGTCACCCCTTCTTAAAAAGAACTCGTCCTCAAGTTCGGTTGAAACACGTGGAAAGACAAGTAAACAAAGAAGAACCTCTATTAGTCTTGTGGGAGTGGTAAACGCTAACCGAAAAATCTCTTCGTGGTTCATCCCAAATCCACAACGGCACCACAACAATCGTCCAACGGAATGCAAAAGATGCCCAAGCTATTTGCCATTGGCGATGCCTATTGATTACGGCTCGGGCCGTTGAACACCTGTAGAGGTTTGGATGGTAGCAATTTCTCATTGCTAGCTCTTCCCATCTCACATAATATTCTCCTAATCTAAGAAAAAAACTCGTCTTCGAGTTTGACAGGATTTTGTTTGGGTGGATAATACTTCAAATATACTATCTTGTCAATCACCGGCCTGAACGAATATACTTCAGATGGCAACAACAATGTTGGATCTTCAAAATCCAAATGAAGAAAAACAATATTCAAATTACCCAAAAAATAATTGTGTGGATTTTCAAATAATTTGTCACCCTTGGAAACTTTATCAATGGAAATCGATTTAGCTTTCAGTTTTGCTTTAGCCACATCTAAAGTGCAATCAATATCAATGGTTAGATCGCAGTCTTCAACTTCTAAGATCCAAGGCTCGTCTTCAATTCTTTTGACAATTTCCACTTCATACGAAATATCTTCAACTATATATTCCGTGTGACAAAAATCTTCAAAATAATCATTTGGAAGATATTCCTCCTACATTATATGTTTCATAACATAACATGATTGGATCCTATCCATTGCAAATCTTTTCTGATCCTTTTGAAAGTCTTCCCACCAAATTAATGCAACGTTTTTCAAATGAATTTCTACAAGTAAAACTTTCAGTCTTTCTTCAATTTTATGATATGCAAAATATTTTTCAACTTCTTCCAACCAACTAATATATTCTTCAGTTTTCATATGACCAGAAAAAAATCGAAGTCTTGTTGATAATCATTATAGCTCAAAAAATAATTATTGGAACCAAGAGAACCATTGAAACCCATTCATAACCAAAATTAGAGTCCAAAAAAATGTACCAAAAAATGTACCAAAAATTGAATCATGAGAACTGCTTATGAAAAATAAATTCACTCACGACTTCAGGTGTGTGTGACGAGTGCGATTTTAATGGGTGTGATGGTGGGCGCAATCTGAAATATCTGGAACTTATGAGACTGATATGAAATTTCTAGCACTGTTGAGGCTGATTTGCAAATTGTAGCATTGTTGGGCTGATCCACAATTTCGGCTATCCCTGAGGCTGATTATAAATTCTCCGAACTATCATACATACACTCTCTCTCCTTCTTTTCAATTTCGTTTTTCTATTTTCTTTTATAGAAGGATATTGAGGGTGAATATATGGCGTTTAGGAAGGTAGTTGATTATGGTCCGTGAAAGTTGATCCTAGCACAGAGGTAGACTCGGTGGCTCTGATACCAATTGACGCAGAGGGGTATGGTAAAAATAAGAATGATCACTTTGTCGAACCCTGAGGCACACTTAGACTAACCTTGACGCAGCAACCGGTAGTTACCCAAGCATGGACAGCCATGCAGGGGCCATCATTTTTTAATCTTTGTTACAAAATGGTGCTCTAGAATCCTCAAAGAGCGTGTCGAATCCATGATAGATAAATGTTCCAAAGGAACGATTTTATTAATATTGAATAAAAGGTTAAAAGTTATAATATTTAGAAATAATAAGACTATTTATAATAAACTAATATTAATACGACTCGAATACAACATTACTAAAAAAGACTAAAAAAGAAAAAAATATTCAGAATCTTCTATGATTCATGACACCTAACTTGACTGGAAAACAAAGATCAAATCGTACCAAAAAGGTAAGTTTGATTTATGTCCAAAACCTAAATTTAATTCATAATTAAACCAAAATAAATAAACTTGTTAAATAAGAAAATACCCAAATTGAAAAAAAAAAAAAGAAAATAAAGAAATTGCCTACATCCAGTTTGACCCGTTGAGGTCAGATCGCGGTTCCTTCTTCTTTGTCCTATATCAGAATTTGATAGGAGAATGAATCGAGTGAGAATAGTAATATCTTACAACGATCGATAAGAGCAGTTACTCAACAGAAGTCAGAGATTTTTAGGATTCTATAAGCATGATTTATAAAGGTCATTTTTTTTTCAACTAAAAAGGATTTGAAGAGACTAGTTGACCTTTTTACAATACGTCAGAACTTCGAATGGAAGGTGAAAGGGTCCAATAAAACAACGTTACATCTAATTTTTTTGATTGAAAACTATACGTGAAAATTAAGATCGGCGATGAGAGATGAAAGAATGTATTTTCAAGTAAAATTTTTTGTCAATGAACACATTTGTCTCTTATAGGAGATTCACCGTCGCCACCGACAAGCTAGTGCAGTCATAATAGAGAAGTCGTTGAACCTTGACTTCAACAACAAGATGACCGTCTCATGCGTCCAAAGGACATAATCGCGGATATGAAAACAGTGTATGGCATCCAAATAATGTACAGTAAGACACATTAAACCCTGCATTATGTATTGTCACTGACCTATAGAACGCATGAAGAAACCTTCCAAATACTGCCATCTTTTGGTTACGTGTTGGAACAACAAAATCCTTGCACAATCATTAATTTACAGTGTGCAGAAGATGGTAATTTTTTGTATTTTGTTCATGTCGTTGGGTGCCTCACTAAGAGGTTTCAGGAGGTGTTATTACAGTTAATGGTACTTATTTGAATGGAAGATTCGGGGGTACAATATTTGTTACAACTGCACAAGATGGGAAAGAACAAGTGTATCCAATTGCTTTTGGGTACGGTGACTCAGAAAATAACATTTCATAAGAGTGATTTTTGGATTGCTTAAAGGGTACCTTTGGTCATATAGATGATTTGGTTTTCATTTTCGATCAATATGCAAGCATTGAAGTAGAGATTTCTAAAGTGTTCACTGATGCAACCCATACCATATGTTGTTGGCACTTTTCTGAAAATATTAAGAATCGATTTCACAGAAAGGATGCAGCCTCCATAATAGACAAATCATCTTGATCGTACACTAAATTGAATATAACTGGCACAGGGATGAGCTACATAACCTGTACTAGAATGCATTCAATTATGTCAATACCATCGGTCCATACAAGTGGTCTCACATACACTGTCTCAAATGAAGGTACAAGGTGATGACAATAAATGTTGTAGAATGTATAAACTCATGCCTAAAATTTGCATGGCAACTCCTTATCTTGAAACTGGTAGAGTTCATTAGGAATATTCTATAGAAGTGGTTTCATGATCGCCATCGAGCTGCGCAGTCCATACGTTATCAGTTGATCGAAGAAGCACATATTGTGATCCTGAAATGTGTCGAGAAGTGCGGTTGTATGACTACCAATCTAGTTGACTGGAACATATTCTCCTTCAAACGGTGTGAAAAGCAGTGGACTCTTGACCATTGTTCGAAAAAACGGGCTCGACGGCCGTCTAACCGCTGTATAGCGTTCGACCGTCCCGAAACAGTCAAAAACGGTGTTTCCAGACGGGTTTGGGAAAAAACGATTGAGTTGACCGATTTATTTGTCGCTAGGCAGGTCAAAGTCGTTGACCCCGTCTAGACTATTTTTTTAATTAAAAAACCAGGCCTAAAACGACACTGTTTTGTGGCAAATATATTAAAAAAAAATCCTGATTCAATGATTTTCAATTCCATAATCGAATTCTCTCCCAAATTCCAAAATTGAAAAATTCCCAAATCACAACCCTAGACCAACACCAATAGCCGACAGCCTCTCTTGTTGCCATAGCCACCTCTCATCGTCGACCACCACCGTTCGTCACCGTCGGAACTCAGAAGCAGGCGTTGTCGTCTACCGTCACTCGTCATCACCGGATCGAAACGTTTACACACATCTCTATTACCCAAATCGAAGCTCCCACCCATCGTCTACTTCAGGTATTGTCTCAAGACTTTCATCTCTCTACTCCTAACTCTCAATTAGTGAATTAAGATCTCTGTTGTATTGGTTTTCTAATTTTAAACGCTTAATCTTTCTTTATATTTAAAACATGTAGAATTGTAGAGAGAATAAAATATGTTTCTGATTCAGATTATTTGTTGTTGATGATTCAGATTATTTGTTTGTCTCTGATTTAACTTTTAACTTTTAAGACTTGATTAGTGGTTATTTGTTTGTTTGTCTGTCTCTGCTGAATGCTTATTACTTGATTAGTGATTAACTGATTACAGTTTATCTTTGCTCTGTTTTTCATTTCCTAATTCTCTAGCTACACAAAGCACTAATTTAATGGGATTGAGTATTCAATGATAAATTATTGGTCCATCGCTGATATAAACATATTGTGGCAGTAAAATACATATGTTTGGTTTTTATGGATTTGGACTAAATTTTGAATTTTTGATCATTTTGTTAGAAATTGAAATATTGTATTGTGAAATTGACAATCTATGATTAGATTTCATTTGATTTTTTTTTTATGGATTTGGACTAGATTTTGATGATTTTGATTGAATTTTGTCATAATATGAGTTTTGTTATTAGTTATATGGGTAGGAAAAACTAAAAAAAAAAGTGTGGCCACCAAGGCACTGTCCAGACCGCCTAAGCGCAAGGCGTTGGTCAACCGCCCAACTAGCGTATAGCATTTACTAGAACACTGCTCTTAACTTAGTCCTGAAGACTTGCACATGCAATAAATTCCAAATGGACCTTTTTCCATGTTCTCACGTACTCACCGAGCAAGGTACATTACAAGCTACAGTTTACGCTTTGTATTACTGAAACGTTATTCTCACTGTTTTATCATTTTTTTTACAGGGAGCGAAACTTGTATTTCACATATCTGTGTACGGACTACTATAAGAGATAGACACTTATTGATGTGTACTCCGTTCCGATTATGCCTGTTGGTCATCCTTCTTTATGGATAGTGCCCTCCGACATCGCTACGTGGGTGGTTTTAAATCCAATCTTCAAGAGACAAGCTGGATGCCTGATGTTGGGTCGTCATGTCTCGTTTTCAAAGAGGACAATCACACATTCGTGTAGAAGATGTGGACAATCGAATCATAATAGTAGAAAGTGTTCTAAACCATCTTTGATTAATGAAGGTCTGAGCAAAGTTGTTCCTGAGGAATACTGTCGTAAGTATAATATCTATCATTCAATTGGACACAACAAATAGACGTGCCCAGAGAAGGACTCTACCGTGGAATGAATGTAGGTTTTGCTTTGATGTCACTTTTATTATTTGTAATTGTATGACTTGCCATTTTAATTATTTTTAATTATCATTTTTCTTTGTTCGAGGTATGCAATGTGCGTTGTTCTTGCAATTGCAAACACTTGAAATAAAGAATAAAATGAATAATTTTATTACTATAACAATTTTGTACATCAATAGCTATAACTAATAATAAGGCTGGGAGTTACAAAAAACCTCCACAACCATCCTCTCCCTATGGTAGCCATATTGTCTTCTGACCAATCAAAATCATGTCTATCTGCCAGTGCGTACTCGATCAATCTCAACATATGGGCACCGCATTTACCCCTCCAATGCACCACATGAACAACCGTTACAAAAGAATGTTAATAAAACCAACTTTAAGTTAATATGATGTTCAAACATGCTTACCCTTTACTTTGTTGGGGCACATGTGATGTAGACACCAAGCTTACCACAATAGGCCTATTCCGCTTGGCGAACTTCGGCTAACCGCTTACTCTCACATCGTGAAACCCCGCGTGATGCAACATGAAGAGCAAAAACCATCTCAATGGTGTAACATGCTGTTTCCTGATCTGCACGGGGAATTTCCTGTCTGAATGAGTCTAGGACGTGGAACTTTCCAGCAGTGAGGTTAACCGTCGCCAGGAGCCAATACCAGTGGCAAATGTTGCACGGTATCATAACCTGTAGGTACACGATTTGAAAGTGTTATGATAACCTAACATTTTTTAATTAAACACATTTAAATCATAACTGTATAACACTCACTATGTCAATCTCGTGCCATAGCTGGTTTCCTGGCGATGCCAATCCACGTACAATCATAAGGTCTTCAGCTGACCACTTGTACTTCAACACAGACTAGTTTCTCATCATGACTGGCCCCTCAGCATGACGATGCATGATTCTCGTCCACTGATACTCCAACAATGACTGTACATAAATAAATTATCGAAAAGTTAGGAACATGATGAAAAACAAATATGGTTATGCGAAACCAGTACATTATAAACACTTACAAAGAACTGAAAATTCAGTAAGTTCATCCTCAGATTGTAGATAGTGGGGTATGCTCACTGACGCTTCCATAAAATATGCCGATACACGTCCATATATTGACGATATAAATAGTATACATTGTTAGTATTCTACATTATTGTAAAAGATAACTCAAGTAACAAACGTACCGTGTCATATAACTCCAAGAAGTTTCTTACAACTGCTGGAACCAAGTGACAGGGACTGGCTCCAGTAGATTCACTTCACATCTGTATAATTTTTTTAGAAAGTTAGAAAACCATATAATTTTACTGAGTTGTTTCAATATGATAGAGAGTGTTATACTTAAAATTCCATTGTCCCGTTCCTTTTGTATGCTTTGTAAGCCGCAAGCTAGTCAACATCTACCAAAGCATTAGGAAAGAATACATGTCCTGGCTCCGGCCATGTCCATGACCTCTTCGATCGACATGGGTTAGTGTATGGGCTTAACAACTGTTAGCCTCGTTTGCGAGCCCGCATCCTGTCTGCTGAGAGGGTGGTGAGAGGAGGAACCCTGTCCCGGTGTATGGGTGAGCTCGGGCCCAATCAAACTACTGGATGAGCTGCGTCAGGATCAACCGGAGGTCAGGTCTGTGGGGTATTGTAGGATGTGGCAGAGTGGTGTGCTTATGCACAATCAAACTATGAGGTGGGCTCCGTCGGGATCTACTGGAGGGGTCAGATCTGTGGGGTGTGCTGGGATATGATAGAGGGGTGTGCTGTGTGGATAGTCTGGAGGGGTTCGTTGTGAGGACCAAATAGGTACGCTCTGATAAGGGACTCCGTCCAGGCTGATCGGATGGAGGGCTAAGAAGCGTTGGGCTCGACCGGGGAACCTAAGAACCGGACGGGTCCATTGTGTTGTCCTTGGTATGAACATAATGATCCACATCCTAGACCTCCATAAGCAAGTGAAACTCTGTTAAACCCTAGGTAGGTGTCTCTTACTCTCATCTTGTAACTTCATTCCCAGTACCCTGTGTCTCAACTCTTGTACTCTACAACTCAGGTCCTTTACCCTGTATCTATGTCCCCTTGTCATGACTACCATGCTCGTCTCTATCTCTGGGTCTAGAGTCTCGGTCATGAGACAATGGATCATCCATGGCTGACTTTAATGTCGAACCTCACCGTCTCCAGAGAAAGTCCATCACCTCCTTATGTTGCCTATCTCCTTCATGATCACTCCGTCGGTGATCCTTCTGTAAAGCAGCGATGATATCCATCACATCTTGAATTTTATGTTCCAAACGGTCTTGAAAGAAAATTAAAACTGTCAGTATTAAAACCAGACACTCGTTTCAATAAAAACTTGCATTACAAAAATTTTAACGTACCTCGTGATCCCTTCCAACATCTTATGGTGAATGAACTCCACCAATATATCCGGGCATCCTAAATCAACCCGCCTATACATCAGACGACTCTTATGCCAAACTCTGGCTCCGAACCCTTCGTATCCCCCATGTGCCTGATGGGACTCTCACCATCAAACTCCGGCTCTGAACCCTCTATATCACTGGGTCCGAAAGTTGTATGACCTACAGAATCCGATACTATAACGTCGACTCTATCGGTGAACGCCCCCTCATCTATGCCATTATAGTATCGTTCAACCCTCTCAGCTCCCATTGACACCAATACAGTCGTCGCAAACATCTGAAATTGTAGTTAGACCATTCTAATTGTATACGTACTAATAAGTTTAAACAATAACACAATAGATACTTACCCTAGCCGTGAAAAATCTTTGCCAACTTGTTCTTCCTTGGTCGTTTCCTCAACTCCTATTTTAGAATACGAGAGGAAAGGAAATGTCAATCTTCATACGGGTCCCAAATTGGGTACCAAGCTCAGGGATCACCTTAGAGTAAAATATCTGTGTAACAAGAAATTAAGATCAGAATCGAATACATTAATTACATAAGTCATAGTAAGTAAACTACGGATTGAAATTATAAATTCTCACCAAGAGTACGTGAGGTAGATCGTATATGTTGTACAACACCGTGGTGTGTAGCTCGGTGCCCTTTGCTTGCTGGCGTTTCTCGAACCGCTCACGTCGACCGTCCACAGATGCTTGAAACCAAAAATGGACTGCTTGTATACTTGTGCACTCACACCCCATCGAAATGCATCAAAAGCGTCCAAGTCCTCAACAAGCCAGATCTGTCATACTAGAATTTTCTCCCTATTGTCCAACCCCATCATTATCCATTTCAACATATACAGTAGGCAAAACTTCACAGAATCGTACTACTGCTCAAATATACCAAGCCGTAAAACAACCCTCAACTGTTCATATTCCACCTTCTCTCGACCACCAAAATACCGTTCGTGTATCCTGTTCTCTACCATCTCATACCTCGTCGTGTCGGGAATCACGTCGAACTTCAATCCGGTGATGAGACAGAACTCGACCTTAAAGAACCAGACCGAATGATGATCTAACATAAATCACATCTCATCCTCCGAGCTATCGTGATACAACTCGCGTATAAGCAGTCGATGGACATGCTCATCGAAAACTTCGTCTCCAAATGCATCCATAGGAAATGACCAAAACAAGACTCCGTATAACACTATCGGTCTTCGACCGTGAAATGTTCAGGTACCATGTTTAGTGCGGCGTCGATATCTTGAAGGTCATCGAAATGGTCGTACCGAGTTATTTTTCCCTTGTACCATTCTTCCGTCGGAATTTTCAACAAATCCTTCAGCTGATTACTCATCTGTATTTTCACAAAAAATAAGCATATAATTTACTAAAAAGGGCATTTAAATCAAAGGCTTGGGGAGTTATCTAAAGGCTCATGCACTTATCTAAAAGTCTCAAGCACTTTTCTAAAAAGCTCGGGTAGTTATGTAAAGGCTCGGGCAGTTATCGAAAAGGCTCAGATACTTCTTTAAAAGGCTCGGACATTATATACAAACTCTCGGACATATACTCAAATGGCTCGGACACAACTAACAAAGTCTCGGAAACTAATTACAAAAGCTCGAAGATTCAAAATTGACAAAACTGATATTCTTGGAAAAAGCTCGAACCACATTTGAAAAAGCTCGGAGACTGTTACAAAACCCTCAGGCACTTTAAAGAAAGTCTCGGAGATACAAAATGTTGAAAAATAAATTAATTTTGAAAATACTCGAAAATAACTCACAAAGGCTCGGACATTATGTTCAAAGTCTCGGGTATGACTAACAAAGGCTCAGAAACTATTTACAAAGGCTCAGAGATTAAATTAACAAAGCTAATATTCTTCAAAAAAGCTCGGACCACACTTTAAAAGGCTCGAAATTTTTAACAAAAGGCTCGGATACAGTTTTAAAAGTCTCGAAAACCCAGATCTTCATCGTCTATACATAAATTTTTTCATATATTAAAACCCTAACAAAAAAAGCTCGGTCAACAATTTAAAAGGTTCGAAATGTTTTATAAAAGGCTTGAAAACAGTCTTAAAACTCTCAGAAACCCAGATTTGCATCGTCTTATACACAAAATTTTCAAATATTTAAACCCTAATCTAACCACAACCATACTCAGATCTCCCTAATCAAACATAATGTACAAGTCTAAACAACACCAAACATCAAACTAATACATTAACTTATCAACAACAAAAACGACAACTACTTACCGCTATCAATTGCAATATCGTCTGAAATATTGACTTCAACACTGTCCTACCACTGTCGATTTCTTCGCCGTCAATTTTTCAGGCCGATGCTTTTGGAACGATGCGTAACTCTGTACTGTTTCTCTAGGTTTGAAAACGAAAGAAAGGACGTGACTTTTCAAGGGTATTTCTCTCTGATGACTTAAATTGGTACATTTTAAATATGAATTATTAATGTGGTGCTATTTGTACAAAGCCCACCCCAAATAGTGCTATTTATTTTTCGAACCAGGTTAAATAGAAACAATAGAGAAATAGGTTATGTTGTATGTAAATTTTACCAAGCAAACACGTCATTGACAGGAAGGAAAAAATAGCCAGGTGGACGCCCAAATGGGCATCCGGGAAATATCCTATAAGGCATCATTAAAGAGAAGAAAGTCCAAGTAAGCATATACTGAATAAAACCTACTCGGGATCAGCTAACAGCACTCGAGACTGGTTAAATAACACTTCCACTCGGGCTCAAACGGTACTATTCGGGACCATCAGGTATTACTCTTACTCGGGAATAAATACGACCCGAGTAAGAACTTGGTGCTTATTTCATACGGATTGAGAGAGAAAAAAGAGACCATCAGGTATTACTCGGGACCATCAGGTATTACTTATAAACATATAAATAGACCCATAATCTCGTCCAGAAAAGATATAGGCAATATAGCATATATCAATCATAATACAGAGAGAAAAAAGAGAGATCGAGAGCTTGTAAAACATCTTATTCTCTTAGTGGATTTTGGTTTGGTTGATCTTTCAACCACCCGTGGATGTTTCTCCGGCCATCGGAGTTTTACCACGTAAAACTTGTCTTTGTTACTCTCTCTCTACATCTCTTTCTCTTTGTTTCAATAGCCGAAATCCAATTCTTATTGGCTTTTCTGGCATAATCCAGAAATCGACTTCAACATGGTCAAATGAAGAATTAAGGAAAATAGGGTCAAATGGGGAATTTGAGGAAATGAGTGGGGTGAGGATATGTCTAATATGCCTTCCCCCAAAACACCCTTAGGCTTGGTTTGGGAATACTTCCCGGATTGCTTTTGGGACAAAAAGTGCTTTTAGATATTGATTAGTGTGTTTGGTAAAATACCAAAGAAGCGCTTTTGGTAATTGTTCAGCTTCCCCAGAAGCTCCAAAAGCAGAAATTAGAAGCTACTTTTTGTAGCTTTGAGAAACTGCTTCCACTGGAAGCAATAATGAAAACATTATATACCCATTAACCCCTAAATATTCACGAAAATCACATCTCTGTCCTCCGAATTCCATTTCCTTCTACCTCCAAATTCACAAATCCAAAACCACTTCTCTTTTCTTCTCTTCTTCTTTTTCTCTCTCTACAGCTTTGCTCCTGCTTCAATGGTTGCTGCTTCTGTTTCCAATTTTGAGTTTTTGGTTTGAGAAGGAGAGATGGCTGATTTTGGTGGCGGCGGCGAGTGGGAGGAGGTAGAGGCGACGATGGTGGAGTTGTGGAAGAGAGCGAGGTCGTCTAAATCGTCAGTGAGAGAGATTGTTAATGGGTGTTTGAGATGAAAACATGGAGATTGATTTTTTGGGGACTGATTTTCTTGCTAGGGTTTTGGAGGTTGAAGAAGAAGAAGAACATACTCTTTAAGTGAAATGATTTTCTTGATTGGGTTTTTGAAGATTGATTTTCTTGCTTGGCTTTATTTTGCTCTGATTCCCTTTTTTTTCTCTGTTGTTTGATGTGTTCTCGTTTAATAAAAGGAACTGACCAAAAACCATTGATTTAGATCATATGAAAATCTCAGCTAGTGAAATGTAATTAAGGTTTAAGAAGTCAATTAAGAAGGGATGAATTGCAGTACATCAAGAAATGAAACTGTAATTTAGAGTAATTAATGAACCCAAAAATTAATGGGTAGAGAACAATAATGTAAAATCAAGAATTCTGCAGATTAACAACAGGATCGGATAGACGTGTGGGGAAAAAAGAAGGAAAATGTAAAATTTTGTATGCAAATTAAAAGACAAGAAACATTAAAATGAAATTTGTGTCCTATATCGAGAATGATCAATTATTTTGATTTTATTGATATAAGAATTTTATGTTAATTTGTGTTCTTTTTAGTAATTTTATATTTTCACATCACTTTTACTTACGATTTTCCAAACTCATTAAAATTGTTTTTGGTTCTCAAAGCACTTTTAAAAATCAATTTACCAAACACTCAGTTGATTCTTCCCACAGCAGATCCAAAATCAATTTCCTCCATAGCAGATCCAAAAACAATTCCCTCCACAACACAGTAATGTCAAACTGAACCTTACCCGTTTTCCTCCAAATGAGATTTGGGGACAGGGATGGGGAGGGCACCCCCATTTCCCCCATGAACATGTCTATTAACTCTTTATCATGTGAGTCCGTACCCCCTACCCTACCCCATTTCCCCCAAATGGGGTTTGGGGACAGAGATGGGGTGGTCACCCCATTTCCTCATGAACATCTCTATTAACTCTTTATCATGTGAATCGCCAACTAATCGGTTGTATTTTGAGTTTTTGACCGTGCATGGTGGATCCAACCTCAATTGCCAATGCCGTTTTCTTCGTTGCCTTCCTCTTGATCTCTTTTTTTTTTTTCCAATGACACTTTATTCACATCAATCGGATTCCATTTAGAATGTACTCCGTATGGATCACTTGGGAATGCCATCCAAATTTAATTTCCAATAAATTAAATTTATATAAAAATAATAAAACAAAAGAATGATAATTAGTTACCAGTTTATCATTTGATGAAGTCATATTGCAAATGTCTTATTGTAGTCATAATAATAATCTCAAACTGTTTGATCACTACACTTGGTAGTTGCCAAATGCATCAAAGAAAGAGATCATTCAAAACTGCATATAAAATATATGTGTTTATATTTATTGGGGTTTGTTTTTTGTCAAGCCAAAATATAAAAAATATAGGAAAGTTATAATATATAACACCATGGAACTGTTAAACCATTGGCTCATGCCACTAAAGACTAGCTAGTAAATTGGAAAATAAAGATATGTAGTCCTGATCTTCATGTTATGAACAAAAAAAAACTGTCAAGACTTGTAAAACCTTCTTCTCCTTCACTTTATTTGGAATTTGGTCAAAGATATTCAAAACTTAGTCAACACTTAGCTTTGACCAGGCTAGTTACAATTTCGGCTACAAATAATCCAAAGAAATTACAACCTTGCATGAAGAACCCATCTGGAGAGAAGCTATATATATTTGCTGTAACTGTTGCTTGGTGGCCCCTATTTTTTTAGCAGGGTCGAAACAAGCTATCAAACAAGTTTAATCGTTTATGGTGTCGTTCATGTAAGATTTCTTCAACTAATTAACAAAGTTTTATTAAATATACAGCTATATATCCTCCAACTTATAGCACCGTTCTTGATTAAATATTGTCGAATCGGTTTCTTTTCTTAATTGTCTGATTAAGAGTAATTGGACTTGATGAACCAAATGAATGTTAATAATCTAGCTTGTGCTTGAAAATCAAGTTTCACTATTACCTTACAAATCTTATTAACAGTAATTGCTATATGCAGTCATCAATAATTAACTTTGTCAAAAATTGAGAAGTACTATATCAAATCAATATTATTACAGCAAACAGAAACATCAAACATATGTGGTACGAATCTTTGATAATATCAGACTGTAAATTGATAATTATTAGTATTAATTATATATACTTACAACCACGAAAGAAAAATAGTACGTACGTATGATTATTTGAAGGAGTATACAAATGCGTTCATGTATATATTAGTATATATATTTAAAATCGAATTGTTGGAAACAAGTTAATTAATACAATGACAATAAGAGAAGGAAAATTTTGATGATAGTGAGTTTGAGGCATGCATGCATAGATATATAGTAGTTAGTTTGATTTTCATTTTGGTGAAGTGGTATATGTTTCCAGGTCACAGGCAAGAGTTGATAACTGGGAATGTAAAAAGGACATGTAAGAGCAGAGTGTTGTTAATTAATTATATGAGAATCGTGAGAGAATGATCGTAGCAGAGAGATGCCGCCTAAGAAGAGAAAATGGTTGGAGACAAGCGCTTCATTCCTTTGGCAAATCCAAGGAGTAGGCGGCGCCATCGACGCCAAATCCGACGATTTTGCCTATGTCTCCTTTTTTGTCTTCTTTTCTTTATTATCCTTCTCACCACCTTCCTCTTCCTATTTACTCCTTAATTATATATTATTATTATTCTTGTTTTTTTCTCACTATATGCCCATAGAATTTTCTTAATTCCATGCAGGCTTCATAGCTTGATACGACTATATTCATTAATTACCCTTTTAGGTTCTCACTTTTCCGAATCACAAAACTTCGTATTATGCTATTTAGAATTTTCGATTCATATAAAATATGTTATAATTAGCATTTAGCTTGACATAATAACCATATGTTACTTCATATAGGTGACAACTTGTGTTAAAACTCCACATATATATTATCTCTAATAGAATTAGAAAAGTCGGTTGACTATATGTAATTACCATAGAATATACTTAATTAATTACACCTTGAAAATTTTGGTTTTCTCTAGAAGCCGAATACGAATCATTGAAGTTTATAATCCGTCTCATATTCTACATCTATCTTTAAATGATCGAGCTAATTAATTGATGTAATTCAATATAATCAAACGGATCCAAAAGGTAAAATACTAAAGTTTGTGTAAACCTAAGAAAATAAATCACAATAGATATAAGCAAGGTAAATGATGGGGCCTGCTGCTTGTTAATGTAAAAAATAATAGTTTCCATTCTGCCATTAAGCATTGTTGAAGTCCTTTTCGCATAATTCGGTATATTTGATGTGGACATTTTCATGTCCTTTTTCGTTTTTATATTTATTTCGTTTTCTTATTTATTTTAAATTCTACTTCATTTTCTCCTCTCAATTATTCTTTATTAGCCAATCCCCGAACTCAAATATTTTATAACAAGAAAAGGTCTGAAACTTCCAATGAACCTCCTCCCGATATGGGCCGGCCCAATATCAAGTGGTCCCCAAGCGAATGAATTGTCTTCTAGCCCAAGATAAGGCCTCCCCAAAGCTGAGAAGCAAGGAGTAAAAATTATGTCAGCAAAAAAGTGACAAGTTTTTATCCTATCTTTTGGTTTGGATATCTATTCTCACAATATAAGGATTACATTAATTTGTGATTTTTTTGGAACAAAAAATGGCTCGAACCCACGACCTTGTTGTACAGGTGTAAGGGGTTTACCACCGAACGAATCTCATCTCATCATCTACTCCCACAACACAAGAATAAACTTCCCTATACATATTTATAAAATACGTAGAGTGAGACACGTACCTCACAGAAAGCAACAGATTAAACTTCTAGAAAACAACGAAAACATAGTTAGAATTGATAAAATGGAGGTGATTAACCATAATCATCCAATCACATGAAACAAATTTAGGGTTTTGTCCACAAAGGTTTTTTTTTTTTTTTATTAAGACAATCTATACAAATTGACAATTTCTTGTTGATTGAAACCAAACAAGTCGATCTCCCTAGCTAGGTTTTTTTCTTTTATTTTCTCTATACATAATAAACCAAAGACAAATTCCAACTAAAGAGACTCTTGATATTGGGTTTCTAAGGAGAGAATAAAAAAAGATGATTAATTCTACGTGTGGAAGCATGGGTTTTCTGAAGAGTGAGAACTCAAGCTCTAAGCAGCTGCTATCAACTTCTCCAAACGAATCCATCTCTGCCGATCAAATGATGATCAAGAAAACAGTTTCGTCTTCTGAATTGGAGCAGAACAGCTTGACCCCACCGAACCTCAACTTCCCACCCGTCAAATTCGAGTTGGATGGAGACGTCGAAGTGCAATCACCGGACAGTTCGATATGGGAGACGTTCTTCACCGATCACTTGGACGGTGGTGACTTCATGGTGTCGTCTCCCGTGAGGATCAACGTGCCTAATTCTCCGATGCTGACTTCGAGTTACAACAACTACAATTACAACTACAATCAAGCAATGCATGGGCAGAATACTCTAACAGGGTGTTCTCCTCCGCGTTTCTCGCCTCCGCTAGGTCCTTTTAGTAGCTCATTGATGAGAGCTTCGAAAGGGCTGAGCCCACTTCACAAAATGTTCAACTCTCCGAACAACCAGTATATGCAGCCTGTAGAGAATCTTGCTTTGCCGGCGATTGAAGATTTCTTGGAGGATTACCAAAAAGATGGTTACGGTGGGCTGTTTTCGCCGATGAGGATATCAAATGCTGGGACTAATTCATTGCAGTTGTTTGAAACTCAGCCTACCTCTGTTCCTGCAATGTTGGAGTGCTTGACATTGCAGACTTCTTCATCATCAACAGGTGGAGGTTCTCAACTGACCCAAGACAATGATCATCATATTTATCAATTGGGATCCATTAATAATATAAGTACTACATCATTATCAGAACAACTCCAACAACAGCGCCTCCACGACAACCAACAGCCTCCACAAAACCAAACCCAGAGTGCTATTAACCATAGCCTGATGGTTTCTCTTCCGATTAGTTCTGAACAGGTTCAACTCTCTCTCTCTCAAACAAATCATTTTCCATTCATGTTCGATCCCGATCCCGTTTACTAATCAGGAATCCTAATAAAAGAATAATAATAAAAAAAAAACTTTAAAAAGGGGAGGGGAGGGGAGGGGTTAGTTTCCCTTTCCTTTACTGATTGTAAACTCGCTTGAGCTAACATGAATAAATTCTACATGATTACTAAACTTTTTTATTTGTAATTTGTAATTTGTACAGGAACATGACAGTGGACTTCAATTGGTGCATCTCCTTCTAGCCTGCGCTGAAGCAGTGGCCAAAGAGGACTACATGTTGGCGCGAAGATATCTTCACCACCTCAACCGAGTGGTCTCACCTCTCGGAGACTCCATGCAACGTGTCGCCTCCTGCTTCACCGAAGCCCTTAGCGCGAGGCTGGCAGCGACACTGACCACAAAACCAAGCACCTCTACTACGTCACCAAAACCCTTCTCTCCAAATTTCCCACCAAACTCACTAGAGGTCCTAAAGATCTACCAAATCGTCTACCAAGCCTGCCCGTACGTGAAATTCGCTCATTTCACTGCCAATCAAGCCATCTTCGAAGCTTTCGAAACAGAAGAACGTGTTCATGTCATTGACTTAGATATCCTTCAAGGTTACCAATGGCCAGCTTTCATGCAAGCCTTAGCAGCCAGACCTGGTGGTGCTCCGTTCCTCCGAATAACCGGAGTGGGACCATCCATCGAATCCGTCAAGGAAACGGGTCGTTGCTTAACCGAACTGGCTCACTCTCTCCATGTTCCGTTTGAGTTCCATCCAGTTGGAGAGGAACTTGAAGACCTCAAACCACACATGTTCAACAGAAGGGTCGGCGAGGCTCTCGCCGTCAACTCCGTTAACCAGCTCCACCGTGTCCCCGGTAACTGTCTAGGCAATTTATTAGCAATGATCCGTGACCAAGCACCAAATATCGTGACACTAGTGGAACAAGAAGCGAGCCACAACGGACCTTACTTCTTGGGCCGATTCTTAGAAGCTCTACACTATTACTCAGCTATTTTCGACTCGTTAGACGCAACTTTTCCTCCGGATTCAGCACAGAGAGCCAAAGTAGAGCAGTACATCTTCGCGCCGGAGATCAGAAACATAGTGGCATGTGAGGGAGCAGAGAGAATAGAGAGGCACGAAAGGTTAGAGAAATGGAGGAAATTAATGGAAGGGAAAGGATTCAAAGGGGTTCCATTGAGTGCAAATGCAGTGACTCAATCGAAAATATTGCTGGGTTTGTATTCGTGTGATGGTTATAGATTGACGGAAGACAGAGGTTGCTTGCTCTTGGGGTGGCAAGATAGAGCACTAATTGCTGCCTCTGCATGGCGATGCTGATGCTCATTATTATTATAATTTATAATTATCATTTTCATTACTTTTTCTAAGTACGTGCTTAATTTTTTTAGGATATATTGTTGATTAGAAATTAAATTTATAAATCCTAATTTGTGTAAGGTGATGCTAAGCAAAAAAGGACGAGATAATTAACGCCAAAAAAGGGAAAAGATAACAAAATGGATATATGCATGTGTGTTTGATCTGTAGAAAATGACCTTACGAATTTATGATAAGGTCAATTATATATTTATATTTGTTTAATTTATCGTGCATGCGTATATGTTATCCAGATTACATTTGAATGGTTTCCGTCTTTGATGTCGTAACTACTGGACTATAGGATTCTCACAAAGATTAGTGGTATCAACTATTAAGATAAGTAGAAAAGTTATAATATTTGTATATTTAGAGATTTCATGGAAATCAATAAGTTGATTCTTGAATCTTGACTGTGAATGTTTGATCAATACAGAACGCACATGTGGCAGAGTGCTGGAGAGCTGATTCGATTATCAGAATTCATTTACCATTGACTCAATTTTTTATTATTATATTATTAAAACGTAGTGTACTATGGTTTTCCCATTTTATAATTACAAATTATTACCATGTCAACAAGTAACATAAAGGATGCGAAAGTGAAATCAAGCCAACTATTTAGGTGAACTAAATATTATAAAACAAAATCATTGGTGTAATACACCATCCAGTTTAAAACGCTGTCTATACTCAGTGTCTGGCTTCGCAAAATGGAGAAGTTGAAACAGGAAGTTTCTACAGGTGCCTTGATCAACCACAACAATCTCAATTTCCATTTATCAAACAATACTTGTTTCGTTTTACAAACCATAGACTATTTTACCATTCAAAAAATGTCAATAGCAAATCCACAAATTGGAGGAAGAAATTACAGTATAAGTTCTTCCGATCATCAAACTCACAAATCTTGAATAAACGAGATGAAAAATAGATTGCAAGAACCAATTGTACATAAAACACCCATTTTATAAAACGCAAATTCATCATCACCATCATGCACTGTTACACAGGAAATGCCCTCCAACAGACATGTAACAACGAGGGGATGCACTGTTTTACAAATTATTTTTTCCTTCCAGCTACCCATTTTTGCGGCCGAAGAGATCCCAGCCTATCTCAAGGCACCTCGAAAGCTATACCCGGAATCAACACCAACTCTCCTTACAATATGGAACACGTGCAGAAATTCTTTCTTGGGGCTTCATCCACCTTCTTCTCTGTTCAGATCCAAAAATGAATGTGGAGCATAATATGTTAAAGAGATCTAAAGGCCGATGAAATTTTACATGGATTCATAAAAACAGCTATTTCCAACCTAAATAGTAATAATAATAAATTGCAAAAAAGGCATAGAGCATATTAGCAATAGAAAACACAAATTTACCTGTTTTTGCTTTTGTTAACGGTGGCTGCACAACAACATGCATGGTGATACCCCCTTTTGGAAGCTCACCAAAGGGTACTCTACACTGGCCAACAGTCTTGCTGTTCTCCAAAATTTTCCCAGCACTAATCAGTTTGATGTCATTTGCTGCCTTGGGTACAAACTTTTTGTCTGTTACAATTCAGAACATTTAGACGCATTGTTAGAATATAAAAGTCATACTATCAACAACCAAAGCAGGAAGAAGCTAATGTAGAAAATTGATATCAATATTGTCTCAAATGCCACTAAATTACTCTTGCTTGACAAAGTAACATAATTCAAATTCAGATGGGGGAGATCAGACTATGAGAAGGAAAACATTATGTCCTAAATAAATCAATGCCAAAACTGACTGGTGCAAGGAGATCATCAAGGCAAGACAATCCATCCATAAATTCATTGACAAGAGACGAATCGAAATCAGAGGGTAAGAAAAGATTGAGATTTAGCAACTACAATTTGCAATTTCCAAAACACATTATATATATATATATATATATATATATATATATATATATATATATATATATATATCAGTGGGTAAGAAAAGATTGAGATTTAAGGCCCGTCCTCTAAGCGTTTTTCAATTGCTGTTTTTCGAAAATGAAAATGAAAATGAAAATGAAAACAGTATTTTTGATTTTATTTTCGATTTCTGAAAACGCGTCTGGTAGCAAATACTGAAAGTTGTATTTTGAAAATGAAAACGGAAAAAACGCGTCTGGTAGGTTAACCGAAAACTATCAAAAATTGAAATATCAATTTTAGTGTTTTGTTTAATATTATTACAACTATAAACAAATTGATTAAATAATTAACCAATATAATTTTTGTATTGTAATTTTTAAATTAAACAAAAGTAACACATCAAAAATTAATTCAAAAAAACATATCAAAAAAATGAATTAATCAAAGCTAAACTTTTAAATTATAAATAAATAATTATAATATATATATATATATATATATAAATATTATAATAATATATTAAATATTATTACATATATTATAATTTATATAATAATATATATATATATATATGAATATTTCATATTTTTTATATTACATTTTTATATATAATAATACATAATATATGACATTATATCATATGTAAATATATAATATTTGATATTATATATATATATATATATTATAATATATTATTATATATTTATATATATATGAGGGGCACTTTGGTAATTTAAAAATCTTGTTCCGTCTTGTCCTAGTTATATCAAATACATAACAGTACAATTAATAGTTTAAGATTTTTTTTTTAATATAAAAAAAAAATGAAAAAAAAAACGAAAAACGAAAAACAAGTATTGTGTTTTTCAAATCTTTCACTTTTAACACTTATTTTGTTTTTCGTTTTTTTTTTTTGTTTTTTGAAAATAGAATGAAAAACAGCTAATGAATGCGTTTTCGAAATCGTTTTTGAAAAATAAAAACGAAAACGGACTGAAAAACAGCTGCAGGAAGGGGCCTTAGCAACTACAATTTGTAATTTCCAAAACACATTATATATATATATATATACCGACATCTCAAATATGATCAATGACAGGTTGATATAGGCAAAACTTTAATGAATGGTAACAAGAAAGATAATCGGATGCAGTTTCTTCAGTCCAAATGAATTGACCTAGAGCCAAATTTACAGATCTGCATCAGCATTACAAGACAGCACTGCTTGAGCAACAAATTAGGACACTATCATCATTACACCAACAGATTCATAAGGTGGCACCAGATTGCTTCTTTGCTATCACTGGCCCCAAAATCAACAATACCTGACTAATTTATAATCTAGCTCTTCATCAAACTATGATCACTTTGGTTCACATGTTAAATGGTCAAATCAACTAACCATTAAAGTTAACCGAACCAATGATTAGGGAATCATAGACATATCTCTATTCAGAAAGGATATATATTACATGCGTAGTTTTTAATTACATTTATTTGCTTGAGATTGTTGATCAAAAATGAAACTTGCTACACAAGTATCTATCATGGTTGTTATGCCCCAAAACAACAAACCGAACTTATTAAGGTGCAAACCCTTTCTTGCCAACAGATCCATCGCAAAACAAAATAGTGTGTGGTTTACTAGTTCCCAATTTCCAATCTCATTTTATCTTTCTAGCCACCCCACCGATAAGTAGGATACTTTACAATATATCTATGAAGAACCGAACACTAGAAATCAAGAACAATTAGAAAAGGAGAACAAATTAGACCCATCAAGAACTCCCCAGATGATAACCAGTAAAAGAGCAAACAAGGATTATACAACCGCAAAGGGCCAGAAATCTGTGAAAGCAACATCTAAAAGGGCAAGTATTTTATCTCATCGTAAATCGTAATAAACAATACAGAGACACAGCGTTAGTGTTGTTTATCTCGAAAAACACATAAGCCCCAGCTTAAAGCCTAAAACCACATTTACAAGGTCTCAACTAGATGACAAACACTTTCCAGGTGTCATGCACTCCAAATCAATGCTACAGTAAACCAGAAGAAGACCTTGCTGTTGTACAGTTGAAAAATTTGATGATTGTTATATAAGAACAACAAATCTATGAACTGCACTAGATGGGAAAGAGTGATATTGGATATACTTTTTCTGCAAAGTGGAAATGATTAACAGAAGTAGTAAGGAGTAAGGACATTCCATCTGGCAAAAACAGCAATATTTAGTTTGTGTAAGTGTATGTGGATACAAAAACTGTGCAAGAGAAAAGGAAATTAACACTAAATACTCCATATTTGCTTCAATATATGTCTAAAACACACAAAACAAGGAAGTGCAGGCACAATGTAAAAAATTGAACACAATTTCAAAGAGAAAAGTATGAGCTTCCTCATTTACATTTATCTAAGGTGATTGGCTTAAAAAGTTTGATAATAGCTGGTGTGATGTACATCAAACAGACTAAAAAGCCAAAGGACAGAGTTGTCAAATCAGAAGTTTGACAACATAAATAGTAGCTTAACGCTTGAATACCTCTCTGCATAAACCCATGGTGTCTAATAAAGTATATATTCTAGATTGACTGAACAAGTAGGAATGACCCATAAATGAGAGCCAGTACGAGAAAGGAAGGACAACATTGGATAAATTGCATCCACAACAAGAATGATCGGCACTCTAGCTCTGATGTGAGTGATGGCAACAGAGAAAGAACATAATTTTAATGAGAGAAAGGAGGATGATAAAACTTGCAAGGGGGGAGAATTTGCCTCCTAGCTTCCCTATGAGTCTTCTTACATAGATTTTAAAATGCAATCTCTAAGACAGACTTCTTGGACGAAGAGTGTAATAGAAGTAGTTTAGTGTTTCATATATATAGAATTATGATATTCTAGATATGGCTTATTTTCTGATAGTCTTTGTGGACTGATTGTTTGCCCCTTTGCCCTTGTAATCTTATCTCTTTTAATAATCTTCTTCTGGCTTCCTATCCTTGTAATCTTATCTCTTGTAATAATTCTTCTTCTGGTTTCCTATCTAAATAATGGATGGTGCCACCACAGAAGAAAAGATAAACTATATCTGCAAAGCCGGAACCATCATGTGAAAGCCAAAGACAATAGCAGTCCTGCAAAGGAGTATTGGTAATACCAGGATGAAAGGAAGGCAAAGGTAATACAAGACAAGTGTGAAATAACAGACAAGAGGACCCATGGTTTACAAAGAATACAACCCTGTATAAAGGAAAATGGCAGTAATTTGCTGTGCCCAATCTCAATTCAATGTTACGAGGTCTCGGTTTTTCAATCGTCAGTGTTTGTACTTGAAAAGTACCTCCTACCTCTTAGCACGGTAGAATTAGAGGATTTTGAGAAAACAACGTGGTACCAATTTGACATAAGGCATATAAGAATATATATCAATAAAGAAAAATCCAATATCAATTATGGTAAACAAGGATCATAACCAAAATTAAAGGATAAACAAAGAAAACAATAGTTAGTACAGGAAAAATTCATTAATTTTTCTCAAACTGCGCATTTGAGCGAAAGAAAAGTCTATCATCAATTTTCACAACATAAGTACTTTTAGTAAATGTAATCAAAGCTGAGGCAACTCATCAAGTGACAAGTATAAAATCACCGATAAAGGTCTCAAATGCATCTTTCTCCTATACAAGTGGCCCAATATCAAGGAAGTAAATATCGATTTCAATGAATATATCGGGGGTTCAAATTTTTGAAAATTTCAGTGAAAATATCGCCAATATCTTCAAAATATCGGGGATATCAAGGATATTTTTCATATCGTTTCCCCCTGAAATATGGAAACTATCGAGGTTAGTTCGATCAAAGGATCGATATTTACTTCCTTGCCAAATATGCAAACAGAGTATACATTAATTAATGTCAATCATTTAATAATTGCATCCAACAAAGTGACATAAATCACCGTATAATAGACAACTAAAACTGATAAGTAGCATCATCAAACAATTACACCCGATATCAAGGATATTTCTCATAACGTTCCCCCTAAAATATGGAAATTATCGAGGATAATTTGATCAAAAGATCGATATTTACTTCCTTGCCAAATACGCAAACAGAGTATACATTAAATAATGCAAATCATTTGATAATTGCATCCAGCAAAGTGACATAAATCACCACATAATACACAACTAAAACTGATAAGTAATATCATCAAACAATTACACAAACTATAAAACACAATGTTTAACTCCTGACCTTTTGGCCAATCAGCAAGGATCCTTTCTTTCAGCGTGGCCACAGTCGAGGCTGGCGAGTACTGGAATGGACCAATATCTGATCCATCGTACAACCGGAACTTCAGCTCTACCAGGTCCTCCTCCGGCATTTCACCTCTTCTACTACCAATTCAAAACCCACGGACTTTCCTCTTTAAAAATTCAGGAATCAATTCAAACCTGATCCAAATCATCATTCGCATTAATACTGAATTTGGTTGCCAAGAAACTACAAGAAACAAATAGAAACTAACATCTTTCATGCATCGTAATCTTGTACCAAAACCCTTCTAAAACAAACTGGCAAGTTTACAAACCTAAAGAGCACATATAAATCCTACACTGTAAATTAAACAAATTTACACCCTTTAATTGCCAACAGAGAGAGAAGTGAAACATAAACTATATAAACTTAACTGAAAGAGCTTCCGATAATCATAACAAACTAAACATTACAACCAATTTAACTTCGAATTTACTCTCAATTCAGTACTTAACATTCCCCCCCAAAAAAAAAACAAACAGTAGATACTCTTTATTATTCCTTTCATTACACTGCAATCAACCAAACAGTGGCATCATAATAAAATAACAAAACTCTATAGCAAAATTCAACTGGCATCAGAACATATTATAAAGTATAAACACATACATAAAAAACCATCAACAATACCACACTAAAGATGAACAATTAAACATAAACATAAAAACAAACCCAAATTTAAAAAAGAAAAAAAAAGTACCTTTAGAAGAATAAATCGACGGTGTAATCACAAATCGGGAGCTTTTTTTTTTTGTTGAAGGAGTATATCTAAAAGAAACCCTAGAGGGTATGCACCGATCTTGACGCTCACTTTCTCTTTTGGAGTTTACTGTGGTTTTTCATATACGCGTTTTTTGGGAGAAGATTACGTTTTGCATCTTCTTCTTTTTTTCCGGTTTTTATTTTTCTGTTTCGGGGTTTTTTTTGGTATCTTCTCTCTTTTTGTCGAAGGAGTGAGATTTCGAGCCCGAATCTTGTCAGTTCGGGGTTTTGCTTCTCTGCGGACGCGCTTAATGCACTAAGATAAGAACGAACAGTTAGAAGATCGTGAATGCCTTTTGTATAACACGTGGTAAGCCATTACTGGTTTGTTTTTAAATTGGTCAAACGGTAAGACTTTGGTGAGTTTGACCAATTGTTGGAGGAAGATGCAGATGCTGCCTGATGAATTGTGGTCGTCAAAGGTTCAATTTCCATGCCTCTTAAAGAGACAAATGCATTAAACATGAAAGTAGATTCTCTCTATCTAAATTTATTGTTATTTAAAAAAGAAAAATCCTTCCATATATCTATTCTCATGCTCAATATAATCAAGTAAAACCTCTCTAAATTAATAGTTGTAGGACTCACCCTTGTTTTACTTTGTAAAGTATTATTTTATCTTATAAAATATGTGAAATCTTTTTTCTTGTTTTTAAAAGTTCCTTTTCGAAATTCCTTATTAAGTCAATAAACTTATTTTGGGAAAGTTATTTTCTTTTTTCAGGATTCCTTATTCTGGAAATATTTGTTAAGGAAATTTCCAATTCCTTAAGGAATATGATTTACTTAAACACCAAAGATAATCACCCTATAAATATTGAGGCTTATTCTTTGGTTATACCTTTAAATTATATTCCTAATAGCTCCTAAAAATTATCTCTTTTATATCTTCTTTGCTATATAACAAGAGGACAATTAAAAACAAGAATGATAAAGTCAAAAATATCACACATAGTGACCTTGAGCAAACTAGTATCCTAAAGTACTTTTCTAATTCTTGATTATTATATAATATATTTTATATTTTTATAGAATTATTAATTTTACAACAATCGGGACCAAAATTTTACATTAGGTTTCAAAAAGAAATTATTAATTATTACGATAGAAGAGTTTATTAATCGTTTACATTGACACAAGTCGAGACCGGTAATCTATAGGAGATTAATTTACAGGGGTTTTATTGTAGTACTTTTTAAAGATTGAGTTTTAAGACTATCATCAACTTAATAACCAGTGCCTGCCCTGAGGCAGGGCACTAGGAGCGCCCGCCCAGGGCACAGAAAAAAAAAGGGCCCATTTTTTTTTTTTAGTATTCACATTTTTTACTTTGATAAATAAGGGGTTTAGAAAATGATGGTACTGCTCACATTTGACACATACAACATGATCCATATAATTATACCATTTTTGGGTTAAAAAAAAAAAGGTGTGGAAATCAACTTCTTATATAGACTCATCCTCTAAATCCTCGACTAGCTCTCTAAATGAACAAGAATAAGGAAGTAGAATATATAAATCTTAGGATAAAAGAGTGTAGAGAAAAAAAATAAAGAAATTAAGAGCCATTTAGAAAGCAGTAACATACCAAAAGAAGAAAAATTCGGTCTAAAAGCAAGATTAAGTGGAATAACTCTAGCTGAGAAAAAATGGAATGAAAATCTTAGATTAATAACTAAGAAAAGAAAATTTGAACAATGAATTTCCATAATAGTATGTTTTATAGTAGTATATTTGATAGTAATTACAATATTTTCAATTGTTTCCTTAATATTTGTTTTGCAGGACCATTAGATGAATTTATGTATATTATACAAAGTTTAGATATCTTTGAAGCTGAAAAGATTTTTGGTTTATTAATTATTAAAAGTAGATTTATTATCAGAGAACCGTTGATTTCAAAAAAGCTTTATATAACAAAGATTTACTTTTTTAATCTAATAGAAGAACATTCCAAAGCATTAAGAAGTTTAGATACCAATTCTTAAGAGAGGGGTGCTGTTTATACAGGTATTTCATGTTCCCATGGAGAAACTATTAAATTTATATAGTAACGAGGTCCATGAAGCTTTGTTAAGAGTCACTGTGTTGATTATACTAGAATAGTGTCTAGTAGAGTTCCTGTTTTTATCTGAAACAAAATTTTGTTTAATGTGGAAACCTCTCTGGTGGCCTTGTGTAAGTCCTGTTGATGAAATGCAACTGTGGGCTCTGGGAGGATTGAAAATTCCATTTTGAGTCAATGAAAACCATGGGAAGATTAGGTTAAGTATGAATTTTCATTAGAATTATTAAAAGTAAATGAGTAGCTATATTTGTACCTATGAAAATTTGTATGTGCATCCCTCTTTGCATGCACATCTCATTAAGAGTTTTTAAAAAATTTGTTAACGGGAAATTTGTTTAGGATGAGAAATTCCTATTAACACCCTCAAGACCACTACCACGAAAGTGGTGGCTGGGGTTGGTATCGTTGATAACTGACCTGTTAGGAGGTAAACGAGAGGCTGGATCGCAATAACAGTAAACTGGAGCTTTTATTATTGATTACTTGCTTCGAAATACAAATCACTCTCTCATATGCTCACAGTCTCTCTAGGATCTAGGAAGGTGACAACTTTATGCTTGTCGAATAGTGAAAACAAAGGTGACCTTGTTCTGGACACAGAATTTAGGTCTTCCCCTCTGCTTTCTTTCTTCTAACTGTCGTTCTCCTTCTGTTTTTCGTATGATATCCTTTTTCATATCCCGCTTGGCCTTATTTATATATGGTCCAAGTAGGTTTGAATTTACTGATATCCCGCCGCGATCCTATGAATCTGTTACCTCCTTATCGGCAGGATCCTTTATTTAAAAGTTGTTGACTTCGAGTAAATAGCGGAAACGATGATATTGTTAACGAAAATGAGTTTGTTTCCTTTTAGGAATCAAACTCTTGACTCACACATAAACGGAATTAAAGATATGATCTTGTATGTTATCGTGGCATGGCTTTTCATGGAGGTCACCGAGCTAGCTGTCTGTCGTCTCATAGAACGAGGTAGATACATGCTTCGACTCTGTTATTAGAAACTCGGGATGGATTTGCCCTGATCATTGGGAGCTTGAGGTGTCCTTGTAGACATTCCTAGGAGGTAGCCGGGGTAGTGTAGATTTAGGCGTGATTCCTCTTTCATGCCCGGCAGGGACAGCGGGCTTCTGGTGAGGTTAGCGGGCTTCTGTCTAAGACTACTGTTAAGTTTGTCCTCTGAAAGTCTTAACCTGGAGGAAGCCCACTTTGCTTGTCGGGCTTCTCTCGAATGTCTCTTGAGCTTGGAGACCCCCTCTGGCTTTCATGGGGTGGTTGAGGAGCTCGTCCTCAGGAACCGAGGTTCTCCGATAAGTGGCCTAGAGAAGCCCGAGTTCCAGTGTTCGTGTGGAGGCTCATCTTGGTCGCGTCTAGCTTGTTTTCTAATAGTTTTGAAGCTGGGCCACCTTCCTTGCTCCTGCGGGGTAGCTTTATGGTCTATCTGGGCTTCATGAACGTCGATTATGGGCTTTGACTTGTGGCGAGTAAGTGGAAAATTTCTCTTTGACCCCTGACCAAATTTTACTATTAACAGAAGTCCCCTCTGACTTGAACACCGGAGGTAGAGTTGGGGTTGGAGTCGGATTCCTTGTTTGATTGTGAAATTTTTCCGTTATAAAAATAATTAATGAGAGCGAAATCTTTTCATTAATTACCCAATATTGAATTTGAACTAGTGTTCTCTTCAAGAAAAAAACGGTCGCAAAACTGCTCTCTCCGTGACCCTAGGTGATCTTTCCTAGGATATCGCCGACATCATTACCCTTAACTTCTATTTAAACCTGGCCTTACCATCACTTCTTTCACAATTTCTCAATTTTCAAATTTTCAAATTTTCAAATTCCCTCTTTCTTGCTGCCCTCTACCGATTTCCGCTTATCTTCCGCTTACTTCCAAGTTCTTCTCATCCGTCAATGTGGAATTCCTCAGACAGTATCGAAGCCTTGGTTGAGGGCACCGGAGGCTCTAACCTAGTTTCTCGTAAATGGGTGTGAGGAATTTCGAGTGACGAGGAATCTTTCTCGGTCTGCCAGCACCGTCGTTCTAGTAGGAACGTCTCTATTGGCTCCGGCTTCTCGAACCAGCCCGACAACCCTCTAAACCTAGTTGACTAGGATTCTGATGCTGGGGAGAGAGTCGACCCTGTCGGGAAGGTTCAAGTTACAGTGGCGGAGCTTCCTTCAGCGATGACCCTTCCTTTCGAACCTAGGGTCATCCCCGATTCAATCGTTGACCCTCAGTCGATTAGCTGCCTTCGGGATAAATACGACATCCCTGACACAGTTTCTCTTAGTGTCCCCCACAGAAATTACGACGTCTTCAGCCCGCTCAAAGGCATACTTTCCATTCATGTTGTAGCCTTCGAGAGTGGGGTGAGGCTCCATCTTCATCCTACTCTTCGGCGGGCTCTCAACGCCCTTCAACTGGCTCCGCTCCAACTAACGCCCTGCTTTTGGAGGCACTTAGTCGGCTTCCTCATGCTATGGAGGGAGCAGTGCGAGATGAGCAGCATAACTAGAGAGCCCGGGGCAAAGGAGCTTGCTTTCCTTTTCCATATTGGGAGCCTGCCTGAGGTCCCTCGGGGTCAATTTATGCCAAAGCCAAGAACAAATTCAATTTTATCATCTCTGGGGCTGTTGAGGTTTATGCCCTAAACATGTAATTTGAAAATGGATTTATGAAATAAATAAAAGGAAAAGTTCAACTCATTATTGTTGTGTTGTTTATTTTATAACTTGTGCATATATTTAATATCCAAGATTACCGGATGAAATCTCGAACTGTGTATATGAGTGTCATATACAGATGGATACAATAAGAGACGTGCAATCTAAAAAGTCCATAGATAGCAAATAAAGCTGGGTACTTTATTTGTGGTTAATCTGTAGCTGTGGTTCATTTCGTAATGTACGGTGATTCTATCCTGAATCATTCATATGAGATATGGGAATGGAGGCACCTTATATGATGTGATCATATAGGACTAGGCCATGATCTATATGAATCTCTCACCAAGATCCGTTTACCGATGAGATTCATATATATCAACTAATGATGACTATATATGGGTGATCTTAATCCTGAGTGTCTTATCGACTCCTTCAGGTTAAATTGTGGTCTTTGATATACCATGGGTGAGGTCAGATGCATTTCCTGATCAATATACTTCGTATGTTGGGATTGTGGTTCGGCTTGTGGCTGGGAAGGTTTGTACACAATAGTGGAATCCACTCCTTCTTGTGAGAAGTATATGGTAGTTCCCTTAAGGGTTGATTCGGGGCTTGGACAATATGAGCGCTCTCCTAATTCCGTAAGGAAATAAGATTTATTGTTCATTATATAATCAACGGTACTTAAAGGATATATGTAATTAGAGGGGTATAACGGACATTATGACCTAGCTCTAATTATGAACTACTGTGGAGGATCACATCATGTGTAATAGCTCTATCAATGGACACCGAGTTGTATCGGTCTGTGTAAAAGCGTCTACAGTTGAGAGAGTGCAGCTTCGGGTTTTTAGTGGAATAACACCGGAGTTAATAATCAATGAATATTAATTAAAAAGTTTAATTAATGATTCTGAGGATTATTAGAGCTCAAAATACTGTGGGTCCATTAAGTCCCCTTGCTAGCTCGATTGATTTAGGTAACAAGGGTCACGGTTAATTAATTGGATTATCCAATTAATTGGATTATCCAATTAATTGTGTTACAAAAGTGACACGTATATATTCGGGAATTAATTGAATAATGAGATTATTTAATTAATGAATGTTAATAGTTAAATTAATTAAATAATTATATTATTTAATTATATTGATAATTATGAATTATTAATTAACTGTTAATTGGAGGGTGTTAGTTGATATATGGATTTAGGTGAAGATAAAATAATAGAATTATTTTATTTTTACTAAATCATTTATCTAAGTGTTTAAATTTAAGTTTAAATTTAAAATACTTATTATCACTTTTAATATATTAGATATATTTAAAAAAATGATAATTAAAAGATATATATCAACTAATAACACAAGAGATTGCATTGGATGCAAATTGATGTGTACATGAAACAATAATAAAAAGAAGAATTTGCATAAGATGCAAATACTTAATTTTTATAATATATATATATGGTGAAGCAAGTTGCGTGAAAATAGAGAGATAGATATATATATTGGTTAGCAAATAGTGCAACAGAGAGATATATAAATCAAAAGCGTTATAAATATATAGTTATTGGTGCAGGTGAAAAAAAGAAGAAGAGAGAAGCAATTAACTATATATATAATATCTTTGCACTGCTTCACAAAATATATATCTCTATATATATCACTACTTCTCGCCGATATATAAGTCTGTGCACTGCTGCTCACAAATATATATATATATATATATCACTACTTCTCACCGATATATATGTCTGCGCACTGCTGCTCACAAATATATATACTCGTGAAAAACGAAGCAAGCTATAGATAGATATATGGTTTCATGTTTTGTGTATTTTTTAAAAACATAGAAGAAAAAGTTTGTTCAATTCTCTCTAAATCCTCCATTCAAGTTCATGAGATTGTGATGCGTCCACACGCAGTTACCAGTCCCGGGAGATAGAGATGAAGATCGAGTGGTTCAGACAGGAGTACATCGTAAAGTGTAGGAGCTTCCAAATATTGGTAAGATTGGTTCAGACAGAAGTATAACATAAAGTGAAGGAGCCTCCAAACGTTGGTATGTTCTTCTGATTTTATTGATTACAATTTTCTGTGTATAAATATTATATGTATTAGTTCCGAAAAAATAATTACGATCCAAAGTTCACTGGTCCCAGATACAGATATGATATGTATAAAAATTTTAAAACCTAGTTCTGCTGCGTAACCGGTGAACGGGGGTTCCAACAATTGGTATCAGAGCAAATGCAGTGACGACTGGCCGATCCCCGGGAACACTCACGCGTGATCGTGTGACGAAGCGTGGCTCTCTGCCTGGGGGCTTCTTAGAGGAGTGCTCTGATAGGTATATGTGGGTGTCACCCTAAAAAGTTGGGACCGGACCTACACCCATGAGATGGGAATTGGAGCCAACAATTGGTATCAAAGCCTGATTTATTTTTCGGAACTGGAAATTGTTTTCGATGCTCCTGTATGTATGAATGTGTAGGCACCATCTTTATGATTGTATGAATGTTTATAATTAAATTGTTTAATTTAAACATGGTTGATCGTAATTTTTTATGGTACTGTGGATTTAGGGTTTACGGGTTGTATAATTTTTATTTTATTTTATTTATTTTACTGTTATTGTATTGTAAATAATAAATAAATAAAAATTGTAACCTATAAACGAAGAACTGGAAACGCGCGCGACGTCGGTACTGTTCACCGAGCACTGTTCACGGCGTACTGTTCACCGATCAATGTTCACTAAGGTACTGTTCACCGACACTGTTCACCAGGGTACTGTTCACGCACGGTTCCGTTGGGAAGTGTTGCCTAGTGCGTTCCGTGTAGATTTCCCGTTTCGAATTCATAAGATGAATCGGAGTGACCTAAAGAGACTGGAAGACTCGAAAACTCGAAAATTACAAGAAGACCAAGGAATGCCTTGGGATTTTTTTTTTGTAATTTTAGATTCCAATTTTTTAGGTTAAATAATCCACAGTACTCGGTCAATTCATGTATGCTTTATATTATATGATGATTGTTGACGTTCGTTTCTGGATTTTGTCAGAAAAACCAACAAGGACCGGATTTTAGCTTTTAATCAAAGAGGAGAGAAAAAGGAAGTAATAAGACACAAGTTTTACATGGTAAAACTCCGGTGATCGGAGGAACATCCACGGGTGGTTATATGATCCAACTAGCCAAAATCCACTATGAAGAAAGTAATTACAACCCTCGATCTCTCTTTCTCTCTTTTAATATTTTTTGTATCACTGCTGTGTCTGTTATATTGCCTATATATTTCTGGACGAGATTATGGGTCTATTTATATGTTTATAGAACCCTAATTCGCTTTATACAAGTAATACAGGATCTTTGTATTTAATTGTGATTTGGTTACTTGCTTGAAATAGATTTGTCTTCTTTCCTGTTTCGGAAGCTTGTAATGAGATTAAATGCGATTCTAGTAGCATAGTTCGATTAAGACTTATTTCCTTATAAGAGTATAGACTTCTTGGAGAATCAAAAGTGTTCTTGGAGGAGGAATCCTTTATGCTTAACATTCTCTTTCTTTATAATCCTTCTTTAATAAGGAGCCTTGACTTGACTTGTGGACTACTCTATAAGCTTCTTACTCGGTTATCGTGCTTATCCCGAGTATAATGTTAAGTATGCTAGTCCGAATGACGTCTCATGATCCGAGTGAAAAATGTCTTTTACTCACCCCGAGTAAGTTTAATTGTCTTAACTGATCCCGAGTATGTCTTGCCTTGATACTTGTTTACTCGGGTTTCTTCTCCTTAATGACGCATCGTAGGATGTTTCCTAAGTGCTTATTTGGACGTCCATCTGGCAACTTTCTCCATCTTGTTGATGACGTGTATACTTGGTGAAATTCACATACGATAATGATAAAAGCATTGTCATGCATACGTATGTCATTTTATATTAGATGGGCCAACACAAATATATTTGATATGTCATACATGAATCATAACTTGATATTTTATGTATTTTTTTAATGTGATTAAAATGGGCAATATACATAATTGGATATGAATAATGAGATTAGTTTTTAATGGTTAGAAAACTTGGTAATTCTCATCAATATTAATCTAGTTATTAAAGAGTTTAATAAGTTAGATTAATAGGGTCATTTATTGTAATTAGGATTAATATGATTAATTACCTAATAATAAATGAACCGAATAAAGTGTTAGAGTTTTAATAGTTAAAATTTGGTAAACACTAACATAATAATCTAACCTTAGTAAATAGTTTACAAAAACTTAGATTATTCACTAATAGATTAGATTTTTAATTGTTAAAAATCATTAATAATTTATTAGTTTATTAGAATTTGTTTCTAATTAGTTAATGCGCTAGATAACTTGATTAAAGTTAGTCGTTTAATCCTGTAGAATCTAGGTGCATTAACGGTTAATAGAAAACCCTAACTTTAAAATAGTGAGTGAGATAGGGATATATGACATATATATCCCGCGGTCTCCATAATTAGTTCAACACCGTGAGATCCGAGTAAGGCCTCGTGACTGCTTTGCTTTCGTCCTCCCTAAGGAGGGTTTCCACAAAGGTCAATACCAAGGTTGACTTCCTAACGGATAGGATTTCTGAGGGTATTTCGGGATTGACCGACCCTAAGGCGGCAATTCTCGAGTTAAGCTCGTGAGATCTGAAATGGTGGGTTACACTCACGAAGGTTTTGATTAAGTTTGTTAATTAAAAACCTGACTGAATGAACGATGGTTGAATGATATGGAATAAGATTTATTCTAGAATATCATTTGATTGAGAATGTCTCGGTCCAACATGCAAAGACTTGACCGACCCTAAGGCGGCACTTCTTTGTGGTATGTTGGATTGTCGTGGTATAGTAACAAGTTTTAAGGTAGTTCTAGTTCGTTAAACATGTGCATGCATCATGTTTAAATTTATGCCAAAGCACTCGCACTTGTTTTAAATAAATGACTGAATGAATATTTTATTTATTTCAGCAATAATGTCTTCTGCATTACTTTAAATTCTCGTAAACGACATATTAACTGGTGATAACTATACTAAGTGGAAACTTAACATTAATGCAATATTGGTCACCAAAGACCTCAAGTTTGTGCTTACGGAGGAATGTCCTCCAGCACCTGCTGCCAATGCCACACGAACTGTTCGAGAGGCAAGCGAAGGGTAAGCCCAAACCTAAGAAAGCCCAAAGCAAGAAGAAGTCCAAGAAAAGTAAATATGATTTACTTGTTCTTGAGTCGTGTTTAGTAGAAGATTATTCTTCACCCTGGATAGTTGATTCGTGGGCCACTAACCATATTTGTTCTTCTTTACAATGGACTGATTCTTGGACACAGCTAGAAGAGCAAGCCTTCTCAATGCTTGTGGGGTCAGGGGATGTCGTGTCGGCACGAGCAGTGGGCGTAATTAGATTACAATTTTATAATAATTATGTATTGTTGGACAATGTATTTTATATTCCTGGATTTACACGGAATTTAATTTCAATATACACAGTATATTGATTAGGAAATGCATCTAACCTCACCCATGGTATATCAAAGACCACGATTTAACCTGAAGGAGTCGATAAGACAGTCATGATTAAGATCACCCATATATAGCCATCATTAGTTGATATATATGAATCTCATCGGTAAACGGATCTTGGTGAGAGATTCATATAGATCATGGCCCAGTCCTATATGATCACATCACATAAGGTGCCTCCATTCCCATATCTCATATGAATGATTCAGGATAGAATCACCGTACATCACGGAATGGACCGTAACTATAGATTAACCACAAATAAAGTATCTAGCTTTATTTGCTATCTATGGACTCTTTAGATTGCACGTCTCTTATTGTATCCATATGTATATGACACTCATATATACAGTTCGAGATTACATCCGGCAATCTTGGATGTTAAATATATGTACAAGTTATAAAATAAACAACACAACAATAATGAGTTAAACTTTTCCTTTTATTTATTTCATAAATCCATTTTCAAATTACATGTTTATGGCATAAACCCCAACAATCTCCCTCTTGCACTAAAGCATGTGAGGCATGTTTCGTAAACCTAGACCATCTAGGTGACCCGAAAACACTTTAACCGGTAAGGTCTTTGTAAATGGACTAACATGATTGTCTTGTGAGGCTATCTTTGTGACGATCACATCTCCTCTCTACATTATCTCTCTAGTGAGATGATACTTTCTCTTTATATGCTTCCTTCTCTTGTGGCTTATTGGTTCTTTGGAATTTGCCACAGCACATCTATTATCACAATAAATTGTGATGGGCATATCCAAATTTGGAACAATCTTCCAGATCACACAAGAACTTATGGAGCCAAACAATCTCTTTAGCGGCTACATATTCGGCTTCCATGGTGGAGTCAGCAATGTAAGATTGCTTGATACTTCTCCACACAATGGCTCCACCACCTAGGGTGAATACTGATCCAAACGTGGATTTCCTAGAATCCCTATCTGACTGAAAATCAGAATCCGTGTATCCTAACGGGATCAAATCCTACCAGAAATATACTAGCATATAGTCTCTCATTCTCTGAATATACTTGAGAATTGTCTTGACTGCAACCCAGTGATCCAATCCTGGGTTGGACTAGTATTTGTTGACTACTCCCACTACATAGCAGATGTCCGGTTTCGTGCATAACATAGCATACATGAGACTACCTACTACCGATGCATAGGGTACACGTCTCATACCCTCAACTTCTTGAGGTGTCTTAGGACACTATTTCTTAGACAAGTGAACTCCATGCCTAGAAGATAAATTACCTTTCTTGGAGTTTTACATCGAAAATCGTACAAGAATCTTATCGATATATGATGTCTGAGACAGTGCTATGAGTTTGTTTTTAAGATCCCTTATAAGTTGGATCCCTAGAACATAACTCGCCTCTCCCAAATCTTTCATTTGGAATTGGCTAGCCAGCCAGCCCTTTACATTAGACAACACTCCCACATCATTCCCAATGAGTAGGATATCATCTACGTATAGAACCAAGAAAACTACTTTCTTATCAATGATACGCTTGTAGACACAAGGCTCATCGACGTTCTGCTCGAAGCCATAGGTTTTGATCACATCATCAAACCTAATGTTCCAAGATCTAGATGCTTGCTTAAGTCCATAGATGGACCTTTACAGGTTGCAAACCTTTTGCTCTTGATCTGGAGACACGAATCCCTCTGGTTGCATCATATAGATGCTCTTATCAAGATTGTCATTCAAGAATGCAGTCTTGACGTCCATTTGCCAAATTTTGTAATCGAAATAGGCAGCAATGGATAAGAGAATCTTAATAGACTTAAACATAGCTACTGGCGAGAAGGTCTCTTCATAATCGACCCCCTCTTTCTGGGTATAACCTTTGGCCGGTACTCCTGAGGTAGCCGGGGTAGTGTAGATTTAGGTATGATTCCTCTTTCATGCCCGACAGGGACAACGGGCTTCTGGTGAGGTTGGCGGGCTTCTGTCTAAGACTACTGTTAAGTTTGTCCTCTGAAAGTCTTAACCCGGAAGAAGCCCACCTTCTTTTCGGGCTTCTCTCGAATGTCTCTTGAGCTTGGAAACCCCTTGGCTTTCATGGGGTGGTTGAGGAGCTCATCCTCAGGAACCGAGGTTCCCCGATAGGTGGCCAGAAGAAGCCCAAGTTCCAATGTTCGTGTGGGGGCTCGTCCTGGTCGCGCATAGCTTGTTTTTTGATAGTTTTGAAGTCGGGCCGGCCTTCCCTACTCCTGCGGGGTAGCTTTATGGTCTATCCGGGCTTCATGAACGTCGATTATGGGCTTTGACTTGTGGCGGGTAAGTGGAAAATTTCTCTTTTACCCCTGGCCAAATTTTACTATTAACAAAATTATATTTTGTAAACACACCCTAAACATTACCAAATATATCCTTTATTTTATTTATTTTTTAAAATTCTAAAAAAAAATAAAATAAAATAAAATAAAATAAAAAATGAGGAGGTCTCCTCCCTTTTCATTTTATAAGTTTGTATCTCTTTATTTACATACGATATTTCTTTCCGTGGAAACTGTCATGCAGATCTATTTGTTCGTAACTTTTTTTTTCGGTTTTGTTTTTTCTATATATCGTGATATAAACTTGATGAAAATTACTTTGATTAAACTTTTATAATTTTTCTTAAAAAATAATATATATATATATATATATATATATATATATATATATATATATATATATATATATATTATCAACTACATGATTTTACAAGATTTAGATGTGAAATTGAACAAAGGGTCCAATTTTAAATATTCGCCAAGGGGCCTCCAAAACCTAAGGACCGACACTGTTAATAACTTAAGTTGAATGACACTTAAAATGTTGATCTATCAAAAATACCCTTGAAACACACTCATAAAAATAAGTCTCATAATTTTTTTTATGTTTTCGAGACTTATTTTGTATTTATAAGACTTGTTTTCTAATTTTCGATACTTATTATGTATATTTGTAATTTCCAAGATTTATTGGATAAAAAAAATCCATTTTTTTTTATCTTCTCCATCATTTCGACCTCAAATGGAGTTATTCTCCATCTCATTGATGGATGTCCTTCATCAATAGAGATTTTGAAAAGAAAAAGGAAACCCTAAAATGTATAAATGTAGTAAAAGCAGGAGACGAAGGTAAATACTGATATTATTTAAAATTAACTTATTATACCAGTATTACTCTTAAAAGTACAAACAAAACAACGGGATAATGTCACTAAGGACCCTATTTTTTTGAAAAATGTCACATATTTAAATGTCTTTACCATATTAGTAATTTTAATCCCTTTATTTTTTCAAAATACATCAATTTAGTCCTTCTGTTAGTCACAGGTCAACCAAATTTAACGGAACTTGGGATATTTTAATCTTTTTCATAATAACATATTATTAACATATAACAACAAAATTAGCTAAAAAACACAATAAAATAAGATTTTTTTTTAAAGACAACAAAACAAGATATTATATTATGAGATAAGATTTTGTTTTTTTTATAAGGATAAACTTCTCCAAATCTTCTCTCTCTACAATCTCAGATTTGTTTAGACAAAATAATATATATTTTTAAAGACAACAAAATAAGATATTATATTATTAGATAAGATTTTGTTTTTTTTTTATGAAAGATACGATTTTTTTTTCTTCATCTCTTCGGCTTCTCCAACGCCACTCTCTCTCTCATTTAAAACCCAGAAATCCAAACAATCTCAAATTTGTTTAGAACTCTTTACTGAATTTTATATCTAAGAGCTTTGTTTTAATTAGTTAATTTAAGCAAAAATAAATAAATAAATAAATAAATAAATAATGATCTCTCACCCTTTTCTATTCTCTCTCTCTTTTTCATTATCCGTTAAAAAAATGTTGAATTGTTGATTGTTTGATTTTGATTATTTTGGTTGAAATCGAATTTCGTTTTTGTTATTGTTCGATGGTAAAATTAATGAAAAAAAAAACTGGATGATATTGTTGTAAGAGAGGAGAAGAGGGAATTTTTCCTGTGTAAAAAATGATGGACATGGATTTGGATCTCCATCGAAGGAGGCGATGGTGACCCATCGACTGAATCTCCATCGCCCGACGATGGAAGTCCGTTCAACGTTGTGATCTAATGGCTCCATTCTTTTTTTAATTATTTTTTAACTGTTTTTTTAAACTTTTTTCCTATTATCCTTTAATTTTATTTTCAGTTTTAAAATTATAACTATTTTTTTATTATGTATTAAATTTTTTATTCTATTTTTAAAATTGCAAATGTTTTTTAAAAATATTTCTATATTATCCTTAATTTTTTGTTTTTTCTAAGATCCTTAATAAAATTTTAATTTTTTTTTAAAAGATCTTAATAAGTTTTGTGTCTCTCTAAAAAAAACAAATTATGTTCTTTTAATTTTACAAACCATTTAAATATTATTTATTTAATTTTAAATTAATCATTTTAGTGTTAAAATCTTGAAATTATTTGACTTTTTTGAAAAGTTGTCGTATGTGAATTTTACCAAACATACACGTCATTGACAGAAAGGAGAAAATAGCCAGGTGGACGCCCAAATGGGTACTCAGAAAATATCCTACGAAGCATCATTAAAGAGAAGAAAACCCGAGTAAACCAGTAGTATGGCAAGACCTACTCGGGATCAACTAAATTACTCCGAATCGATTAAAAGTACTCGGGATTAACCAAAAAACATCTTCTACTCTGGCTCAAACGGATCTACTCGGGACCAACCAGTGTTATTCTTACCCGGGATAAATGCGACCCGAACAAGAAACTTGGTGCTTAATTCACACGGATTAAGTAATTAAATACGCGAAGATATCCATCAGGAAGAATCCCAAAGAGAACAGAATACTGAGCTAGAAGAATTCTCAATCAAGAAACAATTTGATTTTGCTACAAAGACTACCTTCTTATAAGGAAACAAGTCCAAATAAAACTGCACTACTAGAATCTCACTCGATTTCCATAAGAGACTCCGAAACAGGAAAGAAGACAAATCAACCTCAAGCAAGTAACCGAATCACAATTAAATACAAAGATCTTGTATTACTTGTACAAAGCAGATTAGGGTTCTATAAGCATATAAATAGACCAATAATCTTGTTCCAAAATATATAGGCAATATAACATACACAACAAGCAACCGAAAAATACAAAGAGAAAAAAGAAAGATCGAGAGTTTGTAAACATCATATTTTCATAGTGGATTTTGGCTTGGTTGATCCTTCAACCACCAGTAGACGTTTCTCCTATCATCGGAGTTTTACCACATAAAACTTGTGTCTTCGTTACTCTCTCTGAATCTCTTTCTCTTTGAATTAATAGCTGAAATCCAATCCTTATTGGCTTTTCTGACACAATCTAGAAATCGACTTCAACAATTGGCGCTAGAAGGAGGGGTGTTGAACCTCCGAACTTGTTAAAAGCAATGGCAGGAAGTAGAAGCAGTTCATGGAATGGCCAAAAATCATCAGGCGATTTCCATGTTGGCAACACGTCACAAGATCCTGCAGCAAACACAGAAAACCAGCCTGCACACCTGGCAGGGATCCAGCAAGTTCCTCCAACCAACAGAGATCTTACGATGCGTTTCCAAGAGGCCCTGCAGCAATTGATTACAGACACAGCAAGAGAAGGGATTGATTTACTGGCTGCAGGAGCACATACTCCCAATTCTCCTCCCGCAAGGCTTCGTTCGGTGGTGGTTGGGCCAGGAATAACTATGTCAGAAACCAGAAGGAACTCTTCCCCAATCAACCCGGCTGGACAGGAAACACTTGAAGAGGAACAACATCACCAGAGGCTGGACCACAATCAAACAGTACGCACTAGACACCGTAAATATGACCGGCACAGGGATCGGTCGTCATCAGAAGATAGCGATCGACCTCATCGAAAACGTCATTACAGAGTCATGCTAGAATCTCAGCATCAAAGTGAAAAGCCAGAAAGAATGACTATTACCCAACGGTTCAACCGTCGAGGAAGCCCGGTGGGGGACAGAGATGTCATGATCCAGAGCCTAACTCAAGAAGTCGAGAACAATAGGCTTCAGATGGATGCCTTGGTCAGATGTTATGGCTATAACGATTTATCTGACGACGACTCAGACAACCCATTTACCAAGGAAATCTTGTGGACCCCTTTCCCAGAAAGGTTTAGGATGCCGCACGTGGAGTAGTTTAGGAAAGACACGGACCCGAAAGAGCACGTGAGACGGAGACGCTATAAAAGTGCCTTGGCCCAGTATGCCCACAGCGATCCCTTTTTATGTCTCAATTTCTCACAAACTCTGGGGGGGTCGAGGTGGTTCGGAAGGTTACCTTCAGCAAGCATCAAGAGTTTCAGTGAATTAATCAGGAGCTTCTCAAGGCAATTCCTAAGTAACATTCACAGGAAAAAGTCAGTGGCTCATCTTGCTTAAATAAAACAAGAAAAAGACGGGTCACTGAAGAAATATCTAGGGAGATTCGACCAATTGGTATCAGAGATTGGCAGTGCAAACGATGAAGCCATAATCGCTGCATTCATCAACAATTTGCAGAATGGACGACTATCCTTTGATTTGAGAAGAGCACAGCTGACTAGATATGCTGACATGATGGATATGGCAGGAGGATACGCACTGGTCGAAGAAGAAGAATTAGCTACAAGGGGGAGCTATATGCACGGAGGAAAGCCCGAACAGAAGGATGTTGAAACCAAAGGGCAGAATAAAAAAGGAAAGCTAAAAGGGAACGGCAAGGAGAAAAACAAGGATGAGGGTAATGGGCTCAATGCCGAACGGTCCACAGAGAAATACCGAGGCAGATATACCAATTACACCCCTTTGCGGAAAAAACAAGGAGAAATTTTAGCCATCTTGGCAGAAAAGAATATGGTGCAAGAACCGCGACGACAATCTCAGTTCGCCCGGAGAGATGCAACCAAGTATTGCAGATTTCACATGGAAACCGGGCACGAGACTTCAAAGTGTTTCCAGCTCAGAGATTACATAGAGACTCTTATTCGGGAAGGGCACTTGCGGGGTGTAATCTTAAAAAAAAAGATGAGAAATCAGAAACTAAGAAAGAAGTTAAGGCAGATCACTCTGGACGAAATCAATGGCCCAGTCCCGAGGCCAATTAGGTAATACATACAATATACGGAGGACCCTCTACCGAGAAAAGCAACCGAGAACGAACTGAGGAAATCAGAGAAGCAATAGAAACAAGGAATAACTTTGACGTAAACTCGGTTGAGCCAGACCCGAAAAGGGTGAAGGAAGGATGGGACCCGATAGTCTTTACAGAGGTAGATTCCCATGGCGTCGATGTTCGGCCTAATGACGCCTTGGTTATAAGTGCCCAGATTGGCCATCAGGAAGTCTGGAGAATTTTAATAGATAATAGAAGTTCAGCAGACATCTTCAATGTGGTTGTCTATGACCAGTTAAGGCTAGAACGAAAAGATTTACAGCCTTTCCATACTCTATTAAGAGGGTTCTGAGGGATAGAAGTCAGGTCACTCAGGCCGGTAAAACTGTCTGTGAAGATTGGAACAGCACCTTGCCAGAGGACTATCCTACTCGACTTCGTGGTAGTTGACTTAGACAATTGGCCGTATAATGCATTATTGGGTTGGCCATTCCTGAATAAAACAAGGGCTGTAACCGTCATTTATGCATTAAAGATCAAGTTCCCGACAGACCAAGGGGTAGGGATAGTCAATGGATCCCAAGAGATGACCATAAGAGCAAACCTGTCAGTATACAAAGGCAAGAATGATGCTGAACAGGTGTGCACCATAATGCAGCCAAATCAGTGTAAAGAATCCTCATCATTCAAGTTGGATCCAATGGAGGACTTAAATGAATCCAAAGCAGAACCAGTTGAAGTGATTAAAAGAACCAGATAAGGTGGCCAAGATTGGGGCTGACTGGGAGGAAAAATCAAGCAAGACCTCACCAATCCGCTTAAAGAATACAAGATCTTAGGAATAGTCGACCATGGAGCTTATTGGATTGCTCGACCCAATGGAGGGGTTTTACCCTGACCATACAATGCATAATATCTGAAGATTTTCTATCCTTAAAATATATATATTTATATTAAATATTTTATTCTTTTTCTAGTCTGGACAATATTAGTCGGGATAAATATTAAACTGTAATTTAAATCTGTTGATTTTTTGCAGTAATAAATAAAACTACTCGGAATTTCCGAAAGGATAGCATCTAGCTCGGAATTTCCAAAAGAAGGCATATGATAATAAGAACATATGGAAGCAGAGCATGATAATAAGAACATGCAAATAGAATTCTCGGGACCATCAAATCCCGAATGGGCGGAGAAGCTCGTAGGAGCATGCCAGCCAGCAAGGTCAAAATGACCTTCGTAAAAAGGCAAACCCGATGCACCAGACTCTGGAAAAATGCTCGGGATGCTATCGGGAGAAATTCCGGTGAAGTGCGTAGCTGTGTTGAAGCAATTTTTTTTTTTTTTAAAAGAGCTCAACGATTCGGCAAACCCTTGCGCATAAGAACTGGGGAGACGTCCTTGATATTGCGTAAGGACTCGAACGTATGATCATGGTGAGCCTTGATGTAATGTTCGGGTAGCAACCGGGTATGAAACACAAGTGTAAACTTGCCTGTTTCAAGATGACTCGGTTAATAATAAAGAGCCAGTTTAATAAGATACTTGGCAATTGAAGTCATTCAGGTAACAACCGGTTTAATAAGATACTCGGTTAAGTTACCCGAACATTGAAGAAGCCAGTTTAATAAGATACTTGGCAATTGAAGTCATTCGGGTAACAACCGGTTTAATAAGATACTCGGTTAAGTTACCCGAACATTGAAGAAGCCAGTTTAATAAGATACTTGGCAATTAAAGTCATTCGGGTAACAACCGGTTTAATAAGATACTCGGTTAAGCTACCCGAACATTGAAGAAGCCAGTTTAATAAGATACTTGGCAATTGAAGTCATTCGGGTAACAACCGGTTTAATAAGATACTCGGTTAAGTTACCCGAACATTGAAGAAGCCAGTTTAATAAGATACTTGGCAATTGAAGTCATTCGGGTAACAACCGGTTTAATAAGATACTCGGTTAAGTTACCCGAACATTGAAGAAGCCAGTTTAATAAGATACTTGGCAATTGAAGTCATTCGGGTAACAACCGGTTTAATAAGATACTCGGTTAAGTTACCCGAACATTGAAGAAGCCAGTTTAATAAGATACTTGGCAATTGAAGTCATTCGGGTAACAACCGGTTTAATAAGATACTCGGTTAAGTTACCCGAACATTGAAGAAGCCAGTTTAATAAGATACTTGACAATTGAAGTCATTCGGGTAACAACCGGTTTAATAAGATACTCGGTTAAGTTACCCGAACATTGAAGAAGCCAGTTTAATAAGATACTTGACAATTGAAGTTATTCGGGTAACAACCGGTTTAATAAGATACTCGGTTAAGTTACCCGAACATTGAAGAAACCAGTTTAATAAGATACTTGGCAATTGAAGTCATTCGGGTAACAACCGGTTTAATAAGATACTCGGTTAAGTTACCCGAACATTGAAGAAGCCAGTTTAATAAGATACTTGGCAATTGAAGTCATTCGGGTAACAACCGGTTTAATAAGATACTCGGTTAAGTTACCCGAACCTCGAAGAAGCCAGTTTAATAAGACACTTGGCAATTGAAGTCATTCGGGGAATAACCGGTTTAATAAGATACTCGGTTAAGTTATCCGAACATTATCCAGTTTAATACAGCACTCGACAACAATCAGCAATAAACAGATCAAGACCATTCAATTCAAAATAAAATAAAATTTTATTGCTCCTAAAAGAATGGTTACAGATCAAAGAGTGGTTCTTTACAAGTAAAAAATAAATCAGAATTTTCTACAGTTCTACAAAATTAAGGTTGCGAGGATTTCGAGCCTTTGCCAATACTCGGATCTGGCACCATCTCGTACTCATGAAGCAGGCTCTCATTAGACGGCCAAGTGATATTTTAGACAATATCATCCCTCCACCGGCTGTAATCTTCACCCGGGACTGGCCCGACATCTGGGACTACACCATCAACCGACTCTTGACTTGCATAAAAGGTCGAGAGAGAATGCTCGGACGGAATCTCTAAATGCATGGGATGGGGATCTTTGCCTTGACTACGATAATAGGCTCTCCATTCCTTCATCTGAATCCGAAGAGACTCAAAGGACCGGTCCATAAGATGTTTGATTGACAACTCCCAATTAGCTAGAGCCTTCTAAGTCGCCATATTCTTAACTTTGAAGAACTCGCCGGCCAAAACTAGCCCACGTTGAAATTCCCAAAGAAGTAGGGCATCATAAGCAGGGGATCTTTTAAAACGATCCACCCCTTGGACTTCAAGTTCCAACCTGGCCTCTCGGGATAGGGATTCAACTGTCAACACCTAGCGCTCCAGATCTTTGATTTTTTGGTCATATGCCGACCTCGACTGCTCTGCCTCCTGCTCGAACTTAAGCACGGATTCTTCAGCAGAAGATAGGAGATGTTGAAGTGATGCAACCTTCTCCTCTGCCAAAGATGCCTTCTCCTCGGCTTTAACCTGCTTCGCCAGACAATGGTCGACGAATATCTGTACAGAACCGACCTCCTACTGGTAAGCTTTCTCGGCTCGAGCACGGCCCTCCTCACTTGCCTTCAACTGAGCCTCTAGACGCCTTATTCGATCAGCTTGATGTTGCTGCGTCTGAACTAACTCAGCGAATTCAGCCACCATCTGCAAAGAGATATATTCAGAAATCTGACAGAAGCAAAACAATAGAGGAGTCGGATTTAACTTACATAAGATGCACTGTTAAAAACATTTTGGAGACGTTCGGTCAGGGAACCATTCCGAAAGCCACTCTAGCGGTCTTCCCCGTTAAAAGCCAGATCGGAGGACATCTCCTGTAGCATATCCTGAGGAGAAAGGAATAAAAGAACCCCCGAGGGTTCAGCTCCCAGATTTTCAAACTCGGGGGCAGGAGAAGCCCTGTTCGGTTCTAAGGATGGAGAAAGATTTGAAGGAACCCCCGAAGGTTCAGCCCCCATATTTCTAACCTCGGGGGAAGAAGAAACCCTACTCGGTTCTGAAGCAGCCGCATCTACTGATGCTCCAGCGCCAACACTCGGGGCAATCTCATCCGCAACATCTTCATCACTGGAGTCGATAAATGAGACTACCCGAGGAACTTTGAGAGGACTAGACGACGAATTAACTGCCTTTCGCTTCTCACCCTAAGAACGGTGGAAGTTAAGGTCAGCAATAGGATCTTCCTGCAGATCGTCCCGGAAAGACTCAAAGAATTCGGCACATGAGGACACTTGATCCATCAAGACGTTACCACCGTCGTCGGCTTCAAACCGTCCAACAGGCTCTTCACCCGGACCTTCATATTGCCTCTCCCTATTATCAGGCAGTTGGGTGTCAGTTGGCTCACCTTGGCCACTTGAACTAGCAAAATCCTGAGTAGAAGGCTGAGCACCCCGATCAACGCACTCGGGAATTTGCTCAGCAATATCAGTTTCCTCATCAGGCTCGGGTGGAGCAATACCATCATCACCCTGACGGGAAGCTTCTTTTCTACTCGTCTGCAGAATCAACTTCACCTGGCGAGCCTGAAGATCGCTGACGATGTCCGTATCGAACACTTTACAAAAAAAAAGATCCATCAGAAAATGAAAAGCAGAAAAATACAATAGAAAGGGCGATGGGTTACTTACATCGCCTACGATTGCCAGAAATCTGTCTGAAGAAGCCGAGCTTTATCAAATCCTCCTATTTAAAAAGATAGCTCTTGCTCCTCTTCTCCAGAGTACGAACAGCTGCCCGAGTCAGCCTCTTCAGCTCAGAATCATTATAATCAATTATTTTTCTGTTCCACACTTCGGGGGAACAGAAGAAACGGGGAACACTCAACACCGTTCGGGAATCCCCAGATCCAACAGTGACGTTGAGCCCGAGAGACCCTCTAGTAAAAAACCAACTGTTCTTCCAGAACTTGTTCGATGTAGGGAATCCCCATACAAAACCCTTCTTTTTGGGATCATCAGAGGTGTCGACCTCCCGATTCACCTTTACTCCTTTGGGGACCCAGCCGTCCGATGGAGTAGATGCAAGAAAAAATGTCCTCGTTTTGCTAACCTACCTCAGCGTAAAGAAATGCCTGATTTCATTCGGGGAAGGCGGCGAAAGGTTCATTCGACTGAACATATGCCACATTCACATCAAGATTTTATAACTATTCGGGGCCAATTGAGCTGGGGCTATCCCTGTTTCAGCCAAAATCCAGGCAATAAAAGGCTGAAAGGGAAGTGTGACACCACAACATAGCATTGATCCATAAACCGCGACCATACCCTCAGGAGGATTCCATACGGCTCTATCCCCGCAGGAACCAAAGTGACCTAGTCGGGGCAAGTCGAATCGGGAGCGGTATTTTTCTATCTCAGTTGGCCCGACCACATTCGGCTCAGTATCAAAGCCACTCGGGCGAGTATCAGAAAACGAAAGACGAGACGCCCTGTACACTTCATCAACGTCACCCTCGTTAACAGTCTATTCTCTGGTCTGAACGCTGCTCGAGCCGTGCTTGTATACCTTACTTCTGCTCTGATGTTTACCTATCCTTCTAAAAGATACCCTGTGATCAGAGATATCAGAATCAGAACTAGATGGAGAACTTGATACAGGGCTAAAAGTGACGTCAGGGTGAAGCCCAGAAACATCAACCTCTAAGAATGGAGGTTCATCTATTGGGATATCCCCCAACAATCGTTTAATGCAAGCAACTAACTGGAAATTCTCACGTTCTAATGCATCAAAAGCGATTTTAAAGAGACGATGGCGGGAGGATGGCCCCATTAAAACTAACCTTGAATTGAGGTTGATGTAAGATCTTCAAACGGAGAATCGTGAACTTCTGGATAAAGAAATTTGAGTTTAAAGAAATATCTGCTGAAAATTGTTGAGAATAAACCAACAATGTCTCTCAGCGAAGAATTTAAAAAGGAGACGGCACGAAACCCTAGGATTTTTATGATGAAACTCGATGACGTATGCGGCGTTTGAGGAGACGGAAAAATCATTTCTCATAAATGATATTGAAAAAAGAGGAGACGAGGGACACGTGTCAAAACAGGAAGTAGCCCTCGACCGTCAGAACTTCAAAACGTCGCCATCATTTAAGATCTCGCGTAATAAAGCGAATCGAAATTACAGGGTCACCATTAAGGCACGCCATTATGACAAGACGACTATTCTGACGAGTAAAAATTAAAGATGATTAAAATACTCTTGCCCGAAATGAAATTTACTCGGCAAAAATATTTTAAGGGGGTATTATCGTATGTGAATTTTAAGTCATTGACAGAAAGGAGAAAATAGCCAGGTGGACGCCCAAATGGGCACTCATGAAATATCCTACGAAGCATCATTAAAGAGAAGAAAACCCGAGTAAACCAGTAGCATGACAAGACCTACTCGGGGATCAACTAAATTACTCCGAATCGATTAAAAGTACTCGAGATTAACCAAAAAGCATCTTCTACTCTGGCTCAAACGGATCTACTCGGGACCAACCAGTGTTATTCTTACCCGGGATAAATGCGACCCGAACAAGAAACTTGGTGCTTAATTCACACGGATTAAGTAATTAAATACGCGAAGATATCCATCAGGAAGAATCCCAAAGAGAACAGAATACTGAGCTAGAAGAATCCTCAATCAAGAAACAATTTGATTTTGCTACAAAGACTACCTTCTTATAAGGAAACAAGTCCAAATAAAACTGCACTACTAGAATCTCACTCGATTTCCATAAGAGACTCCGAAACAGGAAAGAAGACAAATCAACCTCAAGCAAGTAACCGAATCACAATTAAATACAAAGATCTTGTATTACTTGTACAAAGCAGATTAGGGTTCTATAAGCATATAAATAGACCAATAATCTTGTTCCAAAAGATATAGGCAATATAACATACACAACAAGCAACCGAAAAATACAAAGAGAAAAAAGAAAGATCGAGAGTTTGTAAACATCATATTTTCATAGTGGATTTTGGCTTGGTTGATCCTTCAACCACCCGTAGACGTTTCTCCTATCATCGAAGTTTTACCACATAAAACTTGTGTCTTCGTTACTCTCTCTGAATCTCTTTCTCTTTGAATTAATAGCCGAAATCCAATCCTTGTTGGCTTTAGATTTTCTCGGCTATGGATTTTCTGACACAATCCAGAAATCAACGTCAATAAAAGTAAAGATGTAATAATTAATAACAAAACCTTTCAAGGGTAAAATTGACATTTTAAGCTTGTATTATATATTAACAAGGGTAAATTCATACTTTTACAAATGTAGTCAAAGTTGGCTGTTATTTTTTTGGTCAAAAGATTAAAGTGGTGTATTTAAAAAAAATAAGGATATGAAGTCGCTTAAATATGTGATATTTCACTAAAAACTAGGGAGTTCAGTGAAATTACCCCTAAAAAGAACGCTATTTTCCTTTATTTCCACATGAAACTCCCCCACATAATCATCTGCTCCTGACATTGAGGAGAGGTGCATAACAGCATGAGTGTTGTGCTAGTTTTTATTTTATTAGATGGTTATAATTTATTTTATTTTATTAATGAATAGTCGACTACATTTTTAAATGAGTTTAGGCAATTATAAGATGAGGATAAAATGAGTTTTGGTGTCATATTTCAACAACAAAAAATGCTGAAATGTGTTTGGATTTTTTTTTTCTTGACATAAAAAGTGTAGAAGAATTTTGGTATAAAAGAGTTTCGAGAAGAAAATGTTCTCTCTTTTAAAGTATTGAAAGCAACCGGTGTCACAAAATCCATTCAAATGGAACAGTAGGAAGCTAATTAGACCCCGCGTGGAGTGGTTCAATTATACAAATAACTCTCAATGTGCTCGGTAAATGATCGAATCTTGTATTCATCAGAGCAATTATGAGAAGTCATGAGTAATAAATCTAGATTATACGATGTTAATATTCTTATAAATATGATTGCTTAAATTTATATCAAGTACACGCCATTAATGGTGAAATAAAACATGAGATAAAATAGTCAATGTCATTTAATTACTTTGATTATAGTCTGAATTTAATATGATTTTTTTTTTAAAGGATTAATACGAAGGTTATGATTGATCGATTAATCACCTCCTTAAAAATAGAGAAACTCATCCTAAACTAGGTGTCTAGGTATACAAACCTTTTTACTAAGCTAATTACTTTAGAATTTCTCTCTCTAAAATGTGTTTACTAACTTGGTCGTCCAAATGTAAACACCGGTTATCAATCGACACACATAACGGTTTATTTATTTTCTAGATTTTCAAGCCTCGATAATGAGAGATAATCCTTTACTAAGGACTTTACCAACGATTCAAGAACTCCCGACGTGTGGTTTTGGACACCTATTTTTAAAGTTTGAATCGATCATTATCTGTCCGTCCGACGTATCTCATTGACTCCCTAATTGGTCCACATATCATTTTGACCTGCTGATTTGGTTGTACGGTACCCACTAACTATTTTTTTTAGAAAAAGCACTAACTATTCAGCACATGATATGATATATTCTGATATAATTTGAACGGTGTATTCGGTATACCCAATTTTTTTTCCATCCTTAGGTCAACCTTTTACGGTTAAGGCGTGGGAACAAAAAGACAGTGGCAATGTAAAACAATGAAATAATAAAAATTTAGAAGAACAAATCGAATAGATCATATTACACAACCTACTTGGGATTCGACTCTTCACTGAACACTGAACACTGAACTCCCCTATCAGTAACAAAAGTAGTTTATAATTAACAGTGACATTATTAGAGGTTTGAAAAACCAAATATCATATATATACAACAAAAAGAAAAGGAAAAATAGATTTATGGAGATTAATTCATAAAAAAATTAGTAAATATTGTTATCTATTCCTTTCATTATAAGGCAATCAACCAAGAAGTGGCATCATGATAAAAGAAGAAAACTCTTAACAGCAAAATTCAACCAGCATCAGAACTTAATATAATCATATATCAGTCTAAAAGCACCACCTTTTCAATGTGAGAAGTGAGCAATTATATCAGATAGTTCACAATCACGAGTTAACTGACACTATAAAATCCCAAAATATAATAAAATCCTAATAGTTGCTGGTTTGTTGAACGGCTGTGTACTGACTATCTAGAACCTCAATGAGTTTGTTGGCTACAGAACTGGCATAAACAGAGGCACCTTCATATATCTGCACAAATTGAAATGTAAAATATTATATCAACTATAATCTGGCTGAATTCAATGAGTAAAATGGAAGATCAAAGCCCACCCACCTTGGTGTTGAACAAAAAACTGTAGTAATCGCCGATAAGGCCACCAGCAACATGGCGAAGATCCAGATGAAGCTCCTCAAGAAGGTTGGAAACGATCAACAAGCAATCGATCTTTTTTCGTTGAATGAGTTTGATGGTTACTTCATCGTCAATGATACGAACATCAACCTCTGTATTCTTGGATTTCCTTTGAAGCCATGATGATGAGCTCCTTAAAGATACATTATTAATATTGTTACAGCTCTCAACATCCCCTGCAGCTGCAGCATCTTCTGTCTTAAGTCTCTTGTTCCTCTCTCTGCTACATCTCTTTTTCTCCACCAGTACTTTGAGTTCATTAACTGTTCTCAGAAGCTCTTTGATATATTCAATTGCATCTCCTACCACTGATGCTCTATCATTCTTTGTTGTACACAAAGTCCCCAATCACAAAACAAAGCAAAGCGATTTATCATCAAATTGAAACGAAACGAATTAAAGAGAAACAAGTTGGTTTATAAGGAAGAATTACCTTGGTGGGGTTAGGAACCAAACTTCTCAGAACCACGTACTTATCCTTCAACTGTACTCTCCTTTGGCGCTCGCTATCCAAGGGTTTTTTCATATTGCCACTAGCTTCTATCCCTGCAATGTCCCTAGTAAACTCCAGAACCCTATCATCAAACTGGCCTCCATCGGAGTCCAGGTTTCCAGCTCCGAACAAGGAATTAGGACCGCCTCTTGAAGCTAACATGCCGTGCCCATGTGGTATTGATTGGTATAACTCTCGGAAGAATGGAGGCTGTGATGGAAGGTTCAAATGAAGCACGGGATCATACAAAATGGAAGACACGGATGTGCTATCTGGGGTTGCGAGGTCTCCCATAAACCCCAAGGTAGTATGGTTTGTGGTTGCAAAGGAGATGGTTGATGAATTTGAGGTTGTGCTTCTGGGCAAGCATAAGAGATTGAGAAGGTCTGGTGTTTGAGAGTAGGCAGTTTCTGGTAATGAAGAGGGAATGTTGATATCGAAGCTGTGGTGGCCATTATGTTGTTGGTCATGAGAATGACTGAAATCAATATCATGCGCTGTTTCCTGGACATCAGCATTCCAATTAGATTGATTATATGTAAGAACTTGATTTGGGTCATAATTTTCATGAATCACTTGTTGCATCAAATGGGTGTCGTTATTGCAAATATCCAAGGACAGATGGTTGTAAAGTTCGAAATCCATAGCGGCAACAGCAGCAGCATCTTCCTGGTGATGACCGTTTCGATTGGCTTGGTGTTGATGGTGGTAAGAGAGTTCTTCCGATGAGAGCTTCAGATTCTCTCCAGATTTGATGTCTCTGTTTGGCACGGATCGGGAAAACTCATCATCAATTGCACCTTCTGCCATGGAGTTGGGACCAAAATAACCTGCCTGCTTATGCAATTTGGATGTTAATTTGTCTGAGCCGGTTAACAGGATAAACCAGGTTTAAATATAAATTTATGCAAAACAATTAATACACGAAACAAACATTTTGACAGAAATGAATGCAAGGAGTCTTCACAGGATTGTAGAACAGTTGGTGCTAACATTTGTGAATGGAAGAATATCAGCTAATACTTGTTATAAAATTACACCAATGCAGCTACAGAACATCATAAATAACACTGAAAACTGGTATAAATTTAAGAGTTTACATCGAAAGGAAAAAAATGGAAATCAACACAACAAATTTTAATTTTTGATATTTAAAATGGATCGAATTGCAGCATGATCACAAAGGGTCCCTCAAAATATCTGAAATATGAATCCCCTGACCGTAAACATAACCATTAACCCGAATCATACTGAGTAGTAATTTAAACCACCATTAACCCTCATTCACTTTTGATCAAAACCCTAACAAAACAACATAAAAAAAAAAAAAAAAAAAAGACTCACAGCTCTCCATAGTCTCATCACAAAATTAGACAAAATTAAAGCAGAATTAACTTTAACAACAATCTAATAAGAGTAGAAGACAAAGATATTACTTATGAAACAAGCTAATAAACACTACTGATTACAGATAATTCATAGACACAAAGGAATATATAACACAATCTCATTAAAATTACAAGATTATACAGAAACGAGAAACAGCGAAGCAACTCACCAAAAAATTCCAGTATATGTGAGATGATGCTTTGGGGATTCTTAATCAGAGTGTAACTCTTCCCATCCAGTTACAGTACACCAAAAAATTCTGAAATTCTGGGAGCTCTGAATCTCCACTCCAAAAAAGAAAAAGAGTGGAAATCGAAAAGAAAGAAAAGCAGTGGTTACATTACAGAGGAGGCAGGTGAGTCATGAGTGTGAAACGAAATCAAGAAAATGTTGAGTGACATTCCGTCTTCTCTCTCTGTCTCTCTGTGGAAACCATTGAAATAGTAGTAGTTGAATGCCAATTGCTTGTTTGCTTGCTCACACAATATCAGCACAGCACAGAGTTTGTTACTGGGATCCCCATCTTGGGTCCCACTCATGGTCTTCGTATTCTCATTTCTGATACATCCCGCGTGATTTCTACTTTTCGCACTTCTTTTGTTTTTTTTCTCCGGAATAGGATTTTATGTATTCAGCTACGTTGAATTTAGAAGGATATAATGACACGTGTATATTAAAATCTTTTAAACGGTATAGGTTAATTTTAGTTTTTTTTTTTTCTCTTTCCTCAATGCTAAAATGATATTGTTTTCTCTTGAATACCATTCATTCCAAATTTGCCTTGAAACTTCACTTCTTTCCAACCTTCAATTCTCTCCATTTCCTTCCACCGAGTCAACTCACAAGTTGTATAAAATTTTCCTAACACCAATGAATCATTTGCATATAATCCCAGGGCATTTTATTTTCATTGATAGTCTGTCGGATCTGATGATGAAGAAGAGAGAATTTGGTGGAGAAACTCTCTTTTCAAGTCTGTAAGAATTGTGAATTTTAATTTGTTAACAAATTGCCGTTCTTGGGTATAGAGGAGGCGAATAAGAGGTGATATAGTGGTTTAGTGATATAGTTGCGGTGGCACTGAAGAGAGAGAAAAAAAAAAGAATAAAATTTAATCTAGACCGACAACACTTAAATATATACGTGTCATCGGATCCTTAGAAGTTCAGTACAGTTTAACAGAGAACGCGTTAAGCAGAGAATCCTAGACTTTTTCTCCTAACAACTTATTTTTACTGGACTCTATTTTTTTTTAAAAAAAAAATCAATTTTTTTGAATTATAATATTAAATTCGGGGTTTGAGAGAATAAACATAATGGGAATTCACAATCTCAGGTTAGAGATGTGAGTAGTTTACCTGTAATTTGTCAAATTCATTTCTCTCTTTTTGTGATAAAAAAAAGGCCCAGATCACGTGTCTGGCACGGGGATTGATTGTGGACCTTTATTGAAGCCCATATGACAAGTACCATAAAATCTAAATGCTCCATTTTCATCCTTTGTACTCGGTAGACTGGTACTTTGTCTGGTAGGCAAGATTTTGGCATCGATCCTATTTGGAGAACTCTCCATGGCTTTTGTCTTTCATTTTCGTAACCACATGGATTGAAAAAAATGTGTTATCGGGTGTTTCATGGAATTTCAATAACAACTTATTGGTTTTGGAGATTTGCGTGCCACAATCCCCTATAAAAAGAGCTGGGTGTCCTAACAATTCAAGGATAACACAAGCAAAAAATGCTAAAAAAAAATCATCAAACGTAATGTTTCCTAATAAGTTAGGAACCATAATTAATTAATTTTAACCTTAACTCTCTCACGAGTTATATGTTCCTCTAAACAAAATTATCTTCCTAATCACTACTTTAGTTGATTCTTATATATATAAACAGAATCTATGATATGCCTATTGACATAATTGATCAAGGGTGCATTATCTCGATTCTCGAATAATCGATGATTGCATGACCAAATTATATTCAGCCAATTGTTACATCAAACCTTTTCGACCATATATGATGCCTGTATAAGTAGATTAACTCCTTCACTTAAGCCAATTTTTTTTTTTAAAAAAATAAATATAGGAAATGGATTGTAGAATATCAATAATCAGAATGTCAAAGATGCAAAAAAACTTGGTTCTTTTGTTTATAATATCATCACAAGAATGTTCCATTTCCTGCCCACCCTTCTGTCTTTTGAGAGTTTCAAAGGTGATCTATTAACTCAAAATGTAGATTACTAGATGGTTTAATTAAAAATTAATGAAATAATTGAGTTTGCTTTTAATTTGAATCCGCGGCCTGCTTACTCTTTTGGAAGATTTCCACAAAATGGAATTTTGTTTAAAATTAGCTGATCTGAAAGTTAAAATAACTATCTACGTTTAATATGGTTTGGTGGTATACGGACTCAAATCACTTCCGCTACGTATAATGAAAGATATGCTATCACATATTCTAAGGTGTGATGTTAATCATAAATATTAAATATATATGTTTAAATCGGACAATACCTTTAACTTGTTAATCATACATTTTTAAGTATGAGTAATGTTACTTTGTCACAATTTTGTGCCTAAATGATGTGACAATGCTCAAGTCTATTATTTTAAATTAGATTAGATTTGCATGATTTAAATAAATGGACTGGAGTGTTGCCATATAATTTGACACTAGATTTAGGCAAAGTAGCTAGGGCTGACCCTGAGATTTTCGGGGTCCGAGTCGAAGTACAAAAAAATGAGGGTCTCGATATTTTATGTATGTTTACTAGATTTTTTTTTCTTTAATAAATAATTGTAAATATCAATATAATAAGAGTGTTATACCGTTTTTTAATATATAAAAGATAATTATTGTTGGGATTATGATTCAAGTATTCAGCACACTCTAATAATTGAGTTTTATAATTTATGGGCCTCTTTAAATGAAATATGTTTAGTATCCTATTTTGAACTCATTTTATGGGTTTATTAGTTTGAAAAAATTAGATGTTCAGTGAGTTTTTTCAAACTCATTTTTATAGGTCTATTAGTTCATATAAGGGTTATATGTAAAATCAATTTTTTTTTTTAACTTTGGGGGCCTTATAGATCGGGGGCCCTAGGCGGTCGCCTCACTGGGCTCCCCCTAGGGCCGAGCCTGAAAGTAGCATTAGTCTTTAAGTATATATGTTTATGTCAGATAAGGGCTCGAAAAATAAATAGCATTATTTGGGGTGGCTATTGTGCAAATATCGCAATATTAATAATTTATGTTTAAAAGACATCAATTAAGGTGACCAGACCAAAATACCCACAAACAGTAAGTTTATGTCGTTTTCAAAGTGAGAGAGAAAGAAATCGACGGCAACAAAATTGATGGTGAAGTAACCGGAAGTTGGAGAGCAGAGGAATTTCGAGACTTGATCAGAAAATTTGTAATCGATAGAGGTAAGTTGATTTATATTTTGTTATTGTTTTTGTTGTTCTTAAGTTGTTATGCATGATTGATAAGTTGTGTGTTGATTGAAATTGTAGATTAGGGTTCATTTGTGGATTTGAGAATGGTTATGGGTTAGGTTAGGGTTTGAAATCAGATTGAACTTTTTTTGACGAAGATGAATTTTAGGGTTTTCGAGCTTTTTAGAACCTATTTCGAGCTTTTTTCAAAACATTCGAGCTTTTTTCAAAACATTCGAGCTTTTTTTTTCTGAAAATTAGGGTTTTTAAACTTTGAATCTCCGAGACTTTCTGATACATGTCCGAGTTTTTTAGAACCAATTCCGAGCTTTTTTGAAACAAGTCCGTGCATTTTTTTTTAAGGAAAATTAGGGTTTTTAACTTTGAATCTCAGAGACTTTTTGAATCATGTTTGAGCTTTTTTGAACCAAATCCGTGACTTTTTGAAACACATCCGATTTTTTCCTTTAGGAAAATAAGGTTTGTTAACATTGTATTGTCTGAGCTTAATACAGTGTCCGAGCCTTTTTCTTACAATGCCTTAGATTTTTTTTTTTACTTTTCCAGCCTTTTATTGTTTACTTATTTATTGTTTATGTGAAAATGCAGATGAGGAACTTGAAGAATGTCCTTAAAACTTCAGAGGAAGAATGGTATGAGGGGAAACTTACTCGCCACGACCATTTTGACGAACTTGGACAAATAGACAGCACACTGAATCGGGTGACTAAAAGTTTCGTTGTTGAAGACCGGCGTCGATTCATGGAGTCGTGTTTCTGGCATTTCATGAAGATGCATCGTCATATGAAAATTTTGGGGGGAATTATCCATCGTCTGCTTATGCAAGAGCTGCATCATGATGGCCCGAAAGATGGGATACGTTTCATGTTAGAACGTCATTCATTGAGGTTCTCGAAGGTAGAATTTTGTTTTATCACCGGACTGCAAATTGGAGCCGTATCGGACACGACGATGTATGCTAGTATGGAGAATGGCATACATCAGCGGTACTTTACTAGTATAGTTGAGGTCGACTTTGAAAAGATGAAAGTTGTTCTACGTCTCAGTGAGTTTGAGTAGCCGTACGATGTTATGAAGCTCTGCCTCCTCTATATGCTGAACTGGATACTTATGGGGTTGGACGAGGGAGAGAATATCCCAGTGTACCAGTTTCGACTGGTCGAGAACCTCGATGCTTTGGATGTGTTCCCGTGGAGTGCCCGCCCACGAGTACAGGCATTCCATTTATGGATTCAAGCATGCACTTTACGGGTGACATGAACAGTTCGAGAGATGCCAGCGAGCAAAGGGCATTGACGTACACACGGTGGAGACCTACAACATTTACGATATATCTCACGCTTTATTGGTAAGAATTTTGAATTATAACATTTACACTATTTATCGATTAATAAATATTATGGATTCTATCGTACTTATCTTTTATGCATATATTTGCTTTCGAGGTGATCCCCGAGCTTGACATCCAGTTCGGGACCTGGAGGCCTACCGATCTATCTCTATATATTCTGAAGTAGGAGTTAAACAAACAACCGAGAGAGGGGAAGCTGGCCAAGATTTTCATAATGAGGGTAAGTATCTTATTTGATCATGTTTATGGTCTAACTACGATTTCAGATGTTTGTGATAAAGGAACCAGTGCCCATAACAGTTGAGAGGGGTGAACGGTACTTCGTGAGCATAATGAGGGGAGCAGTCTGTATATAGAGCAGGAAAGACTGCACATTCCGGATCAGGTTCCTGATCAGCCTATCAATGACGGCAACATTGAGATGGAGGTTTATGACCCAGAAGGTATGGGTGGGAGGCCCAGCAATGACACAGTTGGTTCATAGCCGGAGGCTTTGGGAGGGAGGCATAGGCGTGTTTGATTTATGATACCTGGAGGTACATCTAGAAGGGATTTCCGTAGAGGCGATGGAGGTGATTGGGAGGTACGTAACAATTATTGTTTTGTATTATTTATAAATTTAAACTTTTGAATGTGTTAGTACTAAAATTTAGACCTGACTTCAGGCCCCCTAGGAACGTCAATTTACTGTAGAGATTTATGTCATCAGGAAGAGTGAGGAAGATTGAAAGCAGTAATACCAAGAGTTGTTGGAAATGATTCGGAAGAGTGAGGATGATCGAAAGCAGCAGCACCACCAGGAGTTATTGGAAATGATCGGTGGCTTCAATAGTCGGGGGTCGACTTCATAAATGCCCAATGATGATCCCCCATATCATTATCAAGAATTCAATCTTGGAGACAGAACAGTTGGTCATCACGAAAGGACAATCCCTGGGAGCGAACGTGCCCAGCAGCCGTATACTTGGGGATAGGATCCGATAGTGAGCATCAGCTTCCTACAGGCGAAACAGAACCTGATACATAGACAACAGTCATGTCGACACAGAGGACCCCTACAGGTCTTAGTCATTTATCAGTGGGCACCCATAACAGCCTACCTCCCAGTTTTATTAGGCCACAACACACCCCTCTGCCTCCACAGCGCACCCCCGACAAAATCTCAACACACCTCATAGATCTGACACCTTTGGTCGATCCCGGAGTAGCCCACCCCCAAATTCATTAGGCCAGAGCGCACCCCTCCACCATATTGTAGTGCACCCCATAGATTTGACGCCTCCAATCGATCCCCGGTGCAGCCCACCCTAGTGACATTGGCCCAAGCGCACCAATTCATAGGACAGAGTTCGTTCTCCCACCATCACACCCTACCAGTCAGGTCGTGGGTTCGCAAGCGAGGCTGGCAGTTGATGGACCCATACATTGACCCAAGTATGCCGAAGAGTCCAAGGGTACGGCCATCACCAGAGCATGTATTCCTTCCCAACGCTTGGTTGACGCTGACCAGTTTAAGGCATACATAGCATACAAGAGGAACGTGACGGGGGAATTGTAAGTATAACACTTTCTATCACATTTAAACAATTTTTGGGTAAAATAAATGGTTTTCTAACTTTCTAGAATAATTATGCGGGTGTGATGTGGATCTACTGGAGCCTGTCCCTATCACATGGTTCCAGTGACTGTAAGAAAACTTCATGCATTTGTTCGATACGGTATGTTCGTTACTTGAATTGTCTTTTACATTACGGTAGAATACTAACACATTTAATGGTTTATATTGTCAGCATATGGATGTATATCTGTAAATTTTACAGAAGCATCATCGAGCATACCCCACTGTCTACAGTCAGAGGATTAACATACTGGATGCTCAGTTCTTTGTAAGTGTTGATAATGTACTATTGTTTATACAAATTTTTATTCTTTGTGTTCCTTACTTTTCGGTAAATTATTTATGAACAGATATTGTTGGAGTATCAGTGGACCAAAATCATGCCTCGTGATGGTGTATGGAATATCGTGACAAAAAACTGGCCTGTTTTGAGGTCCAGGTGGTTGGCTGAGGACTTATGACAGTCCGTGGACTGGTCCCGTCAGAAAACCGGCCTTGGAACAAGGTCGACACGGTGAGTGTTCTACCATTATGGGTGGGAGGTGCTTAATTACAAAATTTAATTTATCATAACACGGTCATATCGCGTACCTATAGGTTCTGATACCATACAATATCGGCCACCAGCATTGGCTTCTAGCGGCGGTCGACCTCACTACCGGAAAGATCCACATCCTAGACCGCTACAGACAGGAAGTTCCCATTTATATCAGGAAACATCAGGTTGCATCACTTATGTGGTTTTTGCTCTCCATGTTGCATCAGGTGGGGTTTCACGATGCGAGATCCCCTGCCAACCCGAAGTTCACCAAACAGAATGGGCCATTTCGGGTAAGCTTGGTGTCTACATCAGTTGTTCCCCAATAGAGTTAAGGGTAAGGTTGTTTCAACTACTTATTAACTTAAATTTGGTTTTATTTGCATTCTATTCTAACGGTTATTAATGTGTTGCATTGCAGAGGTAACTGTGGTGCCCATACGTTGAGATTGATGGAGTACGTACTGGCAAACAATCATGATTTTGATTGGTCAGAAGATAATATGGGCACTATCAGGGAGAAGTGGTTTTAGAGGTTTTTTGTAAATCCCGACCCCAATAGTTGTAGTTTTTTAATGTACATAAAACTTGTAGTAATAAAAGTATTCATTTAATTATTTATGTCAAGTGTTTGCAATTACAAGACCAACTCACATTGCATACCTCGAACAAAAATAAAAATGATAATTAATATGGTTGTCTTAATTAAACAATAACTTAATGAAAAACTCTTGAAATTACAAATAATGAAAATGACATCAATATCAATGCCTCCATGCATTAAACGATTGAGTCTTTCTCAGGGCACGTCTGTTTATTGTGTCTAACTAAAGAGCTGATGCTACACTTGCGCTATTCCTCAAGAACAACTCTACTCTCACCCGTATTAATCAAAGACAGGTTAGAACACCTTCTACTATTATGTCCTGACTGTCCACATCTTCTACACAACTGTGTGGTTGTCCTCTCCGAAGACGAGGCATATCGACCCTCCATAGGGCGACATGATTATCTCTTCGACTTTGGATTAAAACTACCCACATTGCGATGTCAAATGGTACTACCCATGAAGAAGGATGGCCAACATGCATAATAGGAATTGAGTATGCATCAATAAGGGTCTGTCTTTTATAGTAGTCCACACACATGGATGTGAAATCCAAGTTTCACTCCCTGCAGCAACAATGAAAACAATGAGCTTCACGTTTCAACAATATAACGCGTAAACTGTAACTTGTAATGTACCTTGCCGTTGTGAGTGCGTAAGAATATGGAAAATGGTCCATTTGGAATTTGTTGCTTGTATAGGTTTTCTGTGATAAGTAAACAGTCCACTACTTTTCAAACCATAAGACGAAGAATATGTTCTAGTTGACTGGATTGATGGTCATATAATCGCACTTCTTCAAACATTTCAGAATCACCAGATGTGTTGTGTTGGTCAACTCATGACGCATGGACTGTGCCGCTCAATGAAGATCATGGTACCACTGCTCGATGACGATCGTGATATCATCGTTGTGGCATATTCCTAATGAACTCTAAATGTGTTAACATAGGCAGTTTCGTTGCAAATTTTAGGCATGAGTTTATACATTCTGTAGCATTTGTTATCATCACATTGTACCTTCTTTCGGGACAGTGTATGCGAGACCACTTTTATGTACCGGAAGCATTGGTATAATCGAATGCATTCTGGTGCAGGTTACCTAACTCTTCCATGTGCTGGTTATATTTCAACTCAGTGTACGATCGAGCTTCTTTGTCCATGATGGTGTTAACATCCTTTTTATAGAATCGCTTCTTAATATTTTCATAAAAGTGCCAGTAACATATGGTATGAATTGCATTAGGGAACACTTTAGAAATCCATGCTTCAATGCTTGCATGCCAGTTAGAAATGAAAACCAGATCACTTATATGACCAAGGGCACCCTTTAAGAAATCCAAAAACCATTCCCATGAAAGATTGTTTTGTGAGTCGTCGTAACCAAAAGCAATTTGATTACACCTATTCTTTCACATCTTGTGTAGTTGCAACAAACATTGTACCCTCGAATCTTCCCTTCAAATGAGTACCATCAACTGCAATAATTGGACGCATACACCTCTGGAATCCTCTAAGTGAGGAACCCAACGATAAGAAAAAATGGAGAAATTTACCATCTTCGGTGCACTGTAAGTTAGTGATTGTGCTGAGTTTTTATTGTTCCAACACGTAATCGAAATATGGCAGTAGTTGGAAGGTTTCTTCATGCGTTCCATACGTTAGTGACAACACATAATGCAGGGCTTGATATACCTTACTGTACATGATTTGGGTGTCCTACATTATTTTCATGTCGGCGATGTTGGGGTTTATACCCTAAACATGTAACTTGTAAATGGATTTATGAAGTAAATAAAAAGAAATGTTCAATTCATTCTGTTATGTTATTTATTTTATAAACTTGTGTACATATTAACATCCTGGATTGCTGGATATAATCTCGAACTGTGTATATGAGTGTCATATATGGATGGATACAGTAAGACGTGCAATCTATAGAGTCCATAGATAGCAAATAAAGCTGGGTACTTTATTTGTGGTTAATCTATAGCCGCGGTCCATTCCGTAATGTACAGTAATTCTATCCTGAATCATTCATATGAGATATGGGAATGGAGGCACCTTGTATGATGTGATCATATAGGACTGGGACATGATCTATATGAATCTCACACCAAGATCCGTTTACCGATGAGATTCATATATATCAACTAATGATGGCTATATATGGGTGATCTTAATCCTGAGTGTCTTATCGACTCCTTCGGGTTAGATCGTGGTATTTGATATACCATGGGTGAGGTCAGATGTATTTTCTGATCAATATACTTGGTATGTTGGGATTGCGGTTTGGCTTGTGGCTGTGAAGGTTTGTACACAATAGTGGAATCCACTCTTTCTTGTGAGAAGTAGATGGTAGTTTCCTTAAGGGTTGATTCGGGGTTTGGACAATATGAGCGCTCTCTTAATTTCGTGAGGAAATATGATTTATTGTCCATTAGAAAATCAATGGTACTTAAAGGATATATGTAATTAGAGAGGTATAACGGACATTATGACCCAGCTCTAATTATGAACTACTGTGGAGGATCACACCATATGTAATAGTTATATCAATGAATATCGAGTTGTATCGGTCTGTATAAAAACGTCTGCAGTTGAGAGAGTGCAACTTCGGGTTTTTATTGGAATAACACCGGAGTTAATAATCAAGGAATATTAATTAAAGAGTTTAATTAATTATTCAAAGGATTATTGGAGCTCAAAATACTGTGGTTCCAGTAGGTCCCCTTGCTAGCCCAATTGATTTAGGTAACAAGGGTCACAGTTAATTAATTGTATTGTACAAATAATTGTGTTACGAAAGTGACACGTATTTATTCGGGAATTAATTGAATAATAAGATTATTTAATTAATATATAATGGTGATTAAATAACTTAAATAATGAGATTATTTAATTATGTTATTAATCACTAAATGAAGGGTGTATGTTGATATTTATTTTTGAATAAAATAAGATAATGTGATTATTTTATTTTATTAAATTAAATATTTTATTTTTGAATTTAAAAAGTTTGAATTCAAAATTAAAATCAAATAAAAGATATGTGATATTTTTTTGTTTGAAAGTTTTTAAAAATCAAATTAGATTTGATTAGATTTTTTAAAAAATATTTATATATGTGATATTTTATTTTAAAAAAAGGGTGCTGTGCGTTTTCACGCACAACTTATATATATATATATATATATATATATATATTTACAAAAAAGCAAGGTTGTTGGTTTTATTTTCGTCAGACATACAAAAGAAAGAAAAAAAAAACACTTTTTGTTTTACTGTGTGCAAGTTATTGCACCAAGAAAAAAAAATTAACTATTTTTTTTTAACTACTAGAATTGTTCTATGTAGTTTTTTTTAAGAAGAAATAGTTTCTTCATTCGTTTTTATCTACACCCTCCATTATAAGTTCCTAAAAACCGTGACGGGCCCACACGCAGTTACTAGTCCCGGAATATAGCTAGAAAAATCAGTGGTACAGACCAGGAACATATCGAAAAAGTGAAGGAGCCTCCAAACGTTGATATGGTTCTTTTAATCTTCTTTTTTATTATTGATTACAATTTCATGTATTTACATATATATTTTATTAGTGTAATAATTTTTATATGTATTTGTTCCAAAAATAATTACGATCAAAAGTTCACTGGTTCCATATACAGATTACGATCTGTATGAAAAAATTTAAAACTCATTTCCGCTGCGTTACCTGTGAACGGGGTTCCAACAATTGGTATTAGAGGCAATTTTATTTTTGGAATAGAAAATTGTTTTCGATGCTCCTGTATGTATGATTGTGTAGGCACGATTTAAATTGACTGCATGATGTTTTTGTTGTATATTAATTTTTTTAATTTACAAAAACATGATTGATCGTTAATTATATGATACTGTGGATTTAGGGTTTATGGGTTTTATAAAAAAAAATTATTATTTTTTAACTATTATTGTATTATAAAAATAATAATAATTGTAACCTATATTGAAGACCTAGAAAAATCGCAAAGAAAGATTCATGAGATGAATCGAAATGACCTGAAGAGACTGGAAGACTTGAAAATTATAAGAAGACCAAGGAATGCCTTGGGGGTATTTTTGTAATTTTAGATTCCAATTTTTTTAGGTTAAATAATCCACAGTACTCAGTCAATTCATGTATGTTTTATATTATGTGATGATAAAAAGCATTGTCATGCATACGTATGTCATTTAGATTAGATGTGCCTACACAAATATATTTGATATGTCACACATGCATCATAGCCTGATATTTTATGTATTTTTTTTAATGTGATTAAAATAGGTAAATACATAAATTGGCTATGAAAATGGGATTAGTTTTTTAATTGTTAAAAAACTTGGTAATTCTCATTAATATTAATCTATTTATTAAAGAGTTTAATAAGTTAGATTAATAAGGTCATTTATAGTAATTAGGATTAATTTGATTAATTGCCTAATTATAAATGAACCGAATATTGTGTTAGAGTTTTAATAGTTAAAACTCGGTAAACACTTTCATAATAATCTGAGCTTAGTAAATAGTTTACAAAGACTTAGACTATTCACTAATATATTAGATTTTTAATTGTTAAAAATCATTAATAATTTATTAGTTAATTAGAACTTGTTTCTAATAAAGAATTAGTTAATGCACTAGATAACTTGATTAAAGTTAACCGTTTGATCCTGTAGAGTCTAGGTGCATTAACGGATAATTGAAAACCCTAGTTTTAAAATAGTGAGTGGGAGAGAGATATATGACATATATATCCCGCGGTCTCCATCATTAGTTCAACACCGTGAGATCCGACTGGGGCCTCGTGACGGCTTTGCTTTCGTCCTCCCTAAGGAGGGTTTCCACAAAGGTCAATACCAAGGTTGACTTCTTAACGGATAGGATTTCTGAGGGTATTTCGGGATTGACCGACCCTAAGGCGGCAATTCTCGAGTTAAGCTCGTGAGATCTGAAATGGTGGGTTACACTCACGAAGGTTTTGATTAAGTTTGTTAATTAAAAATCTGATTGAATAAACGATGGTTGAATGATATGGAATAAGAGTTATTCTAGAATATCATTTGATTTGAGAATGTCTCGGTCCAACATGTAAAGATTTGATCGACCCCAAGGCGGCACTTTTTTGTGGTATGTTGGATTGTCATGGTATAGTAACTATTTTTAGGGTAGTTCCAGTTCGTTAAACATGTTCATGTATTATGTTTAAATTTATACCAAATCACTCGCACTTGTTTTAAATAAATGACTGAATGAATGTTTTATTTATTTTAGCAATGTCTTCTGCATTACTTCAAATTCTCGCAAACGACAAATTAACTGGTGATAACTACACTAAGTGGAAACTTAATATTAATGCAATTTTGGTCACCAAAGACCTCAAGTTTGTGCTTACGGAGGAATGTCCTCCAGTGCCTACTGCCAATGCCACACGAACTGTTTGTGAGGCATACCAGCGATGAGTCTCATTTGATGAGAAGACCCGAACATATCTGTTAGCATCTATGATAGATGTGCTTGTCACAAAACACAAAACACAAAACACAAAACAATGACTTCAGCATTCGAAATCATGGAGTCATTGCAAGCTATGTTCGGGCAGCCCTCCGAGCAAAAGCGACACGAAGCTGTTTGTTCGGCTATGCTTGCTCGCATGAAGGAACGTCAGTTTGGGAACATGTCCTGAGCATGATGTCCTACTTCAACACGGCAGAAGTCAATGGCGGGGCCATCGACGAACCCAGTCAAGTGAGCGTCATACTGACGACTCTTCCAAAGAGTTTCTATCAGTTTAAAAGCAACTATGGGATGAACAAGTTAAAGTTCAGTCTTACACAGTTGCTCATTGAGCTCGCTACTTTTGAGTCCTTGATTAAGGACAACAGTGGCAAGAACAGTGAGGCAAATGTTATCGAACCATCTTCCTCTAATAATAAGAAGAGGAAGAGGTCCCCTGGGAAGGAAAAGAATAAGCCCTAACCCAAGAAAGCCCATAGCAAGGGTACCTCAACTGACCAAGGCAAGGGAAAATGTTTCCATTAAGACAAGGTCGGACACTGGAAGAGGAACTGTCCTCAATATCTGGAGGAGGTTGCCAAGAAGAAGAAAACGAAAGGTAAATATGATTTACTTATTCTTGAATCTTGTTTAGTGGAAGATGATTCTTTACCCTGGATAGTTGATTCGGGGGCCACTAATCATGTTTGTTCTTCTTTGCAGTGGATTGATTCTTAGACACCGCTAGAGGGGTCAGGGGATGTCGTGTCGGCACGAGCAGTGGGCGTAATTAGATTACGTTTTTGTAATAATTATATATTGTTGGATAATGTATTTTATATTCCTGGATTTACACGGAATTTGTTTTCCGTTTTTAAGTTGTTAGAACAAAAATATTATGTTTCTTTTAATAATAAGTCTGTTATTATTGGAAAGAATGGTCTGAATATTTGTTCAGGAATTAATGAAAACAATTTGTATGTGTTAAGACCGTTAATACATATTACACTGCTCAACACCGAAATGTTTAAGGTTGAAAAAACCAAAACTAAATGACATAAGATTTCTCCAGATAATGACACGTATCTCTGGCATCTAAGGCTTGGTCGTATCAAACTTGACTGGATAGACAGATTAGTAAAAAGAGGACCTTTAAGTGAGTTAAAGGTTGGCACCTTACCTGTCTGCGAATCTTGTCTGGAAGGTAAGCTAAGAGATCTTTTACTGGAAAA